>OX596244.1:8335562-8650315 GCA_951394255.1 Polyploca ridens
GCCCCTTCTCGTCCTAAGATGTTATACCTACATGTGCATCGAGTCTGTAATGAAACTATATATTAATATCATGAAATAACAAAACTACCAAGTTGCACAAAGTGACGTATTAGTGAATGTGTCCAATTATGAGTGAATGGTGGTGACATAGCTAAATTGACAATGAGATATGGCTACATTTTGAAATGAAATTAATCTAATAGAATTAAAGTATTTTTAAACGTAAAGCGACGAATGGGCATACTGAAATACATAAAACAGCAAATACTTACCCGTCAAATAAAACCAATGTCTAACAAATACTTCCCTAATAAAACTTACATTATTGTTAAAGGTTTTGTGAGAATCGCCGACGACGTAATAATAAAAAATCTGACAAAGGCTGACTCATGGAGCTATATAAATGATAACTAAACTTACGTAATGTATAACTGTAACCTGATTTGTTTGTTGTCGACCAAGTCAACACTACTACTGGCGACGACGACACCATCAAGTCTTCTTGAGTGCTTTTTCACTTTTACAAACAAAATCATGATGCGGATCGAATTCTCTCTCACTTTCACGTTTTGATAATATTATGGGCTCACATTCTCGTTTATATTATTATGATACCTAGAAAATAAATTATTAATTATTTATAATGCAAATTATACTGTACTCGAAAATAGTTTCGGAATAGACATTGCTGGTGTATCTTACAAATAAACACATCTACAAATAAGGATGGAATTAAGTCTACAACATTTAATTTTAATACCTATTTATTTTATATCGACTATCGGAAAATACAAAAATTTTGTGGAACAAATCGTTCGACACTCGTAATTTATCCGACACGTTCGATTAACGCCCACGCGATTGAGCTGCCGGTACCAGCGCTATGACCATCATTTTCCTTTTCGTCATTACGTAATTAGACCCCTGACTAGTCGCCATACTGGTACAAATGACCAGGAAATTTGTGCCAGTATCTCCCGGTGTAGGTTTCTCCCAGTTTCTCCATTTAAATCTCAGATGACATTTAAATGTCAGAAATGCAAATTTTAATTCTGACTTTAAGAACCTAAAGAGATGAAAAACTTTAACAATACCTTCGAGTTTCAAGAAGTTGTGAATTAATTTCAGCAAGCACAATAAGTACAATGCCTTTGTTAGGCATTTACAGGTTTCAGTTTGTTCGTAGTTTGTATAACCTTTTCTAAGATTCTTTATAAGGTAATTTTTTTACTCATCTACGAGTATGCATCAGAGTTTTAAGGATTCGAAATTCTACCAAGGCTTTATTATTACTTACCGCTTTTCCAACACTATGTTTTCCTATAAATGGGAGATTAAAAAATCACAGTATCAAGCTAAAAGCATTACCCATTTCATTACCTAGACGTTTTAACACAAACCGGTCAAGATCGCGCCTGACAAAACATAGTCGATAGGCCAAATTAAACAATTGTTAAAATGTAAGTAATAAATATTTGCTAGCTCATCTATATAATATAATAAAGCTGACGAGTTTTTCATTTGTTTAAACGCGCCTATCTCTGGAACTACCAGTCGCTATCGAATTTTTTTTTCGCAAATAGGCAGCTACATTATCCCCAATTGTAGGCTACTTTTTATCATGGCAGTTGAAACCGCGGTTGAGAGCTAGTTTAGTATACATGTAAATGACATAAAGTAAAGTTCAACATTTAATCTACAGTAAAAATATACTCCGGATAACCGCTCCGCTCAGTTTGTTCGTTCTTAGGTACAGAACCCTAATAAACAAAAGATAAAGTGTAATATCATGAAGTTATAAATATTTTTTCTTTGTTGAATAATTATCACAAAATTAAACAATGAATTTTTTATCACCTGCAATAATTTCATATGTGAATCTTTGGCGAAAAAGGTTAAATACGTGTCTTTTATTTCAGTATCATTAAGAACAAAAAATTCGAGATATGTCATCCCATAGTTTTCTCAAAAAAGTCCCTACGTACGCGCTCCTTCACGCGCCTCCCCTGCGCTTCTCCTGCTTGGCATTTCACTGATTAAAATAATTTAATACACTAGTCACAAAATGCCTAGCAATCTCTGATTTGCGGCCAGGATGGTTGTCGAGATGGAGTGTGACAGTATATTCCCTGTTGACGAAGGCAAATAATTCTATCTTCTTCGTACATTCTATAGGCAGCTAGTATGTAAGCTTTGCCCGCTTTTAATGTAGCACCTCACCATTTCATAATACTCCCGATGTGTATGTATGCGTTTGCAGTTAAAAAGTAAGTTTGTTCACGTGATTTAGTTCAATATCCAAAAAGAAACTTAGACGAGTTCTATTCGGATTCGGACCTTTCATTATAAAAGCTAAAGTATATCTATATTAAAAAGCGCGCCGCGTTACATCTCGGTGGCAGTGTAAGCTTACCCTTAGACTCAAATGCACTTAACAACAAAAGAAATCCGGATTTGTCTAACATTGATATATCGAATGAAACTCAAAGAAATACAAACAAACATAGAGAATGGGCTTTACGGAAATATGTAGCAATAAATTTAACCACAAATTAAGAAAAGAAAGAGATACTCATAAAAAATGCAAATTTTTACACTTTCGCAAAAAAAGTTTTGAGATCCCGAGAATAGCAGTGTCAATTCCATAAGGTGGATGTATCAGCATGAGGCGGGAAATTTGAATGTTTTTATTGTTTTTTACCTTCGTAGACCAATATGGCTAAATATTTCAGTGATTAGCGACCTCTGTGTCTGAATGAATCGAATACAAAATTGGCCTGAATGTTATTATGACGCTATGCGTTAAGCGTTACACCCTGTCTGGTGTAATGTCACACCCTCCCTCGAGGGTGCGATGCCCTACCTACTGTGTTCTCCAGTTAGTACTTGCTGATACTCTATACTAACTGCACGGTATACTATGCAAGCAAATGCAAGTCCACTAGCACCGCAGACTGCTTTTGCCTTAAAATAGTGATGACACATTATGTCTACAGTGAACAAGTTGTTGAATGTATCACCCCGGAGGGAAGATACGTGACGGCAAAAATATGGCGTCCACGCACCTTACGCCCCAAAACAATGCGCTAAAGACTGTATATCATAAACTGTTCACTAGATACCAGTATATTAATTATATAATTTACGTGGGGCAAATGTCCAAACACATTTTCTTTATTTAATTATTTATTACACCCCAAAAATACGTACAAGGCCATTAGCCGCCGAACCATAGAGGAGTCTAATTTTTTTTTTCTTAACTAGACAAGTTACCATAGTTTTGCACAGATACTCAATTTATTATTATATGTTGTTGCGGATTATAGAAAACACCTTTAATGGCATCTCCGAAATAGCATAACGATATGACGAATTTATAAGTCGTAAAAAAACCATAAATAGAGTAGTTCTCCCTTAGATGATCACTTTTCGATGCACTGCAACAAACTTATTAGATTTAAACTCGTGTTTCTACAAGTGCAGCTCTGCTTGCTTTGTACATGTACAAGACCATCTCTTTAGATGGTTATAAAATAAATATATTGGTTATACTTTTTATAAGCAAAAAAAGCAATAAGGAATTTAAAAACCCCGTCATTGAACATATTTATCACAGTATAAAACTTTGTTTTTCGTCGGTAACCAACGGTTAAGTTACGCGCGTCTAGCTCGCGCTGGTGGCATGCCATTATGATGTAAATAACACAAACGCTGCGGCCTTCATGCTCAATGGGCGGACGACCGCGGAGCGCGGATCATACCGCCCACCGACGACTTTCACCAACACGGTTTCATCGAAACAAAACTGCCTTACTCGCTTGCACGACATGTTACTACGTTGTTTCATTTATATCTTATATCTAATTAGAAATCATTAACAGTCATCATAGTGCATTGTTATCGTGTCGCATTGTTATCACAAATTGAATATAGGTACATACTGAGGTACTTGTTATCTAAACACAAACCATTCATTAACTGTATGTGCATGTGTGGTGCGGAATTACAGACACTTTTCCAATAACGTAAAAAATAAAGCGATAGAGTTCGTTTTGCCCATATGGTGTAATGTTTTCATGCATCCCTTAATATGTGATGTTCTTTGATTTTTATTAATTCCGAATACGTTTAAAAAAAAACAAATTCAAAATATCTAATACCTAATTAAACATAAAAACAAGAACAAACCTTCGCAATTTATATATGCTAATGGGTGCTAGATTCATTAACTTTTGTTTATTTTTGTTTGTACACTTGATTAGATTAATAGTGACAGTCCGACTGCCCTTTATTTTCATTAAACCTTTATATAAATACGCATGTGGTAGTTGTAGCGAATACAGTAAAGGCTATTGAACGCGTGTATGATACGTACAATGAGCCTGTGGTACCCTTCGTTATGAGTAGTGGAGCTGACGACGTGACGCGCGTATCTGGTGCAGAGAGGCGCAGCGACGAGGGGCGAAGGGCGAAGGGAGGGCTCTATATGGCAGATCCCGTCTCACCATGAAGGTGGATGCCGACGTGAGAGACGTGCCTGCTGCCCCAGCCGCGACTCCCGGAACCCCGATCGCTAGTAATACAGAATCGCCTGTATCCTCCTTGGACGGTTTGTTGGTTTAACACTAACGTTCACAAAATGCACTTGTTTATTAATAGCCGAGCTTGCATCGTAACACGTCGCCTACCATTGTACCCTATCTAATACTATACTGTATTAGCTGCCCCTAGCTTGTGGTAAGTACTAACCCACCTTTGCTTTCATTCACTGATGCCATAATAATTTGAATTTTTTATCGTAGAACCTATTTTTAAGTTTACTTCCTATAGGACAGAAAGTTGCAGGTATAGCATAATAGGTGACTGATAGTTCAGAACTTTAAATTATGGTTATACCTTCTTGCTTGTGGGTTATTCTTGGAATAAAAGGAAACTTTTTTTTTTACTGGATGTTATGTTTGTAAAACGTTGTCTTATTTAATTATTAAGAGGTTCGACCATTGTTCGTTGCACCAACAAGACCGAAACTGAATAATGGATACAAAGTATAGACATTATCTAGTAAACCATATTTGGATAACGGATTAAACTCTGTTAAATAGGTAAATAAAGTAAATGGTATTTTTCACGTACCTACCTAACTGGATATTGACTCGTAGATATTATGTGTTTATGTTCCTATACATACAAATTGTATACCCTGATCAATAAATTTGAATCATAATATGTAACTAACTACATTAAACATTTTATTTTCATAAAAATACAATTAAAGGTAGAGTCCCTAATATATTTTTTATCTTGGAGCTAATTAACCCACATAGTTTGTAATGTAAATGACCACCGGCCACTAATATTTACTATAAGTCACATACGGGTGTAATGCAGAATGTTTGGTAATCTATTGTAGTGTTTATAAGGTATATATTACTGTGTGCAGATTACCAGGTGCCAGAAAGTGATACAATTCCAAAGCCCGACCGGGCGTTGCTCGCCAAACTGGAGGAGGAAAACCGGCGTATCGAGGCGGACGCGAAGACTGCCTCACTCACCACCGTGCACAGCCGAAAGAGCTCAGACACCTCGCAAATATCATTGGCCTCGGGTAATTATGTTTTGGGTTTCGATTGGACATTTACCGCACATAATCAGGCCAAAATACGAGTTACTAATAACGTTTGAAGAAATAAACGGCATTACACAAAGAGACTGCTAAGTATTCTCTAAAAACAAGGTTTCGAAACTGAGCAGTTACTAAATTATTTTATTAATGTATGAAGATATGTAAAAATTTGAAAAATATTTCTATAACTTCTTGAAATTTAAAAGGTGTTGAAAACTGTTGATTTTAAATGCAAGACCCTTCCAGGCTTTGTGTGCATACCACCTTCGGTCAAATAATAACTTACCATGATGAGTCAATCCTTAATGAAAAGCATCAACTTTTAATTACTCATGCTATGAGATAAGCTGATTTTGCTTCCGTATTAAAATGCAAAAACTTGTAGATATACAGGTCGTTGTTTTGGTCAGCGACGAGCGACTCAGGGTCGATAAAACAAATGATACTGGTAAAAAAAAATACTTTATATTTTATAATAATGAAAATAATATTGATTGGAAAATCATGTAATAAGCTAAAGTGTAGACCTAATACTCAACGGAAGTGCGATGGAGTAAAGGGATGGGGCGATGGCGGCTTGCGCCTAGCTCTAGTCTGTGCACGTGCCTAATGACCATACGTTGCGGTAATTTTATTTCAAATTGAATAAGATATTTCTCAACGCATTTACTGTATTTAATGGAATTAACTCCATTTTTGGGAAATGTATGTTTTGTACTACCGCTCCTGGGTCGCTCGTCGACGACCAAAAAAACATCCTGTATTAAAATACAGATTTTTTTTTTATTCCAATATGGGCGATTTTTGTTTATGTTAAAACAACAAAGATAAATTAGTAAAAAGTTACTGTTGATAGATTATCCTCACTGATAGATAACTATTAACTGCGACATAAAATGTATGTGGGTTTTATCTCTTATCTGTGATACAGAATTGTCAGCAAAAAACTGTGATAGTGTTGATTACATACATCTTACTCATACCATGCGCTTGAAATTGTGATTGTACATATAAAATGAACGAAAATTATGATTCTTTGGATACAATAAGTGTTTTAGAGTTCTTCTATGCCAGTATTTTGGAAAACATTTCAGGTTCGTATATCGTTGATAGCTTACCGGAGCACGACTAATGAAACGTGCAAACAATATTATTAGTACCTACTAATGTATGTGTGTAATGTAATGTATTACTGATAATATTATTTTCTCATTTTGTGCAAGAATATTACCGTATCTACACCCATTTTAATTAGGTAACTCGATACTTAGCCTAGCATTATTTCATAAAAACAGCGACCAGTTCGAGTCATGAAGCGGAAACGCGTGTCACCACCGCAAATGGTGAAGAAGATCTTTGGAGTCTATGGGGGCGAATCGTCAGTAACTGGGAGACGGAGTGGCGGCGACGGAACCAATTTGTACGCGATTTGGTGCGTCAGGGGGTGCCCCATCACTTTAGGGGCATTGCATGGCAGCTATTGGCGGGAGTCGACAGCTCACCCGAAAAGAAATTGTATGCAGCTTATATTAAGGTAAATTAATTGTTTGTTTTTTTAATACAAGATAAAATATAGATAACCACTTCAAAACATTTTGGTATGTGTATATTGTTTAATTTGTCACTGAACCAAACTAATTAGAAATAAAACTCCTCACGCTGGTGCCGCTAGGGAGCCATTATTTGCGTAAAGGAAATTTTATACCCGCATCTATTCTTCGATAGTTTCATAGCTATTGTACAAACTCACTCGGAGTTACTTCTATTAAGCTTGAAATATCACACAAAGTCATGTATCATATTACATATGTTTGTATATCATTTTATATTTAACAAAGCGTTACATAAACATTAATTTCATGATAGGCAAAATCCGCATGCGAGAAGGTGATTCGTCGCGACATCGCTCGCACTTATCCGGAACACGACTTCTTCAAGGAGAAGGATGGTCTCGGGCAGGAGTCGTTGTTCAACGTCATGAAGGCATATTCTCTGCATGACCGTGAGGTTGGCTATTGCCAAGGATCTGGGTTTATTGTGGGCTTGCTACTGATGCAGGTGAGTTATTGCCATTTTGTGTGGTTGTTATGTCGCATGCCGGGTGTTTTATCCATCATTATCATAAAATTCATAATAATATGAACTTGAGAATGCAAGCCGTAATAGGCTAGTGGCCTGAAAAAAATTATTTAATCCATCATTTACATTATCAAAAAATAATAGACACGTTTAATTTGTTTTGCCAATTAAACAAAAACATACGAAGATATGGTGCGTTGAAGTTCCACGTGACGTCACGTTGTGGTACACTTTTTCTCAAAAGGTACGTCACGAGCTCCCACTCCCGAACTTTGACGCGCTTTATCTTTGTAAATTTTTAATCATTTGGTAAAGCAAAAAATACGTGTCTTATATTTTTTGATAATCGATCTGACGGACTAATTATTATTATTTTTACCCAGGAAACATTCCTATTCCGCTCTACCTCTACTCAAAATCTATATTTCAATGGAAACTCGAGACCATTGGGCTAGAGAAACCACCTGAATAGCCCAATCTGTTGATTTATCATCACTTCCTTTCAAATAGACTGTTGTATTCAGATGCCTGAAGAAGAAGCCTTTGCTGTGCTCGTGAAGATAATGCAGCAACACCGCATGAGAGATATGTTCAAGCCAAGTATGGCGGAGCTGGGCCTCTGCATGTTTCAATTGGAGAATTTGGTCCAAGAGCTGCTACCGGATTTGCACGTGCATTTCCAATCACAGGTCAGTGTATAGAATTTTTTTTTTGTTTGCCGTGGTTCTTTTTGTCTCCTAGGAGAACCTAAGTTCAAGGTTATCCAAGATTAGACAGAGGAGAAAGGATAAAATAAGAACGTATTGTCACAACATCTTCTTCAGCTCATTAAATGATATTTTTTTTTAATTTAAAATTTTTATTAAATCAAAGGTAGTATGCATTCAAAGGTTCTATGCATTTTATTGGTAAAATAAATAACTGTAACAAATCAAAAAATATATAACTCTCTTGTAAGAACACTAGAATAATTTCATATTATTAACAGCGAGGAGAGGAAGAAGATGTATTTTGTACCTACCTCCATTCGACCCCTACTGGGGTAAGTTCCATTATTTTGTGGGTTCCATCGACCCGGTCGATTGAATTTAGGTTGTTCTGATAAAGTAGAAGTATCCATTCGTTTATTATAAATTCCCCAACACAAATGGTATAACAGAATTAGATACTATATTTTTAATAAAATTGGTTTCCCAACCAGATGAATAGTCATACATAAGTGAAAAGAGTATGATTGAATATTAGAAGACATTCCGTATTTATAATTTGAAAATAGTGTATATGACCCATAACAATAAATTAAATTAAGGCAGAGGACGCATCGTTATAGTATGACGAGTAGTGATGAAAGTATTTACATAATGTTATCAATGTAATGCAGTAAGTGGAAATTAATATAAGTAAAGCAAATAATAAAGCAACGCTAGGCGCGCGTATTGCGGAAGCGAAGAAAAGTCTGTGCTAGTCGCTGCGCCGTAACCGGCGATGTTGAAAAACGTCCGCTTAATAGATGTCTGCACAAGCACTGCGTAACTCGTAATAGCATATTATATATTAGTGTCAAAATGTAAGTTTTAAGAAATCATGAAACAGTCCATAATAGACCAAAACATTCACATACAATTATTTTGTAAATGTTATCAAAATATATAATCCTAAAGTCAATTAACAATAAAATACGTAGTTATTTTAAAACCATAAATGATTGCAATTAATCGAAAATCTTAATTTCCCAATCGAACAGTTTACGACTTTTATCATGATCTCATGTTTGACAATTTATTATATATTTTATGGCGATGCAATAAACGCTTTACCAATATTAATTTAATCTTCTCTGGCACTGGGTACTCGTATATCTACGCAAGCTAAAGACCACTAGTCATGAAATCTCAGGATATATAAATACGAACATAAACCCCCTTATTACAAAACATGGTTTAACGTTAATTAACCAAATTCTATTTAAATTTATGATAAGCGGGTATATAAACACCTCGCCAACCGGCCCTTCAAATAGTCCATAAAGGTGTACAGATGATGTGTATACATAGCAATTTCCTGAAAAGTAAAGAGAAACTTCCTAGTTTCTTTTTCGTTCTCTTTTCACAAACCAAAAACAAAATTATGTCCAATGCGGCCTGGGTAAAAAACAACGAATCAGTCCGTAAGTTAGATTAATGTAAAAAATATTGGACATGTATTTTTTTCTTTATCTAATAATTAAAAATTGAAAAAGATAAAGCGCGTCCAAAGTTCGGGAGTTTGTGAAAAGTGTACCATGGTGTGACGTCACGCGGATCTTCAACACACCATATCTTCGTCGTATTTTGTTTGATTGACAAAAGAAAAAATACGTATCTAATATTTTTTGATGATGTAAATGACGAACTTAATAGATTTTTCCAGGCCACTTGCCTATTATGCAAGCTATATGTGTAGTAGTTGATGTCAATGTTTTGATAAGTTGTATATTTGCAGAGTTTTAGCACATCACTGTACGCCAGTAGTTGGTTCCTGACGTTGTTCACGACGACGTTGTCGCTGCCCCTCGCTTGCCGCATCATGGACGTATTCCTGTCGGAAGGAATCGAGATCGTATTCAAAGTTGCACTCGCATTGCTAACTCTCGGAAAAAATGATTTATTATCGCTTGATATGGAAAGTATTTTGAAGGTAAGAACTCTGTTCATTGTGGCTTTAGTGAATTAACTGCCGTACTCACAGACGTAAATTAGAATCTAATGACTAATTAATGTATCTCTGTCTTTGTTTATTCAAACTTATTTGACGTCTCTGAGTGTGGTTGTAAGTGTCATTGTTAACTGATATGTAGTAAGTAGTAGATGACTATGAATGATACCATTCGAATTATAAATCATTCGGCTCATTCGAATAATATACCCTCGTAACTAATTTTACCTGACAGATTGACTTGCCGAGAAAAATACTATATTAGTCGAAGAGCATAGGTATTGTAAAGAGCTAAACAGTCATGTTAAACGATTTGATTAAATCCATTGAATGTCTTAAAATAGATAGACAGACTAATAACGAATTATTAATCGAAATTAAAAGTAGATAAATACTAGTAGTCATCATAACATAATTACAGAATACAAGTAAATTAGTATTCGCATATTATCCGAATTAACGGATCATTCGCAGTCGTGTATCGCTGATAGTTTATTATTTTAAGTGATCGTAAATAAAAAAGAGTTTAAACACTTCGCTTACTTCTAATATAATTTTTAATTCATTTACAGTACATACAAAAGGAACTGCCTGCGAAAGCTGAGGCTGATCAGGATGCATTCATGAACTTATCTTATTCGATAAAAGTGAATCCTAAGAAAATGAAGAAGCTTGAAAAAGAATATACTGTTATCAAAACGAAAGAGCAAGGGGATATTGCAGTATTAAGAGTGAGTTTTCATTAGTAAGCTATGCTTCCATTTAATGAAGGAATACTTCAGATTATTTTTTCCAAAAATATACTAAGTTATAAGACGTTTCTTTGTGAACTCGATAAAGTACAGAAATAAATATATCATAATATTAATCCTTAAGCACAAAGGATCAATTGCAACGTCAATCCCACTTGTTAAGAAAGTTTTATATTCTTGTACAATTTCTGCCGGCTTTCTTCTTCTTTTTATTATTATATTGTTACTATTGTTTTATGTTTAAAAAGCACTCGTTCATTAAAAAGGGCTAATATGGTAGAGTCGAGATCATAGAAAGAGGCAGAAAAAATCCCAGTGGTAGTCTGTGAAACCGCTGTGCGATCATAAGCTAACTCAATTGAATTCTCGCATCGCAACCTGTACTATTCACCCCTCTTTGCCAATAAATATACAAGAAGATAAGTCATTGCAGTGCCTACGCCAGGAAAACAGACTCCTCAAGCAGCGCGTGGAACTCCTGGAGAAGGAGAGTTCAGCGTTAGCGGAGAGGCTAGTGAGAGGGCAAGTGGATCGGGCGGAGGGCGAGGAGGAAACTTACGCCCTCGCCAGGGAAGTGCAGGCCCTCCGGAGGGCCAACATGGACGCTCAGCAGCGGCTTGCCGTTGCTCAAGATGAAATACGATCCTTAGAAATGACAATTGCTGAGGTTGGTTTCTATTTTGCACAGCGATTTCAACTCTTTTTCAAAATAAAAAATATATAATATGTATAAGACAAATTTCCTAAATATGTTTTTAGAATCCATAATTAAAGCAATCAGATCGAAAGATCCTTTCCATTTGCCGTACGATATTCAACTTAAAACACAAATTAAAGTTTCCGTATCATGGTATGATTCAACATTTGCAATGAATCACATTTTGAAAGTTTGCACTTGATTTCACTATAAATATTACAAATTAGGAAAGAATATATATATGTAAAAGACCCTGGAGAGTTACCAGAGTACAAAAAAAAATGTATAACTCCGATTTTGGATTTTGAATGGTTAATTTCAAAGATTCTCAATATGTTTTCTATAATATAATATTTTGTATAATAGAATAATTCAAGACAATCTTCATTGGAGGGTACAGAAAGTAGTAGTGGTGCAAAGGGCGAAGAACTAGCTCGTTGTCTTCAAAGGGAACTGGTTAGGGCTAGACTACATGCGGCCGAGCGTGAGGCAGCTGAGAGGGAACTTACTGCGAGGATCGCTGAGCTCGAGAACGAGAACAAAAGTCTCAGGAGACAACGGGTTGACAATAATGTGGCACATTTACAGGTACGTACCCATATAGAAAGAGAAAAAAATATGATAGCAATAGTGTAAATGAATTAAACATTTGTGTAATTGTAAAGATCGCATTCATATTTCTAGTACAGGAATTCGATGCTTAGTTTATAACCTGTTACAATAAAGAATGAATTTGAAATGGCTTGTACTTGTATTGGCAGATTGTATCACAGATTTAAATCTAAATAGATGACGCGAGTGTATGTACGTACCAAAAGGGAGAGCAATGCTCTTCTTTTGGCGCTGTTTCGCGCGACCGGGGAACTCGCATCACTGAAGCGCTCTTGTGCCGTCACGGTAAGTACAAACACATACAGATAGAAGGACTTGCGTTATCTATTTGGATTTATATCTAAGGTTTGTTCCTATTGTACACTTTATTGAAACAGTTTATAGCTGAATAAGTCCAGTGGGAAACTAGCTCAGCTTTAAGATCCTAGTTATCTGGTAGCTTAATTAAAGTCGTTTGTGAAGATTTTTATTCTTAAGATTGCTCTTGACAGGATATTTCTACAGTCTAATAATGTATATGTAAACCATTATAGGATGAATTGATTGCTGTTAAGTTGCGCGAGGCTGAAGCCAACTTATCTTTGAAGGATCTTCGGCAACGCGTCACCGAACTCTCTGATGCTTGGCAGCGACACCTACAAGTGAATATAAACCATTTGTATTGTTGCTATCCACTAATTAATATCCAAAGCTTTGCGACTAACTTGACAGATCAAACCACATTATGGTCAATTCTGTCTGACAGTTCTTAACCTACAAGGCAAAAAAATATATAAATACGTAGAACAGACTGCGCAACGTAATCACCAACTGCTGCACGCATCATCTTGTATCATCTTTAAATCGCCGTTCCGTCACGTTATTTATTCTCTCTTCTACGCAGCATAGCTCTCTTTAGTTTTAGAAGTATGTAATTGGTAGATGTAACACAGGTTTTTATAACCTACCACAGGCACCAGTGATCCACATCCAAAAATTATCTCCATAGCAATGTAACACGATATTTTAATAACATTTTATTTTTGGTATGTGGTGACAAATAAAGATAGTATTATAGATCGCACAGGGTTTCGTCAGTAAACAGTAGATATTGGATCTAATCAAGTCGGCCACCCCTGGCCTATGGTAAGGAGAAGGTCATTCTTTTTATTCCGGAAACGCGGGTGAAAACGCGGGGGACAGCTAGTAACAAAATATAGTAGAAAAAAAATTCAAAGACAAAATGTGAACAGGAGCATAGACAAGAGCCGCAGCCTGCGCCGGTGCAGTCGAACGTAGTGTCCGACATAATGGCGACGCCGAAGAAGTTGCTCCGAGCGTGGGAAGGACGCTCAGCGGACATGCAGAAACTGGACGAGGAACTCATGACCACCAGGATAAGGGAGGTCGAGGCCCTCACTGAGTTGAAGGAGCTCAGGCTTAAGGTACCATACCATTGCAATACAATCGATTCATCAAAAATACTTGAACATCATGAACACGAATAGGAATGTTTCCTGTGTCAAAAAAAGTAATTCTACTTAGTCCATCAGTTAGGTTGTCAAAAATATTCGACACATATTTTTTGCTTTACCAAATCATCAACAAATGACAAAGATACAGCGCGTCAAAATTCGGGAGATTCAGTAAAAAGTGCAACTTCAACGCGCCATATCTTCGTATTTTTTTGTTTAATTGACGAAAAATACGGGTCTTATATTTTTCGATAACGTAAATGACGGACTAAATAGAATTTTTCACGATGGACGCTTAAGGATCAAAGATTTTTTTTTTCTATAGGCTAGCCTATAAGTGTTATAATGAAATGTTGGATGTAAATAATAGATATGTAGCTACCGCACCAAACTGTATCCCCCGATATTTTTTTCATCAGTTTTCTGAATTGCCTCCCACTATGGAAGAAAATTTACGTCAAAAGAGACAAGGAGTCTACTCTACACCTTCATGTCAACACAGTTATCATAGGGTGCCGAGTTTCAAAGAAAAAGACATCAGTTTCAAAACAAAGCTTATGCTCATTCGTTTGTTTTTCATCTCTGATATACATGTCGCTAACCGCAAGTCCATTCGGTCACATTTCTTGGTGATCACTCTCATACATACTTAGACATATGCGGTTGACCGACATTTTTCAGTAAAATATCGTATTTGTCTCCAACTATTAAAGATGATTCATCAGAAATTTTTCATGTTACACGTTGTTTAACCGGGGTAGCTCATAGGGGTGCAAAGACATATGCGGTTGACCGAAATTTTTCAGTAAAATATCGTATTTGTCTCCAACTATTAAAGATGATTCATCAGAAATTTTTCATGTTACACTTTGTTTAACCGGGGTAGCTCATAGGGGTGCAAAAAAAGAACTAATAAACAGGGTCGAACTGGCCTCGAGGTGGAGTTTGCCAGCCGGGGCCCCAAGGACCTCAGTACACGGCCCGGTAGCTTTGGTAGGGGGCCCGCAAAGGGTAGATCCTGGCTATTCCGACCTACATGTGAAGATAGTTCATACATACCTACTTTTTTTTTATGCCACTAAAGTGGCAAACAAGCATACGGCCCGCCTGATGTTAAGCAGTTACCGTAGCCTATGGACGCTTGCAACACCAGGGGTATCACTCGCGCGTTGCCGACCCTGAAGAAATGTCTTCACACCCTTTTTGAAGAACCCCATGCTGTACTCCATTGGGAAAACCACGGCGGGTAGCTCATTCCACAATCTGAGCGTCCGCGGAAGAAAACTCCTTTGAGCCCGCACAGTTCGAAACAATTCTGGTTTCAATGTGTGAGGACTCCCCGTCGATGGCGAGAGTTGCGATGATAGAAGGTGGCCGTGGGCATCAAGTCGAACAATTCTTTAGAATACTCTTCGTTGTACAAGCGGTAGAACACACATAAGGAAGCAAAGTCTCTCCTTCTACTAAGAGAAATGAATCAGAAAAAGTCGAAAAATGGTGGACCCTGAGCAGAAGCCATCCCTAAAACTTATTCTGGCCTGGGTCCTTCCGGCCCAGTTTTACCCTGCTAATAAATATGTTGTGTTCAGGTAATGGAGTTGGAAACTCAAGTGCAAGTGTCGACGAATCAACTGCGGCGTCAAGACGAGGAGGCGCGTCTATTGCGCGAGAATATGGACGCGGCTCTACAAAGGGAACGGGCCTTGCAAGCGAGACAGAGGGAGTTCACACATAAATACACGGATCTTGAAAGCAAGGTATGTCGTCAAGTTACATAAAGATAATATTATATGCAATTTTTTTTTATCAATTTAGGCCCTTTTATGGCACTACTAGTAGTACTGAGCCTAGCTCAGTATTATTATTTTTAAGTTGTATTCACAATACCCCTTCAAATTTATATCAGTATAACTATGTCTATCACGCATAAATCCGGTTGTTTTGAACGCATATAAATAAAACACATTGTCGACAATAACGTTTATTGAAATATGTTTATTTTTTTAGATATAAAGACAACTACACTGGAATATTTAGATTGAAATAGATAAAGGGTTAAAATAGTTGTTTTTTAGCCGTATCGGTAACGGTAGCAGAATAATACCTCTCAGTACCGATATTACCTGGGAGCATGCCTAACATATAAATACTTTTTCCAGGCAAAATACGACTCAATGCAAGCTAACATAAGGAATATGGAGGATGCACAAAGAATAGCCGAACTGGAATCTGAAGTGTCTGAATATAAACTAAAAGTGAGTACAAGCTATTAAAATACTAGTTTTCATCCCGATAGACCTATTGTTTTCCCGAAATAAAAAGTATCCTGTGTGGTAATCCAGAATATGTTCTATCTGTGTGTCAAATTTCATCCAAATCCATTCAGTAGTTTTTGCGTGTGAAAGAGTTACAAACTCACATTCGAATTTATGAAATTATATTTAGGATAGAAGGATTCCATATAAGGATCTCAGGGAATAACCTGTGTTTTATTTAATTTAGCATGAAGTAATGGCGACAGAGGGTGAACTTCGCAGTAACAATATGGACGACTCTGACAGAGTACGCGAACTGCAGGAGCAAGTCGCCGAAATGAAGGCCGAGGTAATATAAAATAATAATAGATGTTCAATAAACACTAGCCATTACGACAAATAAACTAAACAAGTTAAAATTTTTGATAAATATTAGTATATAAACTCCTATCTAAACATTAGTTAACATGCATTTTAGTGCATTACATCCCCTTTTATTCTTTAATTAAAATAGTTTGGTATCCCATACAAGAAATATCTGATATATTCAGTATAGAAAAACACATTGGTTTCAATAGTTTACAACTATTCGAAGTGTAAAAAAAGATTTTGTCATTGTATAGTTTTGTTCTTGACTTTATTCAAAAACAGGTATACAGTCATTCTGAAAATATGCCAATGATTATCTCATCCGATCCAATCAATCTCTTTGTATGGTGCATTCTTGTGATATATTTCTATCAACACATGTATAAAGAAAATACTTTATTTCAATCAGCACAATACTAACAGTGTTATGAAAATATAACCGTTTTACATAACCATATTATTGTATGAGAGCACAGTGTGGCTGGTCACTCGCTAAAAACAACGCTTCACTCATTGTAGAGGCATTTTATGCTTTATTTGTTGGGCCACTATAGTATATATTGAAAAAAAAAAATTGCAATCTATTACACTAAATACACCTTCGAATCTTATATATGTATTAATTATAAATATTGCCAAACAAGTAATGAATCGTATTTAAAGCAGACTTACCTCGGTTGAGATAAAGGTAACATATTTTGATGAATTTATTGCATTATTTATGATACGCTTTCCATATCTGATAGTTTTTATTTGGCACTGCACAGTTTACAACACCAATCACCTCGCCGGAGCGTGAGCCCTGGAAATGGCTCGAGTAAGTTCGTAATATATCTAGTGTGTTAACTCGCTTGAGCCAAAAAATCTATGTTTACAGTATTAACTCGACTACAGATCTCTGTGCATGAAAGTAAAGTCCGTAATCTTAAACGTCAATCAATGCTCAAGTCAAGTTTAGAGTCGAGATTAAAACAATTGAATTTGGAACCTGCACCAATGATATAAGGTTTATTTTCGGTTAACACGATCTTTTCTTGATACTTGATTTGAGTTTTGATTCGTTTTATGCAACAGGCCTAAGAGTCAATTCACACCGAGACGCGATGCGACGCAGTGCGCACTTTTAAAGATAGCGATACAATGGCCCTGATTCTGTTGTTCACAACTAAACTAATTTTAATCTCACTATGTCTCTTTCTAACAAAGAACATAAGAAAAAGATGTAAGAAATTTAGTCCTGTCAAATTAGTCCAATGCTTGTTTTCAATATAAATTTAGTCGCCATCTACCGTGGTTACGCCTAAATACACGCAAAATAAGACGGCAAAGATTAATTTTACAACTTAAAATATGTTCTATCCTTTTTCAATAATGTTCGTAAGAAAGAGATGAGATGTGACTAAAATTAGTTTAGTGCGATTTACAACAGAATCGGCACCAATGTACAACTTAATTCACCACACAAAAAGGAATTTCAGTGAGAGAATTCGTGATAAGTGACTCGAGACGCCGCGAAGCGTATTCGAATTATCTCACTGAATTGTATACCTTTTTATTTACTGTATAAAGTACTATATTGTATCGCCATCTTAAAAAATTCGCGCTGCGTCGCGTCTCAGTGTGAGCTGACCTTAATTGTTATTTGTGTGTTGTAGAGCAAGCAACGTATACTGTAATCTGTCGCTACTTATCCAACGTTGTTTTACTTTTTGATCACCATGTTCGTTTTATGATGTAACCACAAATTCCTTTGTCGTATATGGACGACCATAGCCGTTAAAGAGTTAAAGTAAAATTGTGTGTGACTATATGTATAACAAGTGGTCTTTGATCTCAATTAATGTAGAATTAATGTTGAACTTACCAACATTGTCCTGCTCCGTTTTTAGTTCCGTACCCAAAGGGTGCCAAACGGGACTCTTTAAATAAAACTCCGCTGTTCGTCCGTCCGCCTGTCTGTCTGTCAGTGGGCGGTCCACGCAATAGGTAGACTCTTGAAATTTTCACAGAATATGTATTTCTATTGTGTAGTGTGTAGTTACACAGTGTAGTGTTAAATATTAACTACTTATTAGACATTTCCTCAGTTAAAAATAATAGAATTTGAGAACATAATTTAACAGGTTAACACACTTAAGAATGGTTGCATATTGTGCGGAAAAACTTGTGAAAACATACAGTATGAGCTTTATCTGTGATATTTGATGTTTATTTCCTCTATAAGCAGTGTCAATATATCCCTATCTATAATAGGTATGTAGTAAATAATTAAAATTCGTATGAGTTCCTTGTAGATTCGGACATATCCAATAACCCTATTATGTTTACTAAAACGAATGCTTGCATGGTAAATATTTTAGCTATATGTATTTTAATATGTGTTGTTTAAAGTGATATTGTTGAGTGGTAGTTAGCGATTATAAAAGTAACTTTCAAAAGTTGATTCAAATTACTATAATTTTTTTTATATTAATGAGGTGAGCGAGTGATAAATTATAAAGACGGCATGGCAATAAAAATTATTTATGCATGTGTAATCGAAAGAAGCAGGTACCAGGGAGGCAGGTGTTATTAGCTAGGAAGGCGTTATTCTTCTTTAGGGACACTAGTCAAGAGAGTCATCCACAGGTTGAATTCGAACAGTATATCAAGTCTAAAGTAAGGTCTAAAAAAGTAGGTAATAAAAGCATCTAAATCTTAACCCCCTTATTCATAGTGAAGTTATCAAACGTTGATTAGCTAAAATTCCGATGTCTTTATCTGACACTTGACATTTGGTGATCGAAAGAGTGAGACGGGGCATACTATTACACTGATTTAGTTAAGAAGCGATTATGAATAAGGGGTTAAAAATATCTACTTCTAAAAATAAAACATACTGAAATATTAATTAATGGAATAAAATATATGTTATAACAGCTAGAGGCGAGTTTGTTACCTTTCATCATCAAAGCATGTTGCATTGCGGCGCGTTTTGAAATGGTCATAAAATACATAATCGTTATTTTGGTGTAAGTCGATGTCCCACTGCTGTGTGTCGTCGTGCTCGGCCATGTCAGCTGCGTGAACCCGTTGTTTCAGATATGACAACTGTCGGAAACGAGATCAACGCAGCTAAAATGCATAGCCTACATAATGCCGTGTGTGAAGGTTTCGCAGAGTTGATCTGCGTAGGCGAGATATCCGAGCAGACACATGTACCAATGACGTCACCGACCACGTAGCGTATCCGTGGGCTGCAATGGACGTTATATCATATATAACTAAGCTAAACTGCGCAACATGACCGTGCGCCGCAGTGGGTCAGCAGCGCCTACTATTGTTTAACATAATTATTTTTTTATTCTGATGTTCTGTTCTTTTGCTGATATTATTGTTTCTAATAACCGTTCCTCTATCAGCCTGTACCGGCCATGAAAACTTTAACCGACGGTAAATAAATATTCATGACAAGATATTACTCATAACTTTCAATGCTCATAAAATTTTTCTCGCATTGCTTATTTCTTGCTACTGAACATTATTTAATTACTCACAATATAATAATTGAGATCTTAATAATAAAGCACATGTAACTTTGTGTATATCCATTATACATAATTAATAATGTAATTGATACAAAATCTATTTTTTTTGTTAAATAACCATTGACGTAGTTTTTAATGAATTCGTATTTGCGCTCGTCAGCCACTGCCACGTCCCGCTTGCTGTGTGCTCGCTTGGCTTGGGAGTGAACCAAAATAATAATACTTCTCTACAGCATTTAAAACTGTAATTTAAAAATATTGTGCCCATTATAAGTACTAGCTGTGACCCGCGGTCCCATTAGTACCAAAAGTATTTTGTTTCCTTCCGTGATCCAAAGACCTTTCTGCCAACATTCATAAACATCGTTAATTGTTATGAAAATTATGTTATGTGAAATAGATTTTTAGCTTATGTTAGAGGATTTAATGAATAGGTACTAATCGTAAAACATTATCAAATTTAAGAAAATAAGTTATGGGGATTGAACTGAATTATTTTTATATTACAAAGTAAAATACAAATAAAATAATGAAGATTATGAGAAACAATAGAATACCTCAATATTTATATTGCGCTGACGCAACGTGACCTGACATGACGCTTTGCTCAGCTACAATGAAGCCTTAGTCCGTCATATATGGCTAGTTTTGCCTTTAGTTCCGTCTCACCTGATAATATTCAGGTGGCATCGGTGGTAGGGTACTTTGTAGCACCCTCAATATGAGATGTTCCGTGTGCACTTGAGAGCCCACCACCATGTCTTCACTTATGGTACCTACAAAGTACATTATGTAGAACAAGTATTTTTCGACTGCCGGAGTGTTCTCTCAATTAGATTCAGTACCAACTTTCGTCCTCGCTTCCTTTCAAACCGAACTCAGTCGATAGTCGACTCCGTGTAAGATGGTCTCTACGTAGTTTTTGAAGCATGTATGTGTTTAGTATTTCAATTTACGTTTATGTAGTAATAGTTTTATATTTTACATAGGTCATGAGGCTAGAGGCGTGGAGAGCTCGCGCGCTCGGCCACACCGAGCTTAGTCGCGCCATCTCTATGGAGGACGATCTGGAAGAAGACGAGAAACTGAAGCTGATCTTGCGTCGTGAGTCATCCACATCATTCGAAATGCCCGCAACCCCGCGCAAAACCACGTAGCAAATATTCATCAAACCATCCATTACAATAATCATTAAACTACTATTTCAATGACCCTGAATATGCGAAATACAATAGGTAGGTCCATAAAATTCCAGCTTGAACTTTAAAACTCGGCTTGAAATTAATATTTTCCATGTTATTTCAATTCACTTTTCACAGCTCATGTAGCTAATCATTTTGTCTTATATTTTGTAATCTAGTAAATTCTCCTATTCTTTGCTTTCGTTCAAAATAGCCACGTATGTTCGTCCTAGACAGATTCACCTTCAATTAATTCTTGTTCGGGGTGGAATTCAAGTTCTCGTACACAGCACTCAAAATTTGCTTGATTTCGGACGGTGTCTTAATCACATTCGTCGATTAACCAAAAGGCTGGACTTTTTTGGAAATGCCTATAATAATAACGTGTAACAGTACACGTTAATTAAATATATTTTAAACGAACGAACCTATTGATAAGGTATTTTATACACACTAAAGATATTCTTGACATCCTCATAACGCGCATTTGTGGAACGACTAGCGTACTTTTTTTACTAGTACTGTTTCTTGTCTTTGGATATTTCGGTAATGTAAAGTTGGCCGTGTAGTTTTTTAATAATGAACTTTTTACAGTAGGTTAGTAGGTAAAGAACATTTTTAGATTCGAAAACAATAGATTTTAGATTTGAAAAGACCATAAATTAGTAGATCAAAAATAAACTAACATACAAAGATTATGTAGTACCTACATGAGTTCCTACTCATTAATTCGCGATGCCAACTACATAATATTGATGCACTTTAGAATTAACATTTTATATGATTGTAGATGAGATTTACAGGTAGTATAATATAGTCAATACTTTTAAGACTAAAGATCAGACAGTAGGAAACTCTATGTGTAGTACACGCATCGATACTGAAAACAGCAATTGATGCTAACTACATAAACGACACAGAGTGGTAATCTCGTTATTTCTTAGCCGTTTCTTTATTTTATATCCTCTTATACAATAAAAAAAAGATTATTTTCCTAATTTTATCGGTACACAACGCATGTCTAGTATTACCCATAATGAACTATAGTAGATATTTTAACTATTTTAAACAAAATAATTTCTACACAAACATTCCAATTGTATTAATTTATTTACGTAATTATAAATGCCCTTAATTATAATTTTAACAGCTGTTCAAACAATTAAGCTTATTTAACGAGCTGATTGTATAAGAAATAAATAATTAAATTCTTTATTATCAAATTAAATGGCAATATTACGCGTACTTATTTGAATAATGCTTGTAAATTTAGTTTTTTAAGGAATATTGAGTATTAATGTATTATTTATTCACTTTTGAATACTCAAGCTTTACAATACGATAATTAAGCTCAAAATAGATCACGATATGTGTGTCCTTCCAAGAATAAGGATCCACATAGCTTATACGTCATCTCATTTCTGAGTTACATAAAAAGTTATAGTAAATGCATGAGATGGTCAATCATTTCATCATCATCCTACCTATGGTAATGCATAACACAGTTATTACATTTAAATGGGTAACTATTAAAATATATATTGGTCCTAGATGACGATAATGTTTATTATATTATAGTTTATCCACCGAAAGGTGTAGCAATTTGTAATAGACAAAGAAAGATTTATTTTTATTAGTTTTAATGGACCAATGAGACCATTCTGCAGCCTTAAAGCGGAACATATATATGTGCTTTTTATTTTATGTTTGGAAAAGCGTGTTACCAGAAACTTTGCTGTCAATTATAATATTAAAAACGTTCTGATAACATTAACAACTCATGCTTTAACTTTACGGCGACACCCAACATTTCTGTTATTGACTTTATAGTGGGAATATTTCATAATTTTCTGTCAATTAATAATATTAGTGTGCCGTTACTAAGCCATCAACAGTATATCTTCTAGGATTCTGGTGGGTGGGCCTGGTATAAAGTAATGATTCCTTCACAAGAATATTTAAGGTGATAATATTTTTTTAATAACTTACATCCAACATATTTTATTTTTCACATACTGTCATGACCAATGTTAAGAACGTTAAAGTAAAAAAATAAGCTTATCATTTCTTTAACTCTTTCTAAAACAATATCTCTTCCGTACATGTGCTGAAATCGATTTTTAGGCTCCGATAAAGATTCGGGTCGCACTTTGAGAAAAGTTTTTAACATAGTTTTTATACAATATACTTATAAAGCCTACGAATCAAATGAAGTACACTTTTCAATGTATATGTTTTATTCATGGTTTTCCAGTTTAATATATTATCATAATATCTTAATTTTTATTTACTCCCAAATAGTACATATTTACACACTCAGATTGTTAAAATTTATTAATATTTCAAGGTTCTTGGCCTACTTTAAGTGTTTCTGACCAAAATAATGAAGAATGGCCTTATTATTAGTTGTTGAATATCCTAAATTACTTTATTTATTATATACTTAATATTTTTTCATTCATTGGCAGCTATGTTTTAATAGTTTTATTTGTTACTAAATTATGTTATACATTAATGTATTTAAGTATGAATCTAAAAAGGGAAATACTTTAATGTAGTAGAAGCAGAGGTAATGTTAGCAAATATTCAAATAACACTATTCAATAAGTAATAATACTTAAATACATTAAATTGATTGAATATTAATAACCTTAAAAATAATTCGATTTTAGCCGATAATAAACTACTAGTAATCTAAAACGACGAATTTAAAATCATTTTGTTTTACAATAAAAGACTAACTGGATCCCATTTTACATTTCCCAGACTAAAACACTTACGGGACACCCTAAATGTTTTTTTAAACTAACAGAGTGTCTTTAAGCTCTTATTTTGGTTAGTGGCAAAGAGTTTAATACTGACTTTTCAATACATATAAGCTGCCCGCCCCTCCGTGTAGTGTGCGTAGCTTTAAATTTAACTAAATGTAATATTGTGATCATATTTGATTTTTATTTTCCGATACGATATGTTGCAGATTAATTTAAAGATTATGATGACATTTCTTTAGATTCAGATCACACCTGTCCAAATGTTGATCGTTGGATGCTCCGTGTGTCTGAGAGACGATCTGTGAGTGACGTCACTTTTGCCACGTTCTCGATAATGAGTATAAACTAGCTATCTACCTACCTACCTTTGAAATAGCCAGAATTGGCATTGACGAAGTTTATTTTAAACGAATTTATTTTTAAAAGTACGTGTTTGGAAACTGGTGCGTGTAACTGATAGTACTTTATTTCAAAAAAATATAATTATTGCCTACTTTTAAGCAATTTTTTATAACTATCTATTAAGTTATTATTATAGCAAGACGTGCAATAATACGAAATATAGCAATAAAAGAAAAGCAGCAATGATTTTACTTTTTTATTGTGAAAATACTGCAACAGTTCACAACACACATTCAAATTAAACTCAGCTATTTTGTAACACATAGCTAGGGATAAACTGTCTAGTCTGCCTTCATGTCATGACAGCTATGTTGATTGTTTTTAGTTCATATTAATTATTGCAACAAGATAAATTATTTTATAATTTCTATACTATATTTGTGTAAATGTATCATTTTTAAAATGTTTATAATTTCTTTATGTGTGATTAGATTTAATGGATCTTGCAGGTAAATAAGGAAATTAACGGAAGTTTTTCTTAAATTGTACTGACCGGTAATTTTCAAGGAATATTATGATGTACTTTCTAAACATATCGTAAGATTCCAAATGAACTAATATTATTAAATGCGAGTTTCTGTATGTGAAACCGCGGGGCGGAAGATACTCTTTTCATTAAATTAAGTGCTATGATATACCAATCTTTCAAATCTGCATAAAAGAAAACTTATTTATTATTTATTTTTAAATATACCTATCCTATTTATTCATGAAAATAATAGCACGCACCGTAGTCTAGTTTGGTATCTACCTTATGTTATACCTTTGACTCTCGTGTTGTACTGTACCTACCCAAGTAGGAGCTACCTCTTCAAGTGAACATCAAACATTACAGACATCAATTACCTATTTTATTTGTAATTTTCATGTATTTATTTTGACATTGTGTATTGGTAAATATAAATTGTAACACTTATGTACTTTTAGTAAATAAATGACTTACTCTGTTTAAAGGTATAATTATTTTAAATTCCATTGACTGTAACATTAATAGCTAAATAGTAGTAGGTACAAACCCCACATGATACTACTTAGACACGGGCATCATAGAGCGTAGGTAACTCACTTTATTGGGCTGTAGGTATATCATCGGTTGCGTCCCGTTAAGTGTCCGTTAAGTGTCGCCAAGTTGCGCGAGCGCAGCTGAGTAGATAGGTAGTAGGTAGGCACCAGTGGCGTAACTATACCATCTGGGGCCCGTGTAAAATTCTTTTGATGGGGCCCTATCAGTAAAAATCGTCACGTTGTACTCAGTTTAATTTTAATAAACTTCGAGATTTTCAGCGTACTCAATTACACGTTGTATATGTCCCACTAATGGCCATAGGCCTCCTCTCTTAGGCGAGAGGGAATGGTCTGTAGTCTCCACGCTAGCCCAATGCGTATTGGAGACTTCACATCCATATCCATAGAACATAATATCTCAATGCATTCATCATCTATTTGCTAGCTTTTCGGTGAAGGAACAACATCGTGAGGTCTGTAATTCAGGTACAAAGTAAAATAGTATTCATGATGATTGAATCACGAGCGTAGCGAGTCCTGAGCGACGGGAGTGATTCATGGCCCTCGATATAAATCCGTTTTATTCAAGAGTTGCATACTATAGTATGCAACTTACTTTATACTACGAAAAGAAAAGAAATATTTAAGCGAAAACAACCTCTGAAAATGTGCCAAAAGCACAGAGACCGAGCCAGAAGCTTGATTTTCATTTTTCCATTTGCAAAACTCATCGTAGGCTTTGATGTAAACCAGCCGTGATTTGTTGGTTAGCAAGTTTTCTACTATATCGGCCGCCCTCCCTTTCATAAACTCAGGTGTTATGTAACACATCTTCATCACTTAAATGCATTTTCAATGGATTTGTTAAGTAACACTAAACTTTTTGTTCGTACACTTAAAGTATTTAAAATAGCGCCAATTTACTAATGACAGCAAAGAACACAAAACAGTTTCTATTCTAATGCTAAACTCCTTGTCGAAAATGTCGACCAATCAAGGAGTTATTTACACAAGAATTTTGTATGAGTATTTTTTCGCAAGGAGGTTGCATAGCATTGAGTTGCTGGTCGAATATATATTGGTGTGTTTCTACATCACACCAATATAAAAATAAAAATATGATTAAAAGGGTTTTTTATTCACTGTTAGTGAATAAAACAAGAATAAAATAAGCTTTTAAGAGGGGGAATGGTATAAAAATATTTTTGAGCTCGCGGCCTCTTGGGTCGGGGGCCCGTGGCATTTTGCCAGCCCTACCACCCTATTGTTACGCCACTGGAAGGCACCTACATGGAAACCAAACTACATTTTCCGCATGCGGAATTCGGGATTGTGTGTAGGTTTTTTCTGCTAAGTCACGTGAATTTGAGTACTTAGCTTCAGTTTATTAGTACATACTTATTCAAAATGAACTTTCCGCAAAGACACACTGAGAGTGGATTTCGTCTATATTATATCTCTAGAACTAGGGCACCTAGCCAAGATCTAATTACTTCAACAAATTGTCCCCAAATATCAGATTTTGTCGGTACCTCCCTAGTTTAAAAGTTTTAAGGTTTCTTATAGCCATGGAGCGACTACCTCTATATCTATAGATATCCTGGGGACGTTTCAGATGGGTTCCAAATAACTCTAAAATTCTAGGAATAGTATTTTGATATACTACAAAATCGTAACAAATAGTTGAGAGAGGAGCTAGCTCGCTAGCTCAAGGTTCTAAAATTAATAATTTCAGAGCCGCAATTTTATTGGAACCCTGCACGAATCGCAAAAAAAACTGTTTTTTTAAGTAAAATAAATACAAATACATAGTTTGTTATTATTTTATTATTATAAGGCACCATTATTCATTCAACACATTATTTAAAAAGAAAATGTAAGTATGTATTAGATCATTAATTTAACTACATATATATTAAATGTCGAACACTTATTTGGTTAATAGGTACAAAAAAAAATATCCATATAAATAAGGAGTGATTCAGGCCACACTCTTATATTTCGTGAACAAATTATAGAGGACGCGAAGTGTCGACTTGAGGTCCAGATTCACAATATCTGAAAACATAAATAAATTATGACATTCATCTAAATATTATTATTGTTGTTGTTATTCTCTGTTGTTATGATAGAAAACGACAACAATGAGCGAGGGCGCCTAGGCATTGTGTATATTTTCTTTGGTCTAGATGTGATGGCAAAAGTTTTAGGCATTTATTTTTATGTTCCCATTAATTCCCAGTCAATCAGCCACACTTATGGAGTAAGTAACTTGATATAATAATCAACTAACATAATGGTCAATCGAAATTAGATGACAACTATGAGTTACCTTCAGGTCTTGCTTTAGGTTTGGAGAGACCAACATCTTGCATTAGTTCAAAAGCAAATGATACATTATGAACTTTCTGGTCAAAATCTTGTGGTGTAAGGTGAAAATCATATAGAGGTACAAAAAATCCTTCCAGCAATCCCATCAAAAGGCAGAGATATACCCCATCATGGAATTGAGTATCCAAGTCCATAACTTCAAGATTAACCTTGCTCAAATGCTTGTTTACAAAGGTTATCAGGGACTGTAAACAAAATAAATTTAGTATAACAATAAAACTTAAATTTGACAGGAGAAAGAAATATTAAAAAGTTAATGTTATGTACCTTTTTAACAACTTGCAGTTTATCAGGTGCATGATCAAATAATGCATCAAAAGCATCTCTCTCACATTTCATGCCAAGATCATCATAAGTAGTTGTGATAGTTTCTATGAACCTCCTAAAAATAGAAATTTATAATTATAAATATTCAACCAACATAATAATAACATGTAGTTTATATAATGATTATAGACCTATGAGAAAGCTGGGTTGGTGTGTCTTTTTTCACTACAACAACATTGACGCTGACATTTTCAGGCAGGCGCACTGGAGCACGGAAATGACGTGCCAGTGCAACCAACAGATGTAGTATTGACACAACATTCTTTGAATGAATTGAGTCAACACTCCATTTCGGAACTGGTTTTGTTGTTCCATATAGTACCTAAAAATAAAAATAAAACATTTCATAAAAATCCAGAATATTGTTTAAAAACAAGTAAAAGTAATTGTAAACATACTCTATTAACTGATCTTAATACAACAGCCAACTTTTGACGTTGGCCTTCTTCAGATTG
The DNA here is from genome assembly GCA_951394255.1 of Polyploca ridens. NCBI lineage: Eukaryota > Metazoa > Arthropoda > Insecta > Lepidoptera > Drepanidae > Polyploca > Polyploca ridens. Next base: position 8,364,157 of record OX596244.1, read on the forward strand.
TGTCACCTCGGGTACATCCAATTTAGTCTCAGTGAGTGCTTCAAGTAATTTTTGCAGAACTTGACCATCATACAGATCTTCACTTATATCTTTGACAATAATTCTTTGCATAGCAAGTTCATCATTAATCCAGTCAATGAGGACTTGGATGAGTTCCTTAAGTCTAGGGTCATCCAGAGACCTAGGCTCAATAATTGCTCTTTCTTCATTATCCACTGCAATGTTCTTAAGATTAGGGTTTGGATTTACATAATATTATTATTATGAATGTATGTACTTATGTACATAATTTACTTAGTTACTTTCACTTACGCAAACTGTACTCTTCGGGCGGAATTTCAGGTGCAGTAGGACTTCCAGGCGAATCTATAGCATATTTACCCTCAGCTTGCACATCTTGCACTGAAAATTAAGTAAATGTTACTATATACGTACATAAACTTCCTTAAAGGTGTGTCATTAGGTCATACATGAAGTAATCGCCGTTTTCAGCCCACACACACCTAGCTCAACAACAATGGATAAATATAGTCTTGTAACTAAGGCATACCTTCCTTTATGCGCTTTTTGCGTCCTATTGTACCAATCTTATCCCAAAAAGATTCTTCTTTATCATCTTTCTTTGGTAAAACTGGAGTCCGAGGCGACTTTGGGCGCGGTGAAGTCATTTCGATGTGACCTAAATGAGGAAAACAACTTATAAAAATGAATCATCAGAGTTACCCGTTCACCACATTTTATTATTTACAGATCAAGATAATAATCCTGACAATGAAAGTAAGAACCGAACCTTTTATTAACACTAAATTGAGATTGGTTTTATTTGTAAGTTTATAATAATAATCTATTATTTACTGCTGTTTATTGAAGTACTAAATAAATCATGACATGAATGAATGAATGAATGAGTCAACCAGTCAAAGAGAAGAGATCAAGAGAACGATGAGAAGAACTGAAGATACAGCCTACGAATGATGAATGAGCTGTAAGGCTGTAAGGTACGCATCAGTGCTGCCAACGATACAGGGCCTGATGTCGCCATTTTTCACAGCTTAGGTAGCCTAAAGTAGCCAAATTTTTAGCAGGTAGCCTAAAGTAGCCCAAAATCCACAATAATGCTATGAAATAAATTAAAATGTTGTTATCAATGAGCGTATGACAGCTTTTTGGAACAAAAAAACGCTAATTAATTTATATATTCCTACTTTAAAAAACAACTAAAACTTATGTGTCAAACAAAGTCAATCCATTTTTTTTAATACGAAAAAGTCGGTAATCAAGCATACGGAAGTGCCGGGTAAGCAGTTACTATAGCCATATAGACGCTTGCAACTCACGGGGCATCACTCACGCGTTACCGACCCTTCCAACCTCCCCAATGAACTAAAATTAAGAAAGGTAACATAATAGCTGAGAGACAAGTTCAGTAATTCCCCGAAACTAACCAACCATTTATACAGAATGGATTCATATCTGGGGGCACGGAAGTGCCCCCCGCCAAGACAGCCAAGCGAAGCGAAAGGGCACTACCTACCTTTTCTCGAAGCGCTTCGTCGTTTCTTTGAACCCTCATAACTTGGGTTTGGATTATACCAGATAAACAAAATTCCACTAAATAGAATTGAATAACAAAAAAGTAATGAACAGTGAATACATTTTTTACCTTACTCCCATGTGACGGTAGCGAAACGGCCAAGCCACATATTTTGACTACGGTGTGTAGAGTTTGTGAAGTTAGGGCTTGTAGAGTAAGTGCATGTAGAGTTATAAGCTTGGCTCTACATGAGATCTGATAACTTTTTGACAGTACGAGCCATATGTCTTGGCGGCAACATTTTACATAAAAATGTTTTTGGTGGGATCATATATCACATGATATCACTGAACTTTTACATTTTGCGTTGGCATAGGTTATATTTCTTTCAATTTTGCTCATTTGTGATTCGGCTTATACTATTACCTACCTTGTCGTTGAGGTAGCCTAAAAGGCGACCAGTCGCCATTCCGATTTATTCATCGCCAATTTTTATCCTGAGTAGCCTAAATGGCGATAAATCGCCTACGTTGGCAACACTGGTACGCATATGCGTCTCGGGGTACATTCCGAATTGGATAATATCGATCACAGCGCTCACAGAAATAATTTGCGTACCGAGTTAGATATCACGTTTATGACAGCTGAGAACTATCAACAAATCAGAACGCTCGTGAACGCGCTCACAGTATTCAAAACAGAACATTTGAGAATTTAATTAAAATCTGAATTAACAATGCGCTAGGACTACTTATATCTTTTATAATTTGACTCACAAAAAGGAATTTACGCGTTTTTTATTATTTTTTTCTCATAAAATCATTAAAAGTATCTTTTCTAAATAGAAAACCAAGAATCTGATTAGATTTTTGACGAAAACACAATAAATAACCGTCACTTTTGACAGCGCTCACGGTGATATCAGTTTAGGGCATGGTCGATGTGAGCGCAATATTGCGGATGTCATGACGTCCTCTATGATTTTTCACGGGACATCGTTAGCTGTCATGGTCATTTCGGTACGGGTTTAAGCACGATCAAATCGATTACAGCGATTATAGCTTCAATTCGGAATGCAGCCTCGATCTCACTCGCGAAGTGTAAGGATGTGATAGTATCACGACTAGGGCATCGGAACCGGGTACTCCCGGTTCTGAAAGAACCGGGAATATCCGGTTCTGAGGGTTGCATAAGGACCGGTTCTTCAATATAAAGAACCGGTTCTTTCGGTTCTTTCGATTAATTTTAAAAAGTCGTTTAGGATGGATCAGTAAATTTTGTAGAACAATCAAAACACACTATAGGTGGTTAGTGTCGCAGTATGAAGCTACTTGTAGCGATTAAATAATATTAATAAAGCAAAACGGCGGCTTGTGAAGAGCATGTTGGTGTGTAGCGACACCAAACTCCATCTATTTAACTATTTTTAATTGATTATGTGTATAATTATTAACTATTATTAATTGATTATGTGAATTATTATGTTTATGCAATCTTTGAAATTCCTATTATGTTCCTAAAATTTAATAATACCTATAAGTAATTTTTTTTTTTTTAATTGTTCATCATCTATATATCCTGTTCCCAGCTATTTGTGATCGATGCAATATGTTCGCTTCTTCCATTCTGCCTATCTATCCGTCATAACAGCATTCACTACTTTCTTATTAACATTATCTTTCTCACGATATATCCATCTCTTTTTCGGTCTTCCACTTCCCGTGTATCCAACCACTTCCATATTCATAACTCTATTACTCACGTAGTTTTCATGCCTCCTCATAACATGTCCATACCGCTACTTTCAAGCTTCCTCTTATGTACTCATTATTTATCATATCCATTCTTGTCACTCTCAACATAATCATCTCAGCTGCATGATCTTCTTTACCTAATGCCCAACATTCTGAACCATATATTAAGAACCTGTCATCACGGAGTATATATTTTCCCCTTTAGCTTCCATCCTTGGGTCACATGTTTATTTTGTGACCTGTCGCCATTCCAACCTACATCTTTCTAAATTTGTGAACTGAGGTACCAGAAATCGTAAAAGACTGGTACTGAAACTCCATCAAGTAAAATAGACGCGAAAGTATCAATATTGCTTCATGATCGCAGAACATATGTTCAGTTTTAGTTCAGCTAATTTTCAAGCTCTCTCCAGCTCTTGTAGCCATTTCACCATCCTACTCTTTCAACGACAAAGCATCCATTACCACCAGGAAGAGCTAAGGCATCATAGCAAACCCTTAGTGTAAGCCGACACCTAAATTGAACGTATCGGTATCTATAACTAATGCGTTATAGTAGGTACATTTTTATATAAAAAAACTAATATAAATAAAAAAACTGAATTTTTAAAAGACTTGATTACATTTATGTTATTTTAATCAAAAGCTGTGATTCCGAATTCACTGTTTGATTGACATTCTACGATATATTCGATCATAGAAAACAATTTTATTGTTATTATTACACTACCTATAATGTTTTTGATGATAAATTAATAAAAAGAGCAAAAGTTTATATTGAATAATTAATGGAACCGAAAGAACCGGGTACCCGGTTCTGGATTAGAACCAGAACCGAAAAAACCGGTTCTCAAAATATGGCCGGTTCTCGATGCCCTAATCACGACACACGTTCCGACGGCAGGACGCCCCATCTCCTAGGAGTCCAACCGTGGGAGCGTCTATTACAGACATTAGCATGATTTGATTTCGTATCCTGCCTATGATTACAAACAACCAAAGTATAGTGAAGGTAGAGGAACTAGAGGAGTATAATAAAATACCTAGTCTTGTGACTTGTCAAAGACTTTTTGGCGTTTTTGTTTTTATTTTCATAAATTCGTGTATTTTGAGTTTTATTGCATATTATCGGTGGTATTTTATCCAATAATGAACAATTCATGTGCACCAGTGAAGTGAAATACAATGAATTATGTATATCGTGACTTTTCAAGTTGTCTCAAAAAGTCCGTGAAGAGTTTTACCATTGAAGTAAAACACTTTGAGAATCTATATAGGGAGTAGCCAAACACAGGCGACCCCCTCTGTCAAATTACGTTGGCCATATGGCCACATGCCTTTATAAAAACTACTTCGAGCGACGTTCACTGCCATTTGGTATCGTTTAGTGTCGCGAGATTGAGCTCCAAAAAAAATGGTTAATTGTGCCGTTTTCTCATGTAAAAGGCGATCTGCCACATCAAATCTGCGGGAACATTGCGTTTCCTATCATATATGAGTATTATAACGAACCAATATGTTTGTATGCCGTTACGACAAGTAAACGACAGAAAATACATTGATACGGAGGTAGCTCACAGGTAGTACAAGGAGTGATTAGCGTAGTGCGGGGACATAGCGTGAACCTAAGAATCAAGATTCTTGTGTCGACCATTTGAGTGTGCGATTGAGTAAATAATTAATTAGTACATTATACATTAGTAAATTGATTATTTGTTTCTTCAAATTAATGTTAATAGTACATTATGATACATGTGTGCGAAGTTGGTTATTAACACTCGAGGCGGTATTAAGCGCGTCAGCCGAGAGTGTAATAAATCAATGCACATGCGCGTCATACGATGTTTTTCAACACACTTGCGAGAAAAAAAAAGACTTGTATTTTTATTATTATTATACCTATCACAAAACTGTGCGGTAATTTAAAGTAAAAAGCACAAGTGCGCATTTAGCTGCAATAAGATACTAAAAGCGGTGCAATAAATGTCATTTTACGAGCGAGTGTGTTGAAATAGTGTTGTTGTCTAACAGATTTCCGAAGGACCCTTTCTTGGGAAAAGAATGGGTCACTTTTTGCCGATCAGTTTGACCCTTTCAGTTTTAAATTCCTATCCAGATAAAAACATTGGAGAAAGTTGAATTAAAATGCCAAGCCAAATATTACTTCGTCATTGTTAGTTGACCATTACAAGTCATCGTACTGCTTTAAAATAAATAGCAAGTAATACAATTTTTTGGTTATGTTTTTTAGCAGTATATTTATGTAATCATGGGTATTTATGTAATTAATTATATATGTATGTATGCAATTATATATGTATGTTTGCATTTATGTCTTTCCACCGTAACGCCTAAATTACTAATCCGATTTTAATGAATGAGGTGTCAATCGATTCATTATTATGGCCCGGATGACATTGGCTAATGCCGTGGTCGTGTGTTGCCCACTACAAAAATACACAACAGAACAAAAATACAACTACGAAGATTATAATTTGATAGGCTATTTGCCTTTCAAATTATAAGAGACAATAGAGTTGTCAAAAATGTATGATTTTAAATAACGCATGGCATACGGCTTGAATTAAACAGATTATTAAGAACTTGTGCTTTTTACTTTACATTACCGCACTAGTGTTTTAAGATATTATCTCGATTATGTTAAGTTTGTATCTCACTGTAAGCGATATGTGTGTAAACGAAGCATTCTTAATTTAAACGGGTAAAACAGTTTGATAGTGCAAAAAAAACCTGCGCGCCATATTTGTTAACGTTCTCATTGTGTGGTTGAAGATTATCAGAAACACTACGTAAAAATATATGTCTGTTTTTTTCCTCGCAAGTATGTTGTAAAACGTCGTATGACACCGTCGTATGAAGCCGGGTCTCGGCTTCCTTATCGCGTTCGCCTCACGCGCTTAATACCGCCTCGTCTGTAATGACCAACTTTGCACACAATGTACTATAATGTGAAATGCCGGAAGACTGGAATAGAACTAAATAAACAGGAATTTCTAACATACCAAAAGACTTTTCTTACTCAATAAAACGATGATAGTAATCAGTACCTAGCTTGTTTCTTACTTTTTCGTTTATTTTATTAATCTTTAGAAGGGCTAAAGGGGTTGGCAGATTTCTTTATTTCTTTATTTCTTTATTGCACAATGTAGGTACACAAAATAACATATTATATTATGTAGTACATGGACCCTGTTAGGGTATTGCAAAACTTATTATACTTAATAATTATCCATTACATTAAATTATATATTAACTAACATGTACGGAGCCTGGCATTCCTATCATGCGTCCACAGAAGACAAATAAAAATCGATAGCTGAAATCAATATAATCAAGAAATATTCTGTGACAAACCTCGTGTCATGTTTCGAAGATAAAATCAAATAAAATGTAACTATTAAGAAAGATAAAAATATAATAATTGTATTGCAAAATGAATTACTACACCCAAAATCTATACCCAATAAATTATAGTTAAGAAAAACACACTTCAACTCACATTTGAAATAAATAAAAAACTTAGTTCACGAACAATAGTTTGTCAGAGTTTACGCAGCAAGCTTTTGTAGGCTAGAAAAAATCATTAGAATCGGTTTAGTTCCAGAGATTTATCGAACCAACAAACAATCTAGCATTGTATATTATTATATTTGCTATCTTCTGCAGTTTTACACGCGTTCTCGGGATAAAGTATCCTATAACACTTGGGGATAATGTACCTATGCTACCTGGTAGTGAAATATTTTTTTTGAGCGTTTATACATACAAACAAAAAAAATCTTCAGCTTTCGTATATAGGTATTGATTATAAACCACTTATGTAGGTATACAAATAACATAGAATAATTTCTAGAATCATTAATTGTATCAGTTCTTTTAACAACCCCATCACTAGTTTTTGAGCTAGTGTTCCATTAAACAAAAGCGTAAACACAGTAATTCCTTATTTGTGTGCTTGTTTTGGGTTTGTGTGTCAGCTTTTATTTAAGGGTGCGCTTATAGAGATGCTTCAACTTTTTGCATTAGTGTTTGTGAGTAAGTAAATGTGTGCTGTGCTTGTTTACCTCGCCTCCCTCGAAAACTGGCAGAAATAATTCAGTACTAGAAATGGTGCTTGCGGACTCCATTATAAATACTCAAAGGTGAAACATGACTTTTATGGACGCTGGCTGAGAATTATATGTGAAGGTGATTGTGAATGGAAATACTAAATACTCAAAGGGAAATTATAACTCGACACTGGCAGAAATAATTCCTAATTTGGATTTGGTTGCCAAACTTAAAATAAAAATAAGAAGAACTTGACTCGGCTCTACGCTCGACTCTGTGTTTTCTGTGGTTATAGTATAGATAATAAAATTATAAAAAAGCTTAGAAAAAAATAACTTTTTGTAGGTATAAGAAAAGATATTTTTTGTTTATAACATAAATAATTTACCTAATAGTACACATAACGTGTGTGAATTTTAGTAAAATACAATAAGAAATAAAGCGACTGTTTTTTTTTATGTTGGGACACGTTTAAATTGCGGCGTTACAGGACCATCTGTGTTATGTTGGTGGAGTCATTGCTATAAATAGCTTCAAGATTGAATTGCATCACACTGAGCGTGTATAGTTGTAGTAACAGATTTTTTCGACAGGTGTGTTTACCTTCATAGTGTAATTTTACAGAAACAATAATGGAAAAAGGTGGTAATCCTCCTCCATATGGATGGAGTAATTCGCATAGTCTGCAGCCTCCCCCGGCTGCTCCTCCAAGTTACTCACAGGCTGTAGGAGGAGTGGGACCATCCAGTCCTTATACCCCGCAGTATACCCCCTGTAAGTATAGATTATCTATTTGTAAGTTAGAAAAAAAACAAATTTGTCTCACATGTATCTTGTGATAAATATTCAGTTTTACTCAAATTAATTGTAAATTAATTATCCTTTTGCCATTTAATTACCTTCTACCTACACATATCAAAATATCTTTGGAGACTGAATGCACCTGACTTCATAAAAATAAATAAACATTTACCAATGGAAGTAAAATTAGGTCACAGTATGCAAAGCGTATGCACCTTCAAATCTAGCTCAAGGCTGCCCAACCCGAGGTCCATGGGCCTCTAATGTGGTAAACATTTTAGAAACATCCTTGACCTAGGTGACTAACTAATTCTAATGCTGAAGACAATAATGTTGTATTTAACTAGAAAACTTACTTGCCTATTTAATGTCCCTTAATTCTTGTGAATTGCATTTCATCTCATTTCATGATTCTTTGAATATTATGATGACTGATTCATACCATGAGTCAAATGTTTGGTTTCATAATATAATATTAAGCATTATCCATGGAAAATTACCATGCTAAAAGAGAACCAAACATGTGAGAATGAATCAATAAATAATAAAGAACCTTTGAATTCAGTTTATTGTTAACATATATATACAGTCATGTCATTTATATAATAAATCTAAGTCCCTTGAATTTAAAGCATACTTTAGTACAAAATTCATGTGGCTATAGTGACTTTGGATGTAACACTGAGTTTGGATGTAGCAACTGTTTTTAATTAATCATTTGTAACAAATTCCTAGAAATCCCATGCAGATATTGCGACGGGAGTCTATCATAATGTATATCATAAATTTGCATATACAGTGTCTATTTAGGGACACTGAAGCATCTGAGTAATTTCGTTATTGGGAGTTAAGAACAAAAAAATATTGTGTTTATATGTAACCTATACTGGCTTGTGGGAAGAAACAGTAAACTGTCAACCGACAACAAACTCCTCATATACAAGTCAGTACTGAAACCCGTCTGGATGTATGTCATCCAACTATGGGGGAGTGCCAGTAATTCCAACATCATTATGCTGCAAAGAATGCAGAATATGTTCCTAAGGGCAATAGCAAACGTTCCCTGGTTCATCAAAAATACAGAAATACACCAACTTCTTCATATGTGCACTGTGAAGGAAGAAATCCAAAACACTCGCATAAAATACCGACAGCGACTGGAGAGACATCCTAATGCGCTTGCTGCAAAATTAACCTGCCAAGAGTATACAAGACGCCTCAAGAGAAATAACATTTTGTAGCTTTCTTTGAGCTTCTTTTGAGCGACAAAATATGAGTAGATGCCTTCACTGGAGGGCTCACTCCCCCAATCAATGTGACACTCAAAAAGTTAGCTTATAGTTACAAACTGATCGCAAACAAGCCCAAATAAAAAATAATATGTTCACAATTAGGGAATGCAATCTAAGTCTAGGTCCTGTCCTTTCGGGAACCTTCAAGATTCGAAATTTTCCACGATTCCCTAGGATTGGGATCCCGAATGCTTTTGTTTTTTTATTGTTTATAGAGCTGTATAGCAATTAACAACAACGCCTTATATTTTATAGTATTTACAAAAACCATATGGTTGTGGTATTGTTGCCTAGCTAGACAATCAATGCAAACAAAATAATGCATTTATCAGAATCAGTTATAGGTACATACATACTATGCAAAGTCAGGTTAAACAAATGGTGTATTCCCAACAGCCCCATTAATGGGGTCGTTGGGAATTGAATAAAATAATGAAAAATTGTTCCCAACCTCCCCATTGCTCTCTCCCCATTGATGGGGCCATTGGGAAATGAATAAAATAATGAAAAATTGTTCCCAACCGCCCCATTGATGCAGTGGAAATCGGATCTCGTCTTCTCAACGTCAGAACTATTTGCAGAGTTTCTTTCTAAAATGTTCAATCAGAATGAAGAAAATTGTAAAGGAACTGAAGAGGAAATAAGCACTGTTTTAAAACAAGATTTTCAACTCAGTCCAGCCTTAAGACCAGTATGACCTAATGAAATATGCAATAAAATAAAAGAACTTGGTGAGCATAAAGCGCCAGGATTTTACTTGATAACAATCCAAACCTATGGAAAGTCTCCTAATCATGGTTCACAAAGCTGGTAAACCAATAAATTATCTTCATCTTAGAAAAAATAATAATAGACTTCTGCCAGTCACCATGGAAAAAGTAATCCCAGAACACCAATTGGGCTTCCGTCGAAAATACTTGACTATCGAACAAATACATAGAGTATGCCGGAAAGTGAGAGACATTTGAACAGAACAAATACTGTGTATCGGAAATCCTCGACATACAACAGGCGTTCGACTGAGTGTGGCATAACGGACTGTTATACTAAATAAAAACTAGCTACCCCACTCTTTATATACTTTGTTTGAATCATACCTGACTGGAAGACTTTTTCAAATCCGAGAAGCAGATAGTAAAAATTACGGAAATCAATGCCGGAGTACCACAAGGGTCTGTCCTCGGCCCAGAGGGCCTACTACGGAAAACGATACACGATAGTCCGATCATCTTTGTCAAATATTAACCAATAGAATTGCAGTAAAACTGAGGAGACGTAAATTTTGACCAATTCTTTTGGCTAATTGATTGACAACGTTGATCGGACTATCGTGTATCGTTTTTCGTAGTAGGCCCTCTGTCCTCTATACTATATTTACAGTGGATCTCCCACAATCTCCAGGAATAACAACTGCTACCTTTGCCGACAATACTGCAATACTGGCAAGTGGCAAGCAGTAAAGTTCTCAAAGAAGCTTAAATCAATTAACAAGATCAGCTTAAACAACTACAAAGGTGCTATGGAAGTGGGTAAAACAAGTGCAACAAAGTCCGCCCAGATAAAATTTTCATTTAGGAAACTGTCCACCGGAAAATTAGGAGAAGACACTATTTCACAATGACACCATTAAACACCTAGGAATGCACCTGGACTGAAGACTGACTTGGAAAACGCATGTAATAAATTAACTTTTTAACAAAAAATATAAACCGCCTTCAAAGTACACTAAAAAGTATGAAATAACTCTTATCTGACACTGTTTTGAATTGAGCGAAATCGCATGACGTGTTCTATTGAAAATATTAATACTTTGAAGGCGGTTTATATTTTTTGTTAAAAAGTTAATTTATTTTTGAATTTTTAGTTGCATTTATATGAAATTTCTATGGGACCATTTCGGTATAAACCCCTTTTGAACAAAAAAAGGATTTTGCAAATCCGTCTATATATGACGGAGTTATGCCTGAACATACATAAAAAAAAACATACAAACATCTGAATTGATAACCTCCTCCTTTTTGAAGACGGTTACAAAAGAAAAGAGAGGAAGCCAATTTCAGATACAAAAGTCTCCAGTGGCTTATTGGTAGAAATTCGAAACTGTCGCTAGAAATAAACTCCAGCATTGCTATTTTAAAACGCTCGGATTCGTATTCGGAAACGGATTCAAAAACTACCGAGGCGATACTCCGCAATTGCTATTTTAATTTCCGAATTCGAATATTTTTGATGTTTCTTTACGGAAATATCAATTCGATTCATCGAAAAGTTTTCGGAAATTAAAATAGTAATTGCTTAAATTCGCCTCGGAAATTTTTGAATCCGTTTCCGATATCGAATCCGACGTTTTAAAATAGCCCTGCTGGTCTACAAGGTAGTTATTAAGCCTATCTGGACATACGGAATCGAGCTTTGGGGCCGTGCCTGTAACTCCAACACAAAAGTACAGAGAATCCAAAATGCTATTCTGAAAAGTCTATCCATTAATCATATCTACTAATTTAATAAACAAATGTAAAAAATGAATAACAGTTTTCTACAAACAAACAAGAAAAGTAGATACACATAATCTAAATGTGATTTTTATTATACATACAAGATTATTTTTTGTATGTATAATAAACCTAAATAAGAATATACTAAAAAGTATGAAATAACTCTAATCTGACACTGATTTGAAGTCAGCGAAATATTTTCAATGGAATACGTCGAGCTCTTTCGCTGACTTCATTTATAAAATTAGTAGATACATACAAATAAGATAAAATATTTATTTCATAGTTATTTCATACTTTTTAGTATATTCTGAAGTTGATTTAATTTTTTTAAATTACTATTTTATTTCGTCATTTTTAGTTTTATTTAATGAACTAGAATTTGACCAAGGTTTTGAGATGTTTTTCCTTTGACAACACACTCGTAGGCACGATGCCCTATGACAATCTTTGACCCGTAGCTCGTATCAATAAGCTGGCCGTCACACTTATTTTGTCCATATCTTGAAAAGGACTGAATCATATTTTTTTTCCTTAATGTGCTATTATTTGACTAAGGTTTTGAGTTTATTCCATTGACACCACACCCGTAGCTCGTATCAATAAGCCAGGTCGTCTCACATATTTGTCCATATCTTGAAAACTACTGAACCGATTTCGATGAAACTTGCACTGTTCCCTAAGTTGAAGTAAATGTAAACCAATAAAAAAAGAATGGTTAAAATACGATTAATATCTTTGGAGATATGCGTGGACAAACATACATACATACAAACAAACACCTGTGAAATTTTGTATATTTGTTTGGAAGCCCTGATAGATTATCATATGTGAATATTTTGCAGTTCCAATAATATTACATACATACGTATCGAATTGATAATCTCCTTTTTTTTAAGTCGATTAATAAATAGCTCAGTATCAGTAACAGAATTGATTGCAATCAATCAATCAATCATTTATATATCATGTTTTGTAATGTTACAGTTATCATACATTATAAAAATGTATTATTCTAGATTTTTTTGCATTTCACTATATTAATGAATATATTGGAAGGATGATGGGATATTGGATGAGTTTATTATACGTAACTATTCCAATTTTCTAAAGTATTTTCCTCAAATTTAATATAGTTATGACATATAGGTAGAATCTGCAATCGGCGTCTATTGTTGCATTGCATCACAACTCTTGTTATATTGTCTGAAACTAGATGCTTCTCCACCAGCCATACAAATACAGTTTCTGAATCATACATATTGAGTCAATTTTACAACTATGTAATATTGACTTTCAGGATATTAATATTATTAGAATCTTCGAAGTTTATATATTATATGCTCACTACCTAAAATTTTAACTAATTGGGAAAAGCCTGGGACCCCAGTATGTTCCCAGGCTTTTCCCAATTAGTTAAATTTTATCTTTATACGTAAAATTCTTCTGCACGTGTGTATGTCACTGAACTCCTCCTAAACGGCTGGACCGATTTGAATGTTTTTTTTGTATGCGTTTGGGTGGCGCCCTGGATGGTTTAGATTCACAAATAGGGTAGGGTAGGGTAGCACCACGCGAACGAAGTTGCGCCGGGCAGCTTGTTATTATATATAATTAACGATTGCAAAATTCTTATATTGCAGCTTCGGGCCCTCAGATTGTGACCACTGTAGTACCGGTCGGGCCAAATCCAACTCACATGATATGCCCAAGCTGCCATGCGGAAATTGATACAGCAACTCAAACAAAACCAGGGCTTATTGCTTATATTTCTGGAGCAGTTATATTCTTATTGGGGTAAGTTTTCTAACTAAACCTCGGCCGAAAAAACAAGGCTTGCCACTTTATAATAACTGGATCGCCTGTTCCTACCAGTTGTCAGTTGTGTGCTACAGACGCAACGATTGAACTGCGCAGTTCAACTGTACAGTTAAAACTCGACTGGAGCGCGCTTAGAGGCCCGGTTTGACAAGATGGTATCTCGTTTTGCCGCTCTATTTTTGTCTCTTTTTGACACATTTATGTAGATGTGTTGTCAATTCGGTCCTATTTATTAATCTGCTATTAGATCTTGCCGACTTCAACTAGTTTCAAGTGACGCGGAGTGCTGTGCGCCATTTAAGTTTAGTTGAGAAGCTACGCGTTAGAAGGGGCTAAGAAAGCAATCAAAGGCGGCCTAGTTTTCATGATCGAATATTTAGAATTTATTTTGTTTAAGTTAGTCCCCCCTTTAACCCGACTACGTGTTGAATACCGAAAACAACCTTACATATGACATCTAATCCTCATAAACTAGGTGAAGTAGTTTGGTAGGGCATACAGACGAGAGAGAGAAGTACCTAAGGTTTATTTGAATAAAATATTTTTGAATTTCAGATGTTTCTGTGGGTGTTGTCTGATCCCCTGTTGTATAGAGAGCTGCATGGATGTCCATCATAAATGTCCCCATTGTCGCGCCTATCTTGGACGCTACCGACGATGAACACTTTAGTTCCACAATCGATACCTTATGTTGTTAAATAACGAATGTGTTTTTTTTATACTGTAAAAGTTGATGCAGCTAAAGATCTGAAACAAGATATCCTCAATCACAATCGCTAAGTCATTGTTTTATTAAGTACATTTAATTTATTTAAATATTATTAATTATTGTTGTGAAATGGTTAGTAAGATAGTGTTCTTTTTCTATGTTAAAATCATTATATGATTTTGTCAACACTCTGATTCGTTCTTGTATGTAGATCATTCCATCTGTAGTCAATTTATTCAAATGTTCATGTTTTTTACGAAATTTGATATAAAATGTGTATATGTCTCTGTACCATAATCTGAACAAAGTTTTGTTAAATATTTAATTAATCTTTTTTTATGTTACATTGTAATGTTTGATGACTATAATTAAATACTATGAAATAACGTTCTATAATTAGGAGAGGCCTATACCTACCGATTGAAAGCAAGATGTTGCCAAATAAGAAACGTGGTGTCTATCTACCACATATTCCAAGTTGAATCGAAAATATTTTTATCTAAAAAAAATTACAAATGGACCTATTGTTCATAAACATTTTTTTTTAATTTACTATCTTCGAGTGCGTATCAATATAAAATCGATGCAAGCAAACTGTCTTATTTATTCTGTGAAACAAAATGTGAATATTTCCACTTTATATGTACAATACTAAAGTTGCATTTTTAAGATGTTATTAATGTCTATATTACTAATAAATAATAATTATACCTACTCCAAAAAAAAAACTTCTTCCATGTTTAGATATGTTTTTAAATAAATGGTAAGAGTTTGAATGTAATGTATTCCCAAGGACTTTTTATAAGAACGGAAACGATGTAGGTGGTCGCACGCAATTTCTTATACTTATATTATAAAACTGAAAAATACATCACTACTGAATAAATTGTCTAAGATTTAATTAAGTAATTAGAAACTTAAATTTATATCATTATTATTATACCTACTCATTAATTTAAATGTCAATGAATCGAGATGTATTTGGTATACATACCGTAAATGTACAGAAGTAGGTCTGTACATATATTTGATTCTGATTATGGTTACGTATCTATCTATCCAAAAAGTGATGTAGTTCCGTTAATACATTAATCTTAATTTCTTAAATACAGTAATAAGTACCTACGTAGGATATTTGAATAACCTAACTCAGTCCGTTTCGGACGCTCAGGCTGTGGAATGAGCTACCCGCCGTGATTTTCCCAAGGGAGTACCTACCTACAGTGAGGAAACAATCTCGTGCCATCACTGAAAGTTTCCACCAAATTCTATATTGTACCATGGTGTCCTTGCCAACCTGTGTTTTTGAATAAATATGAAAACCTCACAGAAAAATATACCCTTGTCGCGTAGGGGACTTAAGAGTTTTTATAATAATGATGGCAATTTGTGGTAATAATCCCTATTTTAAACTGCCATTCTTAGTTTTACTCAAAGTAGTGTAATAAACAAGTGAATAGATCTTTTTTATTATAAAAGGTATAATTAAGTACCTATAATTTTTATATGTATAGCTTGAGGTATTGGATGGAATAATACTGGCTAAGAATACATACACAGTATATAAAATAAACTAACAAAGAATTGCTTTCGCGTTATACACATAACTTATGACGAAAATGTATTTAATAATATACTTAATATTCTACTATTATGACAATTTTATTAAAATAAATACATACTTACATACAAAATGTCTTTTAACTTCCTACCTAAACAACATAGGTAGTACCTATTTAGAATACTTATGTATTAAACTATAGAAACCCGCCCCGGCTTCTGTAAAGAGCAAACTTTATCTACATTAAATGCCCATCGTAACTAACTTATTTAATTAGATAAGGATTAATATTATATGGGTCAAAATAAGTTCGAAAGTATAACCCACAAAAAAAGGGGTACGAACATTTTTGTATGGGAGCTGGCATAGCCACCCGCCGCCATTTTGATTTTTTTTCAATGTCGCGGCGCACGGCGTAAGTGGTATATTTGGGTAGAGGACACTTATACAAACAAAAAATGTTAATCAATATGGTGACCTAAAGTGTCACGTTTCCGAGATATTTGGAGGTAAAGATCGCCATATGAGAATTACCACAATCATTATAAATGAACTTATTACGTGTTTATATGCATTAGATTGTATTCAAATAATAGTTCCCAGGTTGATTTAACTTTTTATTAGAATATAGCAAAACAAAGAGCACGAAAAAACAATATTCATTAATTGGTTACCTACTAAACCGCAAAGCAATAATCGCAATGAAACACAACTGTTACTGAGATATTATATATACGGGGCCCTAAGCCGCTTGTGAGCTCGGGATCGTGGACAATTCTAATGGCACGTCGCTGAACCTAGTCTAAAGGCCCAAACTGGTATCCAGGTAAAAGCAGTACTCCATATAAGGCCG
This sequence comes from Polyploca ridens, assembly GCA_951394255.1. Lineage (NCBI taxonomy): Eukaryota > Metazoa > Arthropoda > Insecta > Lepidoptera > Drepanidae > Polyploca > Polyploca ridens. The sequence goes on from OX596244.1 coordinate 8,381,048, forward strand.
GACTTTGTGAAGTACTGCTTCGCATCGGGGCAAAGGTTAAACCTTGTCTTCTAGACGGCCTATTGACGTCGTTAGAAATGTCGATACCGAGGATCCCGATGCTTTCACTGATGTCCGTGTTCAGGAATTGTGAAGCCACAGCACATGGGGTTTTCTTAGCGGTGAACGCGCAGACTTGGGTCTTCATCATCATCAGCCTATAATGTCCCACTGCGGAGCATTTCACCTTCATTTGTGAAAGGAGACAAATGAAGGTGAAAGGGAATGGGCAATACTCCACCACGCGTGCCCACTGCGGATCGGTGGAGGTAGGCTAGTGGTCAACCTACTGTTGGAATTTTTCAAGCCGCCTAGGAGGCATCCAACTAGCTTAACGACTATCACAATTAAGTGATAACCGGGACCAACGGCTTTACGTGCCTTCCGAAGCACGGAAACGCTCGATTTGAAATACCATTAGGCGGTCACCCATCCAGGTACCGACCACGACAGGCGTTGCTTAACTTTGCCGATCGATTAAGAACGGCTAATCATGCTACACCACTAGCGCTTCGAGACGCACGAGAGACTTGGGTCTTAGTGGGGTTGAAATGGAATAGGTTTAGTCGACCGTAATCGGAGACACTAGTTAGTGTGCTCTCGATTTCAGACACAAGCCGTTCGCGGCTTTCCTCTGCCCCGAAACGAGGAATATTTGCAATAAGCGTCCTCTGTACAATGAATGCCGTCAATAGACAGCATTTCATTGATATGCAGCAGGAACAGTGTTGGGGACAGTACAGACCCTTGCGGGACACCAGCATTTATATCTCTCAGCTCTTATGCATCTGCTGGACAGAAAATTGGCGACCCATTTGCATAGTCCCTCGGGAAGCCCATATGCTGGTCACTTCGTTAGAAGACACCGGTGCCATTATGTGCACGTGAGCAGCTTTCCACGAAAACGGGACTTTCATTTAGGTGGAAGTTTTATTAGGTCGGGCCGGCCGCGGGACCGGGTTTTTTTTATTGATTTACGTCGCTATTGCAATTTTGGCGCCCAGGGAACATTACTTAGCGATATTTAGTTCCAATTGGTAACATAGATTTTAGGACAGTTTGTATAATAATGACAAGATGGAAAACAAGTCACGATCCGAGCTACTTTGACAACATTGTGGTTCATAGCGAATAGTACGATGCTGTTTAGTAGGTAAGTAAAAATATTGCTTTTCGTGCTCCTAGTGTAACTCTATTCTAAAAAAATTATAAATCAACCTGGGAACTATTATTTGAATACAATCGAATGCATATAAACTCGTAATAAGTTCATTTTTAATGATTGTCATAATTCTCATATGGCGATCTTTACCTCCAAATATCTCGGAAACGTGACACTTTAGGCCACCATATTCATTAACATTTTTTGTTTGTATAAGTGTCCTCTACCCATATATACAGTTACATCGTGCGCCGCGACATTGAAAAAAAACTAAAATGGCGGCGGCTAGCTATGCCACAAAGGTTCTATCCCCTTTAATCTCAATGTTATCCATAGGATAGGTTAAAGAAATAGGTACCATCGCGGACTTATTTGTAGATATTTCTAAAATACACAATTCCGTAGTATGTACATCATTTTGATATACCTATCTCGCAAAGCTTCGTCAGCGTTATCAGAGAAAGCGCAAAAAAAATGTGTTTACGAAACATTTATATACAGGGTGTTGTTTTGGTCAGCGACAAGCGACCCAGGAGCGATAGTACAAATAATACATTTTCCAAAAATGGACTTAATTCCATTAAATACTGTAAATGCGTTGAGAAATACCTTATTCAATTTGAAATAAAATTACCGCAAAGTATGGTCACTAGCCACGTGCACTGGCTAGAGCTAGGCACAAGCCGCCATCACCCCAACCCTTTACCCCCTCGCACTCCCGTTGAGTTTTACGTCTATATTTTAGCTTATTACATGATTTTCAAAATAATGTTATTTTTATTTTTATTATTATAAAAAAATAAAGTATTTTTTTTATATTTTTTTTAGCACCAGTATCACTTGTATTATCGACCCTGAGTCGCTCGTCGCTGACCAAAACAACAACCTGTATGTATGTTCTGTATATGTAACAGGCATGTATTATATAAATGCTGAGTTTATTGCCGGCTCTTCTCAGCAAAATCAACCTTCCGAACCGTGCATTAGAGTATTAGAGTTTGACTATTCATAAGTGCCTGTGAAGGCCTATTTGAATGAATAAATTATTTCATTTCATTTCATTTGAATGAATAAATTATTTCATTTCATTTTAAATATACATTCCTTGAAAAAATATTTAACTGATAGTTCAAAGTAGTGAAAACCGACCGTAACTGATAGTGATAGTTTTTTTTGTGGGTTAGGTACCTATATCCATGCGGATGCCCATTCCACCATGTATCTTTAAGTATTGCCGATAGAATTTGGTCACTGTTATCATAGAGTAAATAATATACTACGTACAACCTCAGGTACAACTGTTATGGAGTGTAGACCTCTACACTCCATAGTCACTGTCTGGGATCTTTTGTTATCAGCTCATCCTATATAGAACACAAAAATTAAGATTCTAATATTTAGAATCTCCAGTGGCGCCCAAAAGATAAGTACTACTTAGTTTAGTATAATTTCATAGGTACTGTAGGGGATGGCTGGGGACGTAAAAAATTAAAGTGAGGGTACATGAGACACCCACTTTAGCTCTTTTTAATTCGTAATAGTAGGGGAGCCCAACCGGGATTTACTAAAGCGCGGCAGATTAATATACAGGGGGATACCTTGTACCCGGTTAAGCACCTCCACCAAATATGCGGCCCAATATAAGGCCCTATAATAAAACTTTAAAAAAATCGTCGGAATGAGAGCTTTTTTTTGGTTCAAATTTTCATTTGCAAGTCTATAGCCGCTCCCCCACCGATGAAAAGGTATTACACTAAATATTTTTTTCTTTGCAACCCAATATTTGTCTATGACGCTCGAGTAAATCCCCATTTAGCATCGTGAGCTCCCCTACTATAAAACACATGTTTCAAAAGTAGGAGATGCAAAATAACTGCTGCCGGGCGGAACACAATTTTTCGCCATCTGCCGGACTGATTTGTGAATTCATCCAGGGCGCCACCCAAACGCATACAAAAAAAAAACATTCAAATCGGTCCAGCCGTCTAAGAGGGGTTCAGTGACATACACACGTACAGTAGAATTTTATCTATCAAAGCTACGTCATCATCGTTGGGTCGTCGCACACCCTTCCCAAAAGGGGGGTGGGGAAGCAAATCCGGGGTCTTTTGGACCCCTTGATTGCGGGGGCAATTTCGCTGCATGCTAATACATGCAGGTACTTTGTTCGGCTTAATAGCCTGTGGAGTTGCTGGCCATATTTCAGCCAGAGGTGTAGAGCGACGCCGCTCAGAGCGCGAGACTTGCCGTCCTGGCCCTGGGCGTGCCCGGTCGGCGCTCAGCGATCGAGCGGAAGCTACGTCAGTGATGGGCTTAAAGACGTTAAAATATCAAATTTCCCGCCTCATGCTGATAAATCCACACATAGAAATAAAATAAATGTTTATTTTATTTCTATGTGTGGATTCTCTCGACCTGACAGATTGTAAATCCAGTGCTGCAAACCCCAACTTGCAAAAAATAAGTATATTTATGCCAAAAGTCCAGGAGACAGGGAAAAAAAGAAGAAATTAAAAAAATACCCTTTTTGCTTTCTTTAGAACAGTAAGATTTTTTATATTCTTCTCCAATGTCCTTAGTTTTAAGTTTGGTCTACAAAATCCTTTTTACTAGTATGTATTTTTGCCAGCGTCGAGTTATATTTTCTAATCACAATAAATCACTTTCACATTGTCCGCTCTTTCAGTGACTGTCAGTATCCAAAAAAATGTTTTAGTAAAATGGTGGTCGTTGTACTAAAAAAAAACACGGGTTTTTTGAGACAAATTGAAAAGTCACGATATACGTCATTCATATCATTTCACTTCACTTCTTATTTGAATGGCGCCTTCAACTTAACATGAATTGATCTTTACTGGATAAAACACCACCGATATATGCAATAAAACTCAAAATACACGAATTTATGAAAATAACACGAAAACGTAACGTCACTTTGCAAGTTTCACAGTTTAATTCGGGATCTGAATCACTTTGCATTGATTTATTATGTTTTGAGAGCATTGATTGAATTAATTTATGTCAATAACAGGTGTTATTCTTAGAAAAATATAAAATGTCGTACACTTGGCTCACATCGTGGTAATCCAGGAGATTTTGAATGATGTATAAAATAAATAAGGAGATAAGGAGATATGTCCCAAAATCATGAATCTTCTGGAAAAGAAGGTGAGTTTGGAGCACTGTGTAAATCTAAAAGCAGTAACACACCTGTGTAACACACCATCCGACGGTCGGACTCCTACTTACCTACCTACTTAATACCGACCAATCCGAGGGCGAGCCGAACAGTATTATTAATAATAATTATGTCGGTCCTGCCGCGCTACGCACGCTCCGACGGCAGGACGCCCCGCCTCCTAGGAGTCCGACGGCAGCATAAACATCAGTGCTGCAAACTCTCCTTCTTTTCCAGGAGATTCCATGATTTTTGTATATGTCTCCTTATTTATTTTTCAATTCAATGAAAATCTCCTGGATTTTCACGATGTGAGTAAAGTGTACGACATTTTATATTTTTATTGACATAAAATAAATCAGTAAATGCAAATTTCATTCTCAAAACATAATATATCAATGTAAAGAGATTCAGATTCCATATTAAATTGTGAAAATTTCAAAATGATGTTGCGTTTTCGTTTTTAACCGACTTCAAAAAGGAGGAGGTTATCAATTCGATGTATATATATATTTTTTTATGTATGTTCGGGCGTAACACCGGCATATATAGGCGGATTTGCAAAACTCTTTTTTTGTTCGAAAGGGGTTAATTCCGAAATGGTCCCATATATATTTCATATAGATGAAACTAAACATTCAAAAATAAATTAACAGCTTTTTAACGAAATAATAAACCGCCTTCAGAGTACACTAAAAAGTATGAAATAACTCTTATCTGACACTATTAGAGTATTTTTTTTATATCTCCTTCTTTTTCTCCCTGTCTCCTGGATTTTTGGCATAAATATACTTCTTTTTTGCATGTTGGGGTTTGCAGCACTGATAAACATGTTTAATGCTGCTAACGCTCATTCTCCTGTATAGGTCTATTATTTTACTCTTTGGCTCATTCCGACCGTTAAGTAATAAGGGCAGAATATATAAAAAAAAATGAGGGAAAAATAGGTTGGGGCAACACTGTTTTTGCTAAATTGTTTTTTTATATGTCAAATTGTCAATGATTTTTTACCATAATCATCTGTGGTTGGTTGATTTGTAAAATTCGTGAAACTTTTATTCTACTTACTTGGTTTTTTTATGGTGTACTTGGGTGTTATCTGAATTTTTCATACTCTAACTAAAATTATTGTATCAAATATTGTATTTGTTAGTAGTATGTCCCTATAGTGATCTGAGTGTGAGTGGTACAGTACACTAAGGTATTTCTGCTTCGGCTGTAATTTTTACTTGTATACAATTACTTCGCAAGAGATTTGATTCTAAATATGTCTAATACAACCGGTGGTACTCATAATCTCAAAGTAGTCCTATTGGGAGAAGGATGTGTTGGAAAAACTTCTATTTTACTGCGCTACATCGAAGACAAATTCAACGATAAGCATCTCACTACACTGCAGGTATATACGATTCAAAAGTTAATTCACAGAAAGTTCTAGAACGATTATTTTCATTAGCGCTGCTTTCCTGAGTGAATTATAGACTCTTTTGTACATATTTGTATCAGAATCATCAATTGTTTAGGAGTACTACTCGTGCGCGATAATTTGAGACCTGGCGTGGTGACGTTACAGTTACGTATACCTACTACACATGAAGCATGGGTGCCATCAAAGAAGTGCAGGGGAAGTAGACGAGGGAGTTGAATTCACTCAGGTCTCAAGTTATCGTGCACGGTGGTACCTACATTTATTTTCCACTTTGAATAAGTATGTTGACTACAATCTCACTATGGAATGGTAACTAAATGACAGATAATATTAAACCTTGTGTCTTATAGGCCACAGTGGTGTGAAGCACATGTTGGCTGCGGTTCTTCTTAATCGCTTGGCTTGTGGTTAAAAATATAACAATGCCATCAATTGTTATAACGGATGTATAGGATGCGCGTCCCTCACGAGAACCAATGGGTTAAATGCCACTATGGCATGTAGGATGTTACATGGGATTAATCATTTTACCAAAATAATTTATAACCACTGGTTTTTACAGGCTACATTCTTGAATAAACGTCTCAATATCAATGGTAAACGTATCAACTTATCTATTTGGGATACGGCTGGACAAGAAAAATTTCATGCATTGGGTCCAATATATTACAGGAATTCAAATGGAGCCATACTGGTTTATGATATCACTGATGAAGATTCTTTTATAAAGGTAAAGAAATATATTGAGGCTTGAGAACTATTGAATTAAGATTATGATTAGTTCATGAACATGTTACTTGGCATTAGCTCTGTTAAAGCTAACAGAGGGTCAAGAATTCCCATATCTCTGCTTTCACCTAGAGAATATATTTTTATTTTTTATGATATACCTATGTGATATATCGACCTATGCGTAGAACAAAGTTCAATGTGAACATGGAGCAAACTCTATAGAATTTTTAATATAGCTTGAATGCGGTGAGGTATTGCAGTCGGGGACAAATCAATAACCTACATTTATGTATTTTTTTGTAATATTTGTTTATCCTCGACTGCAATACCTCACAGCATTCAAGCTATATTCACAATTCTATAAAGTTTGCTCCATGTTCACATTGAACTTTGTTCTACGCATAGGTATTTTTATGATGAATATATTGATATTCTCAAACTTTTCACATTTGACAGGGGTTAATTTGTGGTTATCAAAATTGTTTGATAAGAATTACATATTTATATTCGGAAATGATGCTGATCAATTGGTGGTATCAGTGCTCATTATGTCCTGTCTTTCTTCACATATTAATTAATCTATTTCATATTTTATAGGTTAAAAATTGGGTCAAAGAACTTAAGAAAATGTTGGGTGCAGATATAGTTCTGACTATTGCCGGAAATAAAGTTGATCTGGAACATGAACGAACTGTGTCACTTGAAGAAGCAGAGAGGTAATAGTTGTTCAGGTTTTTGTATGTGAAAAGATACATATCTTAACTCATTGTGATATAATGTGTCAGGCTTTGGTTTAATGTTTTACTCTTCATTTTATAGAAACAGCACAATAACAATCTTTATAGATACTTACAAACTTCTCTTTACAGCTATGCCGAAATGGTAGGTGCTAAGCATTTTTATACATCAGCAAAGCTAAACCAAGGTGTGGAAGAACTATTCCTCACTCTGACAAGAGAGATGGTGGAACGACTTGAACAGAATTCCCAAAATGATGTGAGCAGGACATCTCAAGTTTTAGTTGTGGAGGATGAAACCCCAGTTCAGACATCTTGCTGTTCAGGTAACAGAAGTAATTAGATTTGGTTAATATTATTCCATTAAAAGTGGTCTTGTTCTGTATAGATATTCTATCTCACGAAGTCTTTGAATGTTGTCACATGTGAACATGCAAGTTATTTAAGTTTGCAGTGTGACTACAGCTTGCTAGTCACCAGTTAATCGCATAGCAACACTCACAGGGCTTAACACTTCGTGAAATAGAACAATAGTACTACTTGTGTTATTCATATGCCTAAAAATTATAAATTGTATGTTTAAGTGATGCTGTTATTTTGTCATTAGGATATAATTATAAATTTACTTTACGATTTAATAAATTTATGTAAAAAGGTAGCTAAGATATTATTATAAATGTATGGCATAAACTTTTAGCAAATAATAAAAGTGATGATAGTTCAGTGGTAGTGATGTGGAATGTTGTTGGGTGATGGTTTCCAATCCTACAATTAGTTTGAGCTTTTGGTGAAGGAAAAAATTGTGATCATGAACCACAGAACTAAGGAAGAAAGGTAGTTTAGTAGTGTAATTTAGTGCAAGTTGATGATCTGTGGCCTAGCACCAATTGTTGCACTTGAGACCCAGTTGCCTTCTACACTTATTGTATTTCTTTCAATTTTTTAATCTATATTGACAAAGTACTACAAATTGTCTAATGTTCTTGTTGAAATTGGGCCTGTTCACATTGCCCAGGGAGCATCCTGTTTTGGACAGAGTTATCATGATCTTATATAAATAATATAGATTGAACTTTAAAATATAATTACATTATTGAATATGAATAAGCTATGTATTATTATTTATAATTGCGATATATGCTGAATCCGCGTCGATAGACATGGTGGGTGAGCCTCCCACTCAATTGTACGATTTTGCACTGTTGAGTTCAGCAATAACCAGAATATCTATTTTGTTACAGTCACTTTTTATTTAACAATTATTGGTATTTTTTATTCAAGAACAGAATATGTAAAATTGCACCTTCTAAGTAATGGTGTTTTTAAGATATACACATAATAAAATGCTATTACTTTCTTAAAAAGATGTACATTTTCTTCTTATAAGATTCTAATTCCATAGTTCTAAGAAGTGGCACTTACCCAACAAACAGGGTGGAACAACATTTTTGCGTTAACATTTCAAGTATTTTGAATAATCATTAATATTATATTCGTTCTTTGTGCCCAGGAAATTAAAATATGACGGACGAGTATAGAGCATGTTACCTAATTGGTACCTGTTTAACCTGTTTTGCACATTTTATATACCAGTGTCAATAGATAGAAAGAAATATAAATAACTAAGCATCTATTCACACGTACGGCAACAACACGACAGCGTCGTGACAAAATGCTTTTTGCAGTTGCGTTTTGGTACCTACAAAATGTTAAAATACACATGTGTATGCAATGAATGCAAGACTTTCTTATTATGCCGGTTTAGGAGTTAGAAGCTCGAGACAGCTGGGACCGACGGATAGTTGCCACAACGATAAGGTTCTGGACCGTCTGGTACAGAACCCTAAACAAGAACTGTTGAAGTCAATGTAATTTTATTGGTGTTTAATGTAACTAAAGCCAAATGCCATAATGGTGATTAGCTTCTGTGATTATTAGTAGGCAGGGTAGGTAGGTATATTATATTGTGAATAAAATAGAAGATCCAGTAACAATTTTTTTAATATTCTACTTTAAAGCTATATCTAAATATGCTACTATAAACGTAGTGATAACGAATTAACAATTTAAAATTATTATGTTGAATGAAAACAAAGTTGTGTAGAAAGATTGTAATGTTCCGAGTTGTGACAATACATTATCGACAAGTATTTTTGTACAGTAATAATGATGAATCCTATTTCATAAATATTTGTATCAATTATTATAGTTTATCGTATAATATATAATATACAAACAAGTAAAGTGTTCATAGAATATTATACCGATTTATTATCCCTCCTTACGCAAATCATCAATAGGTAGGTACGGAATAAAAGATCAAGTGCAAAAATCTTATAAATATCTATCGATCTATTAAAAGCGATTGTCTCAAAAATTGGTGCAAATACATTATAGATACCCATAATACACATTAAGGATTTTTTTTAATCCAGCCCCTGAGTTACACATTGAAACTTTTGAGTGTAATAAACACAAAGATTACATTACCTATTTATTTTAAAATCAACACCTTATTGAGTGGATTAGGGAAGTAGTTTATTGGAAAATTATTGCACTGGCCGATTCTCTAAACGTGGTGTACTTGCATCAAAGATATACGGGTATACCAACCTAACTAAGATAGGACTTTACAAATTCTACCCCAAAATCAACTAAGCTCACACCGAGACGAAGCGGCGCGCACTTTTTAAGATTGCGATACAATATATCAACTTCATTTTCTACACAAAAAGGTAAGTTCACACATTTCAGTGAGAGAAATCGTGAGTTGATTATGCCTGAATGCAAAAGGTACCAGGATTTGCTAAGTTGGTCTTTAAAATTAATCTGTGCTACTTTAAACTTAGGTGAAATAAATGCACTCTATATTTCTGTGTTATTTAAAATTAGTTAATTTCTTAATCTTCAAAGACATAATGTTAAAACTTGGAAAAACGTCAAATAGGAAGGTCATTGTCATAGAATAATATATTGATATTATTTTATGATAATAGGATACTTTCCCGAAAAAAACGAATTAGTCCGTCATTTACATTATCAAAAAAATTTGTCAATTAAACAAAAAAAATACGAAGATATCGTGTGGTTAAGTTCCGCGTGACGTCACGGTGTGGTACACTTTTTAGTAACAAGTGACGTCACGAGCCCCCTCTCCCGAACTTAGTCGCGCTTTATCTTTGTCAATAGTTAATGATTTGGTAAAGCAAAAAATACGTGTCCAATATTTTTTGATAATGTAACTGACGGACTAATTAGAATTATTATATTTTTACCCAGGCAACATCCCCATTGGAAAATAATGCCCAGATATATAGTTCTATTTGCTTACTTAATTATCAGCTGCATTTAAAAGGACATTACCGCTAGGCTATCTTAGTCGTTTGTTGGGGGAAAGTCCGGGCACCTAGGTTTGACAGCGTTCGTTTTTATATTGTCATAACATACATTTAATTACCTATATGATAGATAATGTAGATAAAACTATTTAATATAGAAAATGTATTGTTTCCTATGTTCTTAACAAGTAAAATCCATAGAAATGTTATATTTATCTATTTTTGTTTAGTGTTAAATCTTTATCGATCGAAAATAGAGAGTAAAAAAAAATGCAAGGGCTTACCTTGCATTTTTTTTTCTTTATATAGCGGGAATTTGACTTTCCACAGGCTTCTGCAGGCACATATTAGTTACTCAATGGCTATAGTTTTATCGAGTTTTATTCCGTATTATACAAAATTACAGCATATTTCTTTTGCATGGAGCTGGTCTATATTAGGAACTTTTCAACCTACAATAAGCAAACTTTAATGAATTCTCAGGATTATAATAATCTTAGCCGCAAATGTCTCTTCGTCCTAATTTATTCGTTTTGATCTATGCCAAAATCACATTACAAATCAATAATTTTACTACTTTCTTATGTGACTCTTCCTGGCAGGAACTTTGAACAAAGGACCGACTAATTTGTTTTTTTTTTTTGTGTTTGTATCCTAGTCCTTGATGGTGGTTCTGCCAAGATGGATCACACTTCTTATTTATATACCTAAAACCTAGTTTCACTACGAACAAGATTTATTTAAATACCATATACACCATTTTTAAATGCCTATATTATAGTCAAAAACTACATAGATCAAAAAATCGTATGTCCATTCCTACCAGGACCACCATCAGGGATTCTAATTCCGAGTAGACAAAAACATCGCCTATTTGCGATCCTCGGTTTAAGTTATGAAGTTATTTTGATGGTCCGGGGCTCTACTGCGTAACTTTGGTGGTAATCGTAACGAACACCATTAATAAATTTCATCCAATCAGCGCCCGCGAATGGTCATCGTCGCGTCGTACCGCGTGCGCGTCACTGGATGAAATAATTAATGGTGTTCGTTACGATTACCACCAAAGATACGCAATAGCCGGGCAGGTCCATCCCGGCAGGGCTAACTCTGTCCCCAAAGAACTAGAACGCACCTAGCGAAGATGTTTGCTCCCAGAATTTGTTGAAATGCAGAAATTTATGGCGATAGCATAGTTTTTATTTTCAATGGACAAAGGGATAGCTTCCTCACTCTTACGGACAAATCAGCGAGCGTAGATGGCTCTCAAACGGAGTGAATTTAGGTAACTACGCCTGATTGCGCACCAGGTGGGGAACGGAATTTTTATGAGTTACAACTAATAAATTAGTCTTAACTAATTATTAGAAACCGTCGGATTACTATTGGCCCAAAGTATAAAATTTGTAAGGTATATGCATGTAAATTCTAAGGTTGTTAGGAATACAAATGAACATGCGTACAGACGATATTTTCGATATTTATTACGTTGTGACGACGAAATAAAAAGATTTTTATTATATTAGTATAGATTGAAGATTATCGAATACATGATAATTCCATTCTTACTCAATTCGGAGTCTTTTGATACCCCTTTTGTGGGAAGCGTCTATAGGCTATGGTAATCGCTTACCACCAGGCGGGCCGTCGCATAAAAAAATACCAAGGGCCGATTTCTACAAATTCAGAAAGCAAACAGATCTTCACTAGCTTATCTATTTCTTGATATATGGAGGTGGCACAGCCTGGCCGGGTCCGTGCTTGTACTAAATAACTTTTGAACCACCAAACCTTGTGATGCCCTGCTAGGAAGACTCACATTTAATAATAAGATAGTATTTTCGAAATAAGCTTTTTTTTCATATGGGATTTCAACATTGAAATTACTTCCATAATAAAAATACGTAAGCATTAAAATGGCGTCACATGTACGGCTGGAGTACGTGATATACGAATATAAAGTCAATTTATAAGTTAGTATTCATTTTTACCGAAATTCAATATTTATTTTTAAATATGACTCAGTATTATACATTTTATCAATTACCACTAATAATTAGTAGTAAACAATTGGTTGTTAAATTAATAAATTTTTTGTTAACAATTTAATTATACCTTTTGCGCAACTACATACAACCTTTCAAGCCGGCAACTATACCATATATTTTCCTCTCAAGAAGAATTATTCTTAAGGTTTTGAGACAGTTTTTGAAGTTTTTCCATATCTCTATTGGATAATTGAATAAATCTCTCCAAATTAGAAACTTTAAATACAAATTTCAATTTAATATTGGTATCACAGTTGGTTTTATTACTGGAACATGTGTTTGGTTCTGCTGGCATAACTAGTTTATGATTCTCATGTCGACTATGTCACTTCGTGGTTTCTATTTCCTTTACGGAAGCCACTTTCTCAGACTTTGTTTCTTCCGGTGAACTATCTAATTGTGGCAAATCTAGAAGATAAGGCATCATACTGCGCGACTTCTCTTCGTTAGACAGCCATTCCATCTGTAAAAACAAAAATGTATTAGCTGTGTTTAGATAAACCGCGTACCAATACAACTCGCGGGGTAACACTAGCGGTTCCATACCATCACAGGATTGAAACACTAATTTATAGTTTACTCATAAAACGCTATCTAAAACACTGTTTAATTTGTCACATATTTATCGATCACCTTACTGTCATTGTCAGACAATGTGACGTTAATTACGTTACCATTGAATCATTAGTTACATAGCGTTTTATGAGTTAAAGCTGTACTTCTTTCTCATCGACGAAAATCGCAATCCCATTCTGCAACTAGTTAGTGATTTTGCACTGATTTTGAATAGTAAGGACCAATCACTGCCTCGTGTGTCCTTGGCTTAGCCAGTCAGAGCGCATTGCTGATATTCGCGGTATAGATATCAAGTAAAATGAACGTCATCGCGCTTCGTTGGGTGGTTCGATGTTCTTTGTTAAGTTACTAATTTGTAAGAACAGAAAATAAACTAACTTTTTGTCGATGATCATTGACTGCATCATCGCAGATGTCGATGCACATTTGTTCTGTGAGCCGACCATCGTCTGAGGCGTACGCGGCTGCTTGCCACGCCACTCCTAACTTAGACAAGGCACGGCCGGACATGCCCGCCGTCCGCACCGCTAGCTTTGTACACAGGGCACCGTAATCGAACTGATCGACGCTCAAACGTCTGAAAATAACACACACATTACATAAATATTCACACACGCTTGTGCAGCAATCAAACGCATAATGGTTTGCTTGTGTCGTGCTATAGGATGAATTTTTAAAGTGGTCATGGATGGATTCCTTAAGTATAGGGAATAGCTATACTTAAAGCAGTCTCGGGGCTGATTTTAATAAAAACCAAAACTATATATGTACTTGGTTTTTACAAAGAATAATAATTCTTAATGTTTGAGAATAACTATAAATGTATGGAAAATAAAATAGCATATTCAATAAATATTCAATGTTTTTAGTTTTTCTTACAACATTATTTGACAGAATTTGATCGATTTATAAGCGACACTGCCTATAGGATGGTGCAATAAAACAAGATGTGTTATCTTTTTCCAAAATCAACGCGTTCGATTCCCGGCAAATATTTTTTTTTTTTTGAAAATTCAACTTTGTAATTTTAGATTTTATCAAAATAGGCCTCGAGACACTTTTGTGAATGTTTGGCTATTCCGTATACTTTATAGGATTTGGCCATCCATGCCCAAATTAATTCATCCATGATGAACCCAAGATCGATGGGTAAATACCGATACAGAATACATACCTCTTTCCCTCCGATGCTGGTTGTAGAACAAAAGTGTCGAAATAAAGCCTAATGAGACGCTCGCGCTCTTCGAGTCCAGGCAACCCGAACTCGATCATCTTGTCGAGCCGGTCGTTGATCGCCGAGTCGAACTGCTGAGGGGTGTTGGATGCCAGTACCAGCATAATGCGGTTGCTCTGGTCCGAAGTGCGATAAAGGAATGCGTTCAGGGCCGCGCGAAGGTCTTCGCTAATCCTCTCCGAAGAACGCTTCCTCAAAAATGCGTCAGCCTCGTCAATGAACAGTAGTACACCTATAGAAATACACAGTATGTATGTGGTTCATACCAACCGGATTTATATATTTTATCAAAATGCTTATTGTTTTTTGTCCCAAATAAGAAATAGTATGGTACAGAAGACCCTAATAAATCGGCTTTTATGTACGAAACGGTAGGAGAAGTAAATATAAGATATTGAAGTCCTAACGTGACATAATTAAGAGGAAAGGATGGCTGCAAGAAATTTGAAAAATAAGTTTTTAACATATCTATTGCTGTCGCGCTGTGCCCGTGCTATCCCGCCCGAGGGCGATAGAGACAACTACAGCTTGGACCGATTATACCTATTTAAAATAGACGAAATTGCTATTCTGTATATATAACATTTTGTGAAGACAATTATAGATTTCCACAGATTTAAACAAAAAGAAACGGTTGCTGATAAAAGCAGTACAAAATTGTTACTCGTTTCATCTTATGCTAATAATATTACAAAATTTATGCTAACAATAATACTACAAAGTACATTAATTTGTGAATTAGGAACTAATAAAAAAAGAAGTTTGAATAAGTAAACAAAAAAACCCTTTACCTTACAAAATAATTCATAAATGCAAATATTATAAAAAATAAAACAAACACACAACTGCCGTTACAAAACGTGAGTGTGAGATGTATGAACGAAACGATCTTGATAAAATAAAAGGATCAAGTTGGTTAAATGAGTCATTATATGTGCGACCTAAACGAGCGATTGGTTCACTTGTACCGTAATTAGTGCGTAACAGTCTAGACGCAGTGTGCCGTGTACGATGGTGTGGTATACTGAGACCTACGAGGCCCACAAGATTTGAGCAGTCTATACGTGAATTAATTATGTCGTATAGGAAGGACATAACGTATCGTATTTGTTTTTTATATTCGTCAAATTTGTTCGCTGGACGTCTGATAAGGGCGTTAAAAATGGTAAGCTTTTGTGTTTTTAGAAGGCTCCTAATAATTATTTTATGGAGAAAAACACAACCGAGGGTACCGTGTGTGTACCTACAGATTGCATGGTAAAATAATCATTGCTCTAGTGTCAGGAAACTGAGGATTGCGTTTGTATGGAACAAACGCCACCAGCATTTCCTCTTAACGCTCTTAAACCTTAAGACTCCTAAGGTACAAGTTGACATAATAGGTACTCTAAGGTCTACATTGTCTCCAGTTCCGGACTACACACACAGGTGAATATTAAAACCGATTGATGCGGTCACGGCATTAAGATTCTTTCATAAAGAACTAAAATAACTTTTACCTTTTTTGCTAGTATTTGCCCAATCGAACACTTTGTGAATGGAAGCAACTGCGTCTTTACCCATAGGTGCAACGTCACCTCCAGTTAAAATGGCGTATTCCATGCCTGAGTGCATTGCTAATTTCTGAAATGAATATCAATTGTTAGCCAAATCACAACTGAGGTAGGTAAGACCTCAGATAGGATATCTTGACTTTCACCAAAAACTTCCGTTCCGATACATCCATCTACATTTATGTTCAACACACATTAGACTTTCATGTTTGATTAATTAACAATTAAAATTATAATACACACATACATTTATAACATACCTTAGAAAATAGAGTTTTACCAGTACCAGGGGGCCCATACATGAGTAAATTCCTATAAAACCCTTTATTCAAGCGTGTATTCTTTGTAGCTATTGCAATATCCCTTAGTTTTCTCTCTAGAGTTGGTGCAAGAACAACACCAGATAAAGCATCCGTGGGTTTTCTAAAAGTTGCTATTGCTTTTGAGATTGTTAGAATTGGATGTTTGACTGCTTCTAATATTGAAAATCTTGAAGTTTCATTAACAAGTGTAGGTTTTCCTGTAAATAAAATATATCATAGTAATTTATAAAAAAAAGGCCGATCTGTATACATATAAAGACTTGTCTAGACTGACTGATCTATCAATGCACAACCCAAACAAACAGCTGGGGTTCGAAACTTCTAAAGGATGTAACGGAAAGTGTATATCCATTACAATAATTCACTTTTGTGGTTCTAGACGTACAGATCGCGAAAGAGAACATTTTATGGTAATATTAGCAAGTGACGCAGAATGATAATGACCTTCATTGAGCGGTTTCATTTTTGTTATGATTTTAATTCAATAAACTTGGAAGCAATTTGGTATGAATTTTTAAGCAATTTAATTTTGAACTGAAACTTTTAATAGAGTCTGTATCTGATGTAGCCTTCACCTCTTTCACATGTATATACCCTTTTTGTTACACGCAGTATAACATGCGCACCCACTAAGGATTTTTTTTTCAAAATGCTAAAAAATAGTGAGTGTGTATGGAATGGGTATGTAAGCGTGGGCGGGCGGAAAGCTAGTTATGTATAAATACAACATACCAATTCGTGCTTCAATAAATCGTGCAGTGACCGAGGTAGCACCCTTGGCCGTGTAAACACCGAGAGCGAGAAGAGACAAGCCTCCCGCTGCAGCTAAAGTCTTATCCCAGTCGGTAACGAGCGCATTCAGGCCTGTGCCTACAACACTGCCTGCTGTCCTGTTCAAGTCAAATTGATCATAAAAACATACAAAAATAAAGGATACATCACAACTAGTATAGTTATTATAATATGTAGATATATTGTGCACCCCACGGCCAAGCTACATATTTTGACTACGGTATGTAGTTTGTGAAGTTAGGGCTTGTAGAGTTATAAGCTTGGCTTTACATGAGATCATGCATGAGATTGATAACTTTTTGACAGTGCGAGTCATATGTCTTGGCAACATTTTATATAAAAATGTTTTTGGTGGGATTTCACTTCTTTTTGTAAGTTGCTATTGTTTTTTTTTGTTTGTTTTTTTAAGTTTCGAAGTTTTATAATTTTTTTTTGTTGATTGTGTATAAAAGCTTACATACCAAATTTCAGCTTTCTAGGACTTCAGGAAGTACCCTAAGAAATTTGATGGTCATCAGAGAGTGAATCGGGGTTTTTAGATATCAATAAAATCCAAAGTATAAGAGCTATTATGTTATTGAAACTTAATATTTTTAATAAGTTCACAAGACAGACGGACGTAGTGGTACCATAAGGATTCCCTTTTCGTCGGAACGCTAAAAACATGATTGTTTGCTGTTACTTTTCTTTGCAAAGCGAATAGACGTGATTTTAATTTGGACATTGTGAAAAATGCTCTTCCAGTAATCATTGATTTTTACTGCTAAATATGTATTTATATCTGATTGAAAACACTTGTCTGGATGAATTATTTAAAAATAAACTCATTTAGATCAACATAAAAAAGGCCTTGCTGAGTTTGGTCAGTAACGTTCATAAGTGCCTTATCACGGCCGAAACTAAATGAGGTTGAGTTAATAAGCTATATGAATGATCAAAGTTAATTAGTACACATAAAAATAAATTAATAAAATATCCTGGGATCACGGCTATCCGATCCCCAAGTAAGCTTATACTTTCGAGTTCTTACTTTATACTTTCGAGTATTGTGGTTCTATTTTCGGCAGCTTTAAGCCTAATCTGCTCAAGAGTGATGTCGCGGTTCTCACGTTCAGCCTGTGCTCGTGCTCTCGCTTCAGCTTCGATTTTTTTCAGCTTGTTTTTTTCTCGAAGCTCCATTTCATGTTCGATGGTAGCTCGCCGTAGCGCTTCTTGTTTAGCAACACTCTCCTCTTGTCTGAAGTCGAATATAAAATATTTTGCTACATAATATAAAGTCCACAAATATTGAAAATCATTATAGAAGTCATCCATTTTTTTTTATCAAAAGATAACATCCTAATAAATAAACCTACATTAAAGCTTATCTGAATTATGCCTTAACATTATAAAAATGACACATCAGATGACTGAATCATGCTTGATTTAACTTACTTTCTCAATATTTCTTCTTGAGACCTTTGCTGTTGTACTAATTGTTCTTCATATCGCTTTTTAGCTAACTGGTCTTGATACTGGGCCCTCATTTGATGTTGTTTTGTCTCCTCCTGCATTCAATAATTTTGTTATAATAAAGAATAGATAGATCAACCAGAAATTCTAAAACATAATAACTGTACAATTGGTGGTCTCATCGCTCGATGATTGAATGTTTTTACCGAATCATTAAAAGCAGGGAGTGGTACCTATGTACATTATTGGACATGCTATAAAATTTTAAGTGAATATAGTTGATATTATTGTTACGATGTAGATACCTGTAGTGTCTTCCGCCTCTCTTCATAGTCAACTCTCTTCTGTTCTACTTTAGTCTGCTCTATAGCAGCTTCATATTCCTTTATTTTAGCCATTTGCTCTTGTTGCTTTGTCGCCTCTTGCAACTTACTGAGCTCCAATGCATCCTTAGCATGCCCTGTTTACAAATTGCAAATTAAGAATTTCTAATTTTATTAAGACCATGGCTGGACGGAATCAGCTCAAAGAAACCAATTAAAATTATAATATGACTAGCGACCCACTATATTAGCGTGCAATTTCGTGTGGTGTCGAGCGATTTACGCGCCCCCGCCCGCGTCCGTCTTGGACCGCCCGTTCACGGTATCGCGAATAGTAATTCTTGATCAATTTAAATCTGTGATATCTTATAAAATACTAGCAAATCCCCGCGGTTTCACCCGCGTACGGATTGAATTTTTTTGTGCGTTGTTACTAATTATTTTTCAAAAATAAAAGTAGCTAATTACTCCTTATAACATCAACTATGAACCGGAACCTGTGAGCAGAACAGATAGGTTAGTCAAAATTCAATTTTGATAATACTCTGTGCGCGAATAGACCCGATACATTAATATTACAACGGAACAGACAAACAAAAATGTTTAAAAACTCAATCCGATTTTATTTAAAAAAAGTTGAACTCACATAAAAGGCTGGTGCAATGCGTAGATAGAGAATTGTAGGTAGATAGGCTGTCAGCGTATAGCGAAGAAGATAGCGATGGTTCGACATAATTACATATACAATATTTGGATTTTAAGATTTTATTTGAAAAAGTTATGAATATGAAAGTAGATGGATATACGGGAAGAGGAAGACCAAAAAAGAGATGGATGGATTGTGTGTAAGTTGACATGGGTAAGAAAGGAGTGGATGCTAGTATGACGGATAGAAGAGACGAATGGAAGAAGCATACATATTGTGCCGACCCCAAATGATTGGGAACAGGGCAGGAAATATTTGGATTTTAATCGTATTTAGACGAAATTATCTATAAAATTTGCATGATATTGACAGAAAATACACTTGAGTATAGTAATCCTTTGATTTACTTAATGAATCAGTTAAAAAAAACTACTGACCGATGAAAGATTATATTTGGTTCATTTCGTTCACTACAACTTTTACAGCCAATTACACAACAATTCACCATCACTATACCTACACTAAACAATATCTGTGAGAATATAGACAAAGCAGCATTGCCAGATTTTTTTTCGGTCAAAGTTGGATTTTGTATCCGCTTGAGTAAAAAAAGCGGGAATCTATCGCCGAAAGCGGGACATAGTAAATAAAACCTGTGACGCGCGGGACATTTAATTTTGGACAAAAAATCGTGACGTCTGGCAACGGTGATACAAAGTCACAAATAACATACAATTAGGGTTTCACTGCTCTCATTAAAAAATATCATATATACACAAACTTTTTTGGCCTCAACGACACTAAGGTCAAACAATAAAAACCTATACGCGAGATAGGGACAAAAATACGCTTAGTCCTGCTCACACATACACGTTTTGACATATACGTATCTTGACCTGTCTACCTGTATTTCTCCATCTACAGTGCAATGTAAATGTAATGTTCTTTTTAAAATTGGAATGTCAAATATAAAAGAATATTTAAACCGAAAGCAAGGAGTATTGATCACCCCTAAAATTACTTTCTACCCCTTTTTGAACCCGTTAGGCGATGAGTTCCAATAAAATACGAAACACGACTTCCATCAATACTGTTAAGGAATGTGTATGCAATGCAAAATTTTAAGTAGATCGGACCAAGGAATCAGATTGTCCCATACAAACTTTGCCCCCGTTTTTCACCCCCTTAGGGGTAGAATTTCGGAAAATCATTTCTTATCATATGCCTACGTCATACAAAGAACACACCCTCCAAGTTTCAGGTCTCTATGATCAGCGGTTTAGGCTGTGCGTTGATTGTCAGTGAGTCATTCAGGACAAAGCATTTTATATGTATAGAAGATGAATGATAATGATTTTTTTGTAAAGAGCAAACTTTATCTACGTTAATGCCCGTCGTAAATAACTTAATTAAATAAGTATTAATATTATATGGGTCAAAATAAATTGAAAGTATAACCCACAAAATAATTAATTTCAATTGAATAAAAATGGTTACTGTGAGTTTTCCATAGGATATAGACATATACCATCATGGACTTTTTTGTAGATATTTTTAAGTTGCACAATTCCGTAGAACATCATTTTGATACTGAAAAGTTCTAACAAAAAAAAATATTTTGTTCTTTCGTGATGCCAAAATTATTAATGAAAACAATGTTTTTTCATATCTTGTTATTCTGTAACTTAGCAATATAAGCAATGTTTATGAACATATAGCAGTGTAATTATCATTATTTTGGATAGGAAACAAATCAGAAGAATACATGACGTAAAACTTGGAAACTACAGGGGAAAATCTATAGGTCCATGAAGATCTATCTTAATTATAACAGTATGGTTTGAAATGTTGGGCAGTACTATCCAAATCTGAATAATCCTTACTTCCTAACTAATATTATAAATGCAAAAGTGAGTTTGTTTGTTACATCCTCATGCCTCAACTACTCAACAGATCACTATGAAATTTGCCATGCAGATAGCCTATGGTATGGAGAAGGAAATAGGCTACTTTTTTGCACGGAGATGTGGGTGAAACCGCAGTAGACAGCTAATAGTATATGGTGGAAATACATTCAAAACCGATTAGAAAACGTGAATTATTTGTACGCTGACTTTTTATCAGTCATGTGCGTTACTGCATAGAATTGTACAGGTTCGTCTGCTCTGTACATTACACGGACAAATTGGCGAACAAGCTCTCAACCGGGGTGGTCCTAAAACCTTATATATAAATCGTTTTTATTATATTTGTATGGATATTCATATTGGAAAAATAAATAGACATATTTTTTTGGCTTATACAGTACAGTTCATGTTGATTAAAAATAAGATTCATGATACGTAAGTTACTAAATAAGGAATTATGAAGATAACTTTTATAGAACCCTCCAATTTAGGGGACATTAGGACCATGCTAATAGGTTATGCGGTCGCTTATGCAATAGCATACATGTGATTGTTAACAATATGTTGTGTTACTTACTTGATTTCTCCAACTCTCTAGCAGCCTGTGCTGCTCTCTCAAGAGCGCTGGAGTCAAAGCGATAGGCTTCCATGGCTTTTTTCTCAGATTTAGTGAGGTTAACAGGGGGTGCGGCTGCATCCCCGCTAACAGCGGGTGGATCATCCGAAGGCGGTTGTGGAGGCTTAGTGCTATATCCGAATAACCAAGACATACTTCCTTTTTTAAAACTTAATTCAAAAACAAAATTAGGACTCAAAAAGATTTATTTTACTATTCAACGCCGTGCGAGCCACAGCGAAGGAAGACGAACGAACTCGAAGCAAAGGTGCAGTGTTGCCAGCCCTGTCACCTGTCATAATGTATGTATTTTGTGCCTGCCTGTCATACCAGTGTTGCCAGTGGCCGATAAATCAACATGAGACAGCTCAAAAGTAACATTTTCATGAGAAAAGTAACATTATGTCATATTATGTAGAAAACCACTAGAAAACACACTAGACTGTAATATGCCACTTTATTCCACAAAAAACATCTTGATTTTTTAATCTTTGAAAGAATTGTAACAATTTTATGAATTCTATAAGTAAGAAAAGAAAGAAGAAATCCAATCATGCATAGAAATAATAAAGACGATGGATGGCTAGAAATCAAGTTCACCAACGCACACCAAGAAAATATCCGTTCGTCGCGTTGCAACGTGACGTATGTACGCAAATTTCTCAGGGTGCAGTGCCTTCCGCTCCGTTCCGTTGCGTTTCACGGTTATTTTTGTTTGCTGTAAAGTGTTTGAATATTTTCTGTCCTAAACGTAACGTGTAACATGAGTGTGTCAAAAGTAACGTAAAATGTTACAAAATTAAATTTTCACATAGTCCTCAGTCAGTCCCGTCCATAAAAGTCATGTTTTAGTACAATGGTGGTTGTATTAAAACTTTTCACGGACTTCTTGAGACAACTTGAAAAAACACGATACACATTTTATTGTGTATCGTGCATTTCATTCGATGATTCATTTCATTTCACTTCACTGGTGCACAAGGATTGATCTTTATTATAATATGCAATAAAACTCAAAATACACGAATTTATGAAAATAAAAATGAAAACGCAACGTTCTTTGAAATCGAGTTAGTAGTAATCGTTTTTTTCATCCATATAAGGATAGGCAAGGGTTAATAATTCAAACAGCCTTTTCATATGTGTAATCTAATAATATATATAAAATGCTTTTGTGGGTACGTAAATACGCAGTTTTCTCAATCACCACCAACCCCAATCAACTTCCCGTTGGGGTGGTAAATACCCCTTGGTCTCCAGGTGGTAGTAAGGGAGTTTGGTCGCGGTGGCTAGAAGGGGGTGGTTGTGGGTGGCGAAAATGTTAAAACATATATTGCTGTCCTTTTCTAACGCATGAGGACTTCTGAAAAGATCTCAAAATTTCTGGAATGGAAAGTTCCAAAATGTGTAAAACGGTTATAATCGATCTGGAATGTTCTAGAATGTTCAACAAATATCTGGAATGATCTAGAAAATTCTAGAGTGAATGCAAACTATTATAATCGATATAGGTAGCATGTTTTGAGAAAGTTCTACAAATTTCTGGCTTCATCTAGAAAGTTCCAAAATGTCCAAAACTGTTATTATCGAGTTAGAATGTTCAAGAATGTTCTAGAAATTTTCCGAATGATCTGGAAAGTTCCAAAATTAGTGCAATTGATTATGATCGATTTAGAATTTTCGAGAAATTTCTTGAATGATCTAGAAAGTTCCAAAATGAGTAAAACGGTTATAATTGATCTGGCTTCATCTAGAAAGTTCCAAAATGTCCAAAACTGTTATTATCGAGTTAGAATGTTTAAGAATGTTCTATAAATTTTCCGAATGATCTGGAAAGTTACAAAATTAGTGCAATTGATTTAGAATGTTCGAGAAATTTCTTGAATGATCTAGAAAGTTCCAAAATGAGTAAAACGGTTATAATTTATCTGGAGTGTTCTAGAAAGTTCAACAAATATCTGGAATGATCTAGAAAATTCTAGAATGAATGCAAACTATTATAATCGATATAGAATGTTTGAGAACGTTCTAGAAATTTTCCGAATGATCTGGGAAGTTCATAAATGAGTGCAATTTATTATGATCGATTTAGAATGTTCGAGAAATTTCTAGAATGATCTGGAAAATTCCAAAATGAGTGCAATTTATTATGATCAATTTAGAATGATTGAGAAAGTTCCAAATTTTTTCCGAATGATCTGAAAAGTTCCAAAATGAGTGCAATTTATTAGAAGCGATTTAAAATGTTCGAGAAAGTTCTAGAAATGTCTAGAATGATCTATAAAATTCCAAAATGTGTAAAACGGTTATAATTGATCTCGAATGTTCTAGAAAATTCCAAATTGAGTGCAGTTTATTATGATCGATCTAGAATGATTGAGAAAGTTCTAGAAATTTTCCGAGTTATCTGGAAAGTTCCAAAATGAGTGCAATTATAAACGATTTAAAATGTTCGAGAAAGTTCTAAATATTTCTAGAATGATCTATAAAATTCTCAAATGATTTCAATTTATTATATGCGATTTAAAATGTTCTAGAAAGTTCTAAATTTTTTTGGATTGGTCTGGAAAGTTCCAAAATGTGTACAAGTGTTATTATTGATCTATAAAAACCAAATCGAAGTGATGTACATCTAAATATTCTAGAGTGATCTGGTACTGGAATATAAATCGTTTCGGTATATAAATCGAAATTCAGTGACTTTTCATCAGTTCAATAGTGATTGCAGTCGAGTAAAAAAAAGAACAAACTATTTGAATGTTCTGGAAAGTCTCTCAATATCGAAAATAGAAATCTATAATATGTTAAATAATGTATCCTTATATGTTTTTTATACCATTAAACATGCGATGTATTTTAACCCGAGCAACGCCGGGTTTCGCTGCTAGTTTTATTTATAATATCACTTTCATAATAGTCTGCACATTAACTTTCACATAGTTCGCATCATCAGTCACCGTCCGAAGTCATGTTTTAGTAAAATGGTGGCCATTGTACTAAAACTTTTCACGGACTCTTTGAAACAACTTGAAAAGACACGATACACATAATTCATTTAATTTCACTTCACTGATGCACATGGATTGATCTTTATTGGATAAAATACCACCGATACGCAATAAAACTCAAAAGACAAAAGACTTTTTGGCGGGAACTTCCAGAGTGACGTTGTGTTTTCGTTTTTATTTTTATAAATTCGTGTATACTGAGGTTTATTCCATATTATCGGTGGTGTTTGAGATCAATATCAATACAGTGAAGTGAAATGAATTGTGTTTCGTGACTTTTCAAGTGGTCCCAAAAAGTGACATGTTTTAGTACAATGACCACCATTTTATTAAAACATGACTGTAGACGGCGACTGACAGTGCGGGCGGACTATGTGAAAGTGATTATGATATAATATTTAAAGGTCTAAGTATCCATTGCCATGGTCATGAATAAATAATTAAAAAAGAACGGCCGGCCGGAGAGATCAATAGTCATGAATAGTCCGAACCATGGTATAATGTCCGAACCGGCTGTGAAGTGCGCTGCGAGCCGGCTTTGCGCAAGTATAGTCATCTCGAATGTACCGCATATCTTCGTTTTTCGCTACTGCGCAGCGTTCCGCGCCTAATATCACAGCCGCCAATAAGTTTGACTCTGTATACATACAATAGTAGTTTTGAGATCAATAATTCCGATTTCCGGCTTGTATTTTAATTTAATTACATAAATTTAAAAGCGTAAGTACATAACTTGTTAACCAGTGAACTAAGCTATTACTTTTAGTCTGAGAAACCACTGAGGCAAGGCTGAGAAATTGTTTTATTTCTCGCTGCTGTAGGGAAAACGTTATTTCTAGACGTAGTAGTAGTATGTATGTACTATGTTTGGAAAGGGCAGGTGCCGGTTTCAGTGATACTATAATTTTTATAATAGGAATGTAGGTACCTACCCCAATAATAATTATTGTACATACTTATTCTGTACTCACCTATATTGTTTGTTGTTATAGAAGGCCAGAGAACAAAGCTTTTCGAAAGATAAGAGATTTACAAGAACACATCTAAGGTATGGTATAACAAACATTCTCTTAAAAAAAAATTACCCTCATGATCTGGCAAAAGTCAAACTCGTCGGTCATAATTGCTATTTTGGTATAACTTTCCGAGACGGAACGCGAGGTAGGGGGAGAGGGGTGTACGAGGGGGGTGCGGGTGGTGATGCCCTCCCCTCTGGTACCCTCCAAACTTGAAGCAAGCTCCTGGTCTCCGAGATATTCATGGTTGAAGTTTGAGCTTATCTATGAGGGTTTTTGACATAAATTCACATCTGCATCGGTTCAGACGGGACGTGGGGTAGGAAGACAAAAGATTTTAACATAAAAGAAAGGGAGTATAGGTAAAATAGGGACCTAGATAACCCCTTACTTAAAATTTTAATGTAAAAAATAATTGGATCGGCTCATTTTTCGAGGAGGAAAATGGGGAAAACTAAACGTCGATTTCGTATTTTTTTTTGTGAATAAATCGGTCTGAGCTGTAGATGTCTCTTTGGCACATAGCGCATAGCATAGTGGTATAACACGAAGGCAATAGTTTCTTCAAATAACTATATTTCAAATTCCTCGCAGCTAGAAACCCCTCTTAATAGAATCGGAATAAAGACATACCCAGAGCAAATCCGTATGCATGGTACCCCCAAACTTGAAGCAAACTCATGGTTTATGATGTCAATACAAACAAAACAATTACTATGTGTCCTTATGAATTTATGAACTAATTTATTAATAGCACTTCTTGGGTTACAAAATTAGAAGCAAAAAATATGTCATGATTGCCAGCGGGACCATTGGCTAATTTAAGGCTCTTAGACCTCCTACACTATAATAATATAGGACCCAAATAGGATTAAATCTGTATTTTTCCAATTGATCTTTATTTTATTCAACAAGTAAATAGTTTCAGAGAGACAATCTTTTTAGGTTTTCCAGCATGATTTAAACTTTAGGTGGAATGGAGGGACAAATTAGTGAAACATTCGTAAACAGATTTTGAAAACAACAGAAAATGGCGTCGCATTTTGTAACCTACATACATAGATTGGAGACACTCAGACGAACCAAAAATTACTAGGGTGTGTGCCCTAAAACGTCATGTTACAGAGTAATTTGCAAAAATGTTTGACAACTTCAATAACACACCCTCCTCGGTTCCCATGGTTTGCTGAAATTAGACTATCGAGATCATATGTTGTTATGGCCCATAGGTTACGTTCCGGACACTTTCCATCAAGAAAGTTTGGATATCTCATGAAAAAGTTTGACTCACCAAATTGTGAAGTTTGTGGAAAGATTGATGATGTCCAACACTTGTTGCTGGAATGTGAAAAGAACCAACGAGAGAGGGAGCTACTGAAAAGCAAGTTTAACATAAGTAAATATGATGTTGGCAGGTTTATTAAAATATTATCAGAGCCTCAAACAGAAAGTGCAAAATATTTATTTGATATGGTTGGTGCAGCAGTAGCTCAATCTTCTCAGCAGGTATAAATTATAAGAGTGAGATATATTGATTTAGCTGTGTAATAGGTTAGTTTAGGGTACGATGAGGCTGACATACCCTTGTAGGGCAAAAGCCTCCAAAAAAAAAATAGAATAAAACAAAAAAAAAAAAGAAAACTTCAATAACCATGAAAAATCTTAAAATCGTAAAATGTAACAAACATGAAGCAATGAATAAATAAATTTAATTGAAAAATTACTTATTAATCGTTTCTGTGGTGCTAGAATTGCTATATTGATTTATTATACAGAATGAATATTTTGGTCAGAAGTTGCTAGAAAATATCAAAATTGACCTCTAATTTTTTTGTCGGAATGCTAAGAGCTAATTCTTTATGGCTAAACATAGTGAGATCCCTGCGAGGTTTTGTATAACTTCTAGCAACTTGTGAGCAAAATTGTCATACATAATTTTGTTCATATTGTGACGTAGAAGAAGAATATCGAAAAAAAAATTTTTTTTAAATAAAAACCGTATCTCCGAAAATATTATTACTAGTTTTTGTTGGTGTCCCAACAAAAACTAGTAATTACACCCAGTTGCAACTTCAAATTTATGGTTCTCTTTCTGCATCAACTTTATAAGCCTGAGTAACAAACAGCTAAAATAGTGTTCTGATATATAAACAAAATTAAATGTGATACATATCATTGGCCGTATGCTTGTTTACCGATTTGTGGTATTAAAAAAACTTATTATAATATTGTTCCTGTAAACAGTAAAATGTAACCGATTAATAAAATCTTTAATTAATCTTTATATAATTCTTGTTGTAGAAATCGAGGGAACAGTTAAAGGTCGAACTGTGTCCAGTCACAGTTGTGAAGCGATCATTGCGATACAATGGAGTCACTTACTGCTCTGTTAAATAAGTTGACGCTCAACAAATTTGATAAAGGATCTGAACACTGGGTGTATGTTACGCATATCAATAACCCGCACAACTTTTATGTCCGTTTATTAGATTATGATTCAGATCTACCAGCTTTGGAGCTCAAGGGTGAAAGTTTCGATGAAAGGGAAATCTATATTCAATCAGAAGTAGTATACAAATCAAAAACGATTGCATCTTATATAAGAGGCCAAATATGCTACATAAATTCAGAACAAACCTTTGATATTTTTGCCCAGGACTATGGTTGCATAGACAGAGATGTACCACTCGAATATATTTGGAAGCCATTTTACAAACATGAAACTCCGCCGTTAGCTGTTCTATGCTCTTTAATTTACTGTATGCCTGCAAACGGAGCTGAGTGGTCTAAAGAATCAATTGATGCAATGAAGGAGTATGTTAAACAAGAAAGGGCTAAACTCATTGTTCAATGTATCACACCAAATAAGCTAGAGGTTGAACTTATAAATACATGTCCAGATGAAATTGGAACACTTCTCGTTAAAACAGGATATGCATCACTTGGTATGGCTCAGCAAAGTATTAGCAGAGTATCTGTACCGTCGCAGTCACAGTATTTTTACAAGTTTAAAGAACTTGCGATTGGTGATGTACTTCATGTACGACATCTGAGGGGAAAAACTGCGAATGATTTCTACGTGTCACAAATAGATGAATACAAGGAACATATTAAGAGAAGAAGTGATCTAAACGGTTACGTAGTTTACCAAAAATTTCTTTATATGAATGACATCAGGGTGGGCTTGCCCGTTGCCGTACAGTCAAATATCGACTTTTTTTATGAGCGAAGTATAGTTACTAGTATTATACATCAGAAAAAATCTGCTGAAGTGTACCTCGTAGACTGTGGTATCAGTTTGACTTTAAGTATGTCTCTTATCAAACCCTTAAATAAAGATATGTTTTTCTTAGCTCCTGCAATTGCTATACCTTGTAAAGTCGATGAGAATGAATTCAGACATGATCATCTCAATTATTTGCGTCCCGGCTATGAGTTCTGCATAAAAATTAAAGCAGTCGGGGATACATTTAAAAAACCTTATATTGTTGAAATTATGCCCATAACTAAGTAAGAATAACAACATATTTTCAACAACAGGAATCTCATGATATGAGGAATTAATATGTAAGGCTATCTATCAATTTTGTACTTCATAATACAGGAATATGTACTTGTAATCATTCCAATTACATTTCAATGTTAGCAATACCATAGATGTCAGTTCTTGCAATTGTAATGCAATGAAGTTTTTTATTCCTTTCCGTCGTGTACCTATTTATAACACTATTGCCATAATATAATAAATGACACCTCTGGAGACGGACGTGAAGAGCTGATCTTAATAAAATAAATAACCGCCAACAGCTTAATGCTGCTCATAGACATAGTCATGAGTTTTGGGATCGGGGTAGTTTCGTGATACATACCATTTTGTGGTATACCGTCTGGTACTATTTATATGTCTATTTATGGAGCTATCATTATAAATGTCTCCTTATAGAAGTAAGAGAATTAAGATAATTTAAATTAAGGTTGTTATAATAAAATAAGTTCACACGTTACGTGTTAGATAACGTGGTAGGTAGTACTTAATTTATTTTAACCAAATTTTAACTGAATATTCGGCCGAATTACTAAAATGTTATATGTACCTATTGATTGTTGAAATTGCGATTTGTTTCTTAAATTAAAGCCGGTCATTCAATATTTAACTGGTAGGCACTTAATTTATTTTAACCAAATTTTAACTGAATATTCGGCCGAATTTCCAAAATGTTATATGTACCTATTGATTGTTGAAATTGCGTTTTTTTCTCAAATTAAAGCCGGTCATTCAAGTTTTAACTGCGTAATATCAATGTTTTTCTTTGTTTGTATAATTTAGTAATGATAAGTAAATAAATGATTAAGAACTCTTAAATATATTCTAACACCCTTACTTACTCATAAAACGCTCTTCAACTAAACATTGTTTATGTGGTCACATATTTATCGATCATCTTACTGTCATTGTCAAACAACATGACTTTATTTATAGACATGAATAAACAGTTATACCCATTTAAACAGTATATATTATTATCTAACTCAGTAGTAGGTAGGTACCTAATCTTTTCCTTTACCTTACCTTAACATTTTCCTGCGTAAAAAATATATAATTCTACTAGCTGCCCGGCGCAACTTCGTTCGCGTGGTGCTACCCTACCCTACCCTACACTACCCTACCCTATCCTACCCTTTTTTTTTTTTTGGGGAATTCCTCATCGATACCCGGGCACTCCGGGGGGAGCGGCCGGGTTATGTCAGACTCCTACTGACTAAAACCCCACGGCGTTCCTACCTGTCGCTGCCGGCTGGATATACGGGGGCGCCGATGCATTCGTCCGCGTATCCAGCAGCGACGGCCTGATCGGGGGCCTCCTGTTCGTCGACGGCAGACACCGGAGCTTCGATGGCAGACACCGGAGCTTCAACGGCAGACACCGGAGCTATCCTACCCTACCACCGTACACTTATTTTTTTTTTTTTTCGTGTGGAAATTCTCATGGATACCCGGGCACTCCGGGGGGAGCGGCCGGGTTATGTCAGACTCCTACTGACTGCCTCCGGCGCCGAAGCATTCGTCCGCGTATCCAGCAGCGACGGCCTGATCGGAGGCCTCCTCTTCGTCGACGGCAGAGACCGGAGCTCTTGTCTCCGCCGTCTCCTCCTGAGTAGCGTGCGGGAACACACGCTCCACTACTCGAGCCCGATGTTGATGGGCGGCAGACTCCCCCGAGTCCGCCACCCTTGGGCCCATGTTGGGGGAAGGTGGCTTAAAAAAGCCGCCCTCCGATGCCCGGTTCTCCTGCGGGGGATAGCCAGGGTGGTAGTGTCCTCCCTGTCAAGTTCCGCCGCCTCCTTTGCGAGCATAACTCGCTCGCAAAAGGAGTGGAGTGCGTCCCACGATCTCCCGCTGTCAAACATAGCGCGAACCACGCTCGGCAGCGAGAGATCTGTCCCCACTTCGGCGCAGAGCGCGCTGCGCTCGCTTGCCCAGGCTGGGCACACCTTCAGCGTGTGCTGTGCCTCCTCCTCGAGGCACCCGTCACAGTGGTGGCATTCGGCGGTCGGCTCCCTCCCGGCAATCCGACACAGATACCTCCCGAAACAACCGTGTCCCGAGAGGATCTGCGTCAACCGGAAGGTCAACGCGCCGTGCCTCCGCTCCAGCCACTCATCCAACACTGGACGGATGGCCTCAATGGTCCAGAGACCAGCACTAGGGTGCTCCAACCTGAATTTCCACGCTTGGATGGCGCTCATTAAGAAAGGAAAGGGTGTTCATCAGCTGTGACTCTGAATCCGAGAGAAAGGTCCTAGAGAACGCTATCAAAGAAAGTGATAGCGGCCTCTCGACTACTGAGGTTGAGTCAAGGAAGCCACTGATTCGACTTGTAGGGGTCGTGAACGACATCAGTGATGCTAAGGTTGAAGAGGCTATTCTAAGGCAAAACCGAGGTCTTTTGGGCCAAATCGGAGGTCCTAAGCACATAAAGGTAATCCGCAGGACCAAAGGCAGGACCAAGGAGCTCAGCAATGTTATCTTGGAAGTCAGCCCGAACGTTTGGAAGTCAATAAAAGACACTAGGGTTAAACTGGGCTACCAAGTGATTCCTGCAGTTGACCAGTCCCCAGTCATGCAATGTTACCACTGTATGGGCTTCGGACATAGAGCCAGGGAGTGTGGTGGAACAGTAAGCTGTGGTCGCTGTGCGGAGGCGCATGAAACGAGGGATTGCCGTTCCCAAAACTGCTCACCCAAGTGCATTAACTGCAGCAAGGGTAAAACGTTGCACACGCAGCTTATAGTAAAGAATGCCCTGAGTGGCGTAAGTTTGACAGAATGGCAAGATTCAGAATCTCCTACTGAGAAAGTTGACACGGCATCACCCCAAGTACTACATTTAGGCAACGATGGGACCGAACCCAATGGTAGGAAAAAACTGATAATCAGCTTTATGCAGTGCAACCTTGGTCGCGGCCTAGCTGCTACCAAAGAATGCCTATATAAAGCCGTTCAAACAAAGACCCATTATTGTTCCTGCAGGAGCCGTATGTCGGGGCCAAAGGTTACCCCACAGCACCACACCGTATCATTCAATCGGCAAAGGCCACAGGTGAGGCTCCAGTTAAGTCTGCCGTCGTCGTTGTCGACAACTCTATTGAAATACTTCAAAACCCAGACTTCGTAACTCAGAATGTGGTAGGACTAGTTATCAAAGTAGGAAACAAGAAGCTAGGGATTATCAATGTCTACATACAAGACACCGTAGAGATCGACCCATTCTTAGATCAGATTAATGAAAATAATTTATTTGCGAGAATAAGGGTGACAAAAATAGTGATGGTATAAATTGTGGAGTTCCAAGCTTACTCTACCGAGCTTCGGTGTGCAAATATTAATATTAAATAAATTAAAAAAACATATGACATAGCTCAAAGGGATAAGACTAAATTTTAACAAATATTAATAATTCAAATTAAAAATAATAATTAAGCATAATAATATTAATAATAAATCATTACAAATTCAATAAACCATTCAAGTCTCTGTCAAA
Organism: Polyploca ridens; assembly: GCA_951394255.1. Taxonomy (NCBI): domain Eukaryota; kingdom Metazoa; phylum Arthropoda; class Insecta; order Lepidoptera; family Drepanidae; genus Polyploca; species Polyploca ridens. The sequence continues at coordinate 8,414,200 of OX596244.1, forward strand.
TTAATAATTATATAAACAAGTTCATAAAATGTCTAATAAAAGCTACAATATTATAATATACTTAAATACTATTTCGGTATGAATCAGATTTTGTCATCAAAGAATTCATTCATTGAATAATATAATTTACCAATTAAAAATTTTGACAAAGCACTTTTAAATTTCACTAAAGGTAATTCATTGAGACTTGAAGGTATGTGATTGAAGATGCGAATCGCCATGCAATAAACATTTTTTCTATAAATATTAAGCCTCTGAATTGGAACATATAGTCGGTCATATGTCTGCCACTTTTGTTAGTAACTTCTTCATTTGTTTTAAACATCCCATTATATTTCTTAATGAATAAATATATCTCAAATATATACAAACAAGGAAGTGGCAGTATGTTCAAGGACTTGAACAATGGCTTACAGCTATCTAAAGGACCCACTCCGCACAATGATCTCATGCATTTCTTTTGTGCTTTAAATATAACATCAGACTCAGATGAATTTCCCCATATGACTACCATATCTAAGCAGGGATGACACATAACCATGGTAAGCTACTAAAGCTGTATTAATTGTGGCTATCTCTCTAGTGCGCCTCAAAACATACGTACATTTGTCTAATTGATTACATAACTTATCTATATGAGCCTTCCAGTTACAATTTTTATCAATTATTATGCCTAAAAAAGTGGTTGAATCTGCATTCTCAATTTTAACGTTATCATAGACAATATCAAGCAGATTTTCATTTTGCCTATTATATGAGCTGACATGTACAAGTTTTGTCTTATTTAAATTAATTTGAAGATTAGGTATTTGCATTTAGCCAGCTTGTAACCGTATCAAGAGTAGCTTTGGTTTCAATTTCTAATTCTTCTTGGGTTTTGCATTTTACTATGAAGGTCGTATCATCAGCGAACAGAATACTCTTGTGTTTAGTAATATGAGGTATGTCATTTATGTAAAGTAAGAAAAGTAATGGGCCTAAAATGCTACCCTGTGGTACTCCGTATTTGTTGTGACGAAAACTAGAAATATATTTTTTATGTGGTTATTTTCCAAATTCGAGACCTCAACGCATTGGATTCTATTTTCTAAATAGCTCTTGAACCATTCTTGAGCTTTACCTCGTATTCCATAACGCTCTATTTTGTCCAACAGTATTTTATGTGATACAAAATCAAAAGCTTTGCTCATATCTAAGAATAATGCCAAAACTTTATCTTTTTCGTTGAGACTTTCAGTAATACCTTTAATTAAATTAAAACAAGCAAGTGATGTTGAACTTCCTTTTCTAAAACCAAATTGTTCATCACTGAGTATTTTAAACTTATTTAGATAACTATATGTTTTTTCATATATAACCCTTTCAAATACTTTCGAAATAACTGGTACTAACGTAATAGGCCTATAGTTGTTCATGTCGAAAACACAACCTTTTTTGAATATAGGCTTTACAACAGATTTTTTCAATCTAGATGGAAACGTTCCTTCACATATGGATAAGTTAATTATATGAGTCAAAGGAACTGAAAGAATAACTCCAATATTTTTTAATGTCTTTGAATTGATAGAATCATAACCAGTAGAATTAGTATTGTTAAGACTTCTGATGATTCTCAGGATGTCTCGTTCAACAGGACTGAAATAAGCACTATTAAGACAGCCTACATTATTAATTTTAAATGTTTTTTGATTATTTTTGGTACACGTAATATTATTTTTATTTGTCAAATCCATAAAAAAGTTATTAAATAATTCACATATTGATTTAGGGTTTGTATATATTTTTGGAACAGGGTAAAATTTGCTTGTTTATGTTTGTATCACTATTGTTTTGTTCCTTTTTTTTACAATAGTTAAGTATTATGCTTAGATAACACTTTGTATATTTAACACCATTTATAATCACTTTTTGTGCACAGATTTTAATAGGAACTATTTTATTTGTATTTTTAAAGTACGGAGCTTACGGAGTATGTCTACTGAGGCTCACTAGCGCCATCTCTCTGAACTCTCAATGTCATAGCAGCTTCAATTGACGTCGAAGATATAATTATAGCCGGAGATATTAACGCCTCCTAATCGCGGCATTTGTTGAGGCAATGGCTCAAATTGACGCACACATTCTCAATGAGGGCAGCAATATTTATTTATTTATTTATATTAAGGAAAAATAACAGAAATAGATTACAAATGGAAGTTAGAAGAAAAAGACAATTACAAATATTTAAATCTACTCCCTTAAACATTTTTCACGGGGAACTAAATATGTAGCAAAAAACAATGTTGACATAAAATACCGATATATTCCAGCATAGTCGATGTCACTGCTTGCACATCTGGGATTCTCGGAGGGGCTAAAAACTGGAGGGTGGACCCAGATGCCGTTAACCTCTCTGACCACAGGGCTATAAAATTTGAGATTCACACAAAGCAAGCACAGTCCCCCAGCATCCAAAAATCTACAAGGATCTACGATACCAAAAAAGCTAGATGGGCCATTTTTAAAGAAAGACTTCTTCGGGAACTGCAATGTCCTGCGCTAATGCAAGATGTTATCGCTGAAATCACCGATGTGGTAAAACTGGACGAGACAGTGCAACTCTACGAGGATTATACCACAAGGGTATGTGATGTCATAATCCCTAACATAAAGCTGCATAAGCCAAGTATGGAGCGCTGGTGGAGTCGAGATCTGGAACTCTTAAAAAGGAAGGTTATTCGCTTACGCAGGAGAATTAGATTTGCCAATGAAAGACGGAAGAGCTATGTCATACAGGAATACATCGAAGCCAAAGAGGAATACGTAAATATATAAATTGCACATCGACGACAAGCGCTCCATGATGGGGATCGATGGGGACTAACGGGTCGTCGCACTCCAATACGTTAATGATATCGTTTGATAACGCAAGGTCCAGAATCCTCCCATGTTTATTAAGAACCCCATTATACTGGCCGAGCCCATGCATTCTTAAGTCGTCAACAAGTGAATACTCATCACTACTGCACACGTTATCGGCAGAAAGGAATACATCATTTTCAGATTTTTTACTCCATTCGATGCTACTCATATTAAAATCACCTAGAATAATATCTGATGGATTGTTGAGAAAGATTTCATCGAGTTTAGACAAGAAATTGTTTAATTGATGTGAATATGAAAAACCTATATTTTGTTTACAAAGGTATAAAACGCATAAATGAATCTTGAGGATATCCTTAGACTGTAGTTGACGTATACTCAATGTTAGCCATAAATCCTCGGCAGTCGAATAAAACAGGGGTTGTGACACAACAGAGATATCGCTACGCACCGCGATAAGTACCCCACCTCCACGCGACTGACCAGTAGCATCATAATCCCGGTCCCGACGCCACAAATTGTAGTGATTACTAAAAAGCTCAGAATTCATAATACTTTCCACCACCCATGTCTCCGCTAACATAATAACATCGTAGTGACTGAGGCAAAGGTTACGATAAAAAGTTTGTGTTTTAGAGCGCAGTCCTCGAACATTTTGGTAGTAAATGTTGAGTGAGGTATTTAAAGCCATTGATAAAATAAATAACATAGCATAATAAAATACATCAAATACAAATAATTCTTAAAAATGGGCATACATAACAAAAACGCGGAATTATGAGGGTATTTTGAAATTTGTACTATATTGAAAGATAGTTTCAACTTTGCATTTAAGAGGACTCAATTCGTCATACTTTTCATACAAAACCCCTGTACTTATTATGACGTTGTTAAACATTTTTCGTTAGATATTTTGAACCAATTAGTATCTTGTGTACTATATCTAGCCTTGTATCTTGGCGTAATTTAAAAAAAGTGTGAAACAAATTCAGTCAAAGCCACCGAAAAACAGCGTTTTTGCCTGAACTTTGGCCATATCTAATGTACCTATAAATTGTAAAAGTAAAGAAAACATTAAGATACCAGGCTTGCAAATGTATTGGAGATTCTAAATAACTAACTTTTTTTTCACAAACTTGTAAGATTTTTTCTCAAGAAGTATACTCCTGGAACAAGTTTTATGAATGCGAAATCATGAATGACGACCTAGCGAAGCGGCCGCGAGTGATCAGCGGAATTTACCGACTGATAACCGACGGCTCTGATGCTATCTCTCTTTATTCGCAGTCAAACATTAAGTTGGATGAAACAACAAGCTTTTAGACTATGCTCGCGTTGAAGTTGCGCCAGCCACAGAGGGCCGCCTTAACGATGTCTCTTGAATAAACGTGCGAGTAAGCAAGCAACACGCGGCCACACCCAAGCAAGCAAGTGAGATAGGTATACAAGCGAGATAGGTATTTATGCGATAATAATATCTAAAGCCCACAGAACAGCATCCCTCACTTCGTGCGCAACCCTGGCCCGGATCTTGCCACTTAACTTGCGTGCAAAAGAACAGCTCCAATTGTACGAAGTGAAAAGGCCAATGCCCGAACTTCCAGGCAGGCCACTACAGAAAAGGATTTCCCAAAAACAAAAAACTCTACCCTATCCTACCCTACCCTACCCTATCTAAACCATCCAGGAAGTTAATTCTACTGTACGTGTGAGTCAATAGCCACTGCAGCGCCATCTGCCGGGCTGATTTGTGAATCTAAACCATCCAGGGCGCCACATAAACGCATACAAAAAAATCATTCAAATCGGTCCAGCCGTTTAGGAGGAGTTCAGTGACATACACACGTACAGTAGAATTTTATATATAAAGATTTAGTGTGTCAGTTAGATATCAGAATATATTGGACTCATATTTTTGAGCGAAATGTGACGTCACGCCAAACGTTAACGGGCTATATCTTCATAATTGATCGTTTGACTTCAAGAAAAGGAGGAGGTTCTCAATTCGGATGTTTATATATATTTTTTTTTTATGTATGTTCGGGCATAACTCCGTCATATATAGACGGATTTGCAAAATTATTTTTTTGTTCGAAAGGGGTATATTCCGAAATGGTCCCATAAACTTCATATAAATCTGATGATGAGTTTCAGAGATAGACAACGAAACTCTTAAAAAAATTACAGCAAATTAGCCGCGATTGCCGCTATCGCATAAATATGCATTGTTTACGCAATCACACAACAAAACATCAGGCCTGTACGCTCGAAAACGTTACGCAGATGTATTCAGTATATAATGAAACTAAAAATTCAAAAATAAATTAACTTTTTAACAAAAAAATAAACCGCCTTCAAAGTACACTAAAAAGTATAAAATAACTCTTATCTGACACTGTTTTGAAGTCAGCGAAATATTTTCTATAGAACACGTCATGCGATTTCGCTCACTTCAAAACAGTGTCAGATAAGAGTTATTTTATACTTTTTAGTGTACTTTGAAGGCGGTTTATTTTTAACACGCTTTTATTTTGTTAAAAAGTTAATTTATTTCATTAAAAATCGTCAATCACTTCTTTAAAATGTATGTCTTCGAACACATAATAGTACATTGTGCTAGTTAGTTCTTCTCAGTCGGGCACTCTTGTCAGAGTGGTCGTGGTTGCAAAAGATGGTGTACATGGAGGGTCTTCAACCTCAATGTTCTCCTTAATATATAGATTCAATACACGTGTGCAAAGTTGGTAAGGAAGTCGAGAGTGTAATGATCAATGCACACGCGTGTCATACGACGTTTTTCAACACATTTGCGATGAAAAAACAGTAATTTTTTTTTTATGTACAAACTTAACATAATCGGCATTATACCTAACATAAAACTGTGCGGTAATGTTAAGTAAAAAGCACTAGTGCGTAATAAGCTGCATTCTGACACTAAAACGGTGCAATCAATGTCACTTTACGAGCAAGTGTGTTGATGAAAATATATTTACTTATCAGTTATCGACTGGTGATCTAGCAGGAACTAACTACCCTTTGATCACGAGGCCCTGGGCACTTGCCCAGTGGAAGAGAGGGGTCTGTGGATTTAGGGATCAAAAGGAGCGCACGCGCTAGAAAGAAGCAAAGTACGCACGCGGCGCTTATCGCTTTGACGCGCTCTCAACGTTTTGTAGGATCTAACAACGTAGTCTTATGAACCGAAGTTGGAATTTGTTTTCAGAGCCTGATTCGGAGTCAGAAGTGGAGCCGGAGACGAGAGTGAAGAAAAGCATATATGATTATCAAGGACTGAGATTTATTGGTTATTTATACCGTATTAAGTTAGGTCAATAAATTTTGATGTTAATTTAGTGGTTGAACTTAATATCAAAAATGGTGGTGGGTCGCCAGTTTTCAGCTTGTTTCTTATGTTCGCATTGAACCAGTCCATAACACTAGTTGAAGAAGTATTCAAGGAATTAAGGTCGATCGAATTTATTATAGCTGAAGTTTTGACCGACGTGCTCGGAGAAGTACTAGTTTCTGTAACCAGTGAAGATTTTGAAATAGGATCGAAAATCTCACGTGTGCTCAATAAAGTATTTGGATTAAATTTCCACGTTATCGCCGTGGGGTATGAACGTGAGGTTAAAAACAAATTTAATTTTTGATTTGTCATTGAATTGGATCTTACAGAATTTGTAGCCGTCGTTGAGCTTGGATTTTTTCCTGAATATCCTTCTGAGGAAATAACTTCTTGATCTTCTTTCACAGTAGAATTTATTACATTAGGGGCTGTTAAAAGATTCCTTAAAATATTTTTATCATTATGTATGTTTTCATAACCAAGTTTCTTTACAGTCGATGTAATCCAAAAGTGCGCTGGAGCTACTGCCATAAATGTTTTCTGTAAGTTCTTGCATAGTGTATTGCCTACACCAGATATACCTAGTATTCGACCGTCCAGCAATAATGGCATGCCTTGCTCCTGTTCACAATTCTTTTGAGTGATTCTATTACTGCTGCACACGTAATAACCCTTATAGGTGAATGGATGCCGTTGATTGCAACGTTCTATCACAGTAATTAGAAGCCGAGGCTTATCATCATCCAGTACAGGAACGAGGGCCTTCACGCCAAACAAAGAAGTGGTTTCTACAGCACTAAGTTTGACAGTACTCCGGTTTTTTTTATAATCCCTTGTTATTTGTACCAATGCAATATCGTCTCGCATTAAAAGGTATTTCTGTTGGACATAATTTTTATTATGAGGGTATGTCAGGTATGTGTATACTTTCAATATTTTTGTCTTCCTAAACTTCCCTTCAATGAATTGACAGTATTGTGCACAAAAGGATGTAGTTATCACAATATCTGGTAGGATTCGTGTGCCCACACAGCATTTGTTCGGTTGTGGTGTACATTGATCACAGACAAAGCGCACTAGACTATTCATAGAAATATTATATACAGTGCTGATATTTTGTAGGAGCATAAAATAAAAACACAAACTTTTTATGTTCATAGTATCTGAATAATGTAATAAAATCATATTCAATTGTAAAAAAATATTGATATGTATTTTTATGATCTTGAAAATTTGTTTATCGATAGAAAATTTTAGTACCTAAGGAGAAACAATGATGTTAGATTTTTTTGTATTGATTGTGCTGATTTTGTAGGCCCACTCCTGGAATTTGTAGCAATAGACAGGATGTTTTATTTTTCTTGCCAGTATGCGTACACATATATATATACAAGGGCGGATCCAGAGGGGGTTAACGACCCCTTCCCTGGGCCTACGTCAACTATAGGTTTTTTGTCTATTGTTAGCGTGGTACTTCCTGGCATAGCCCCCATCACGGATTCGAATTCAATGTAAGTCGTACTACTTTGTCATAAATTTGTAATTTTTTTATCATCAAATGATGGGCCAGTTGGCGCAGTTGGTTAAGAGGCCGTATGCTAAATTTTGCCGATTTCGCTGATTTACGTGATTTTACAGACGTGATTTAACGGTTAAAATACTGTATTTCTATAAGTTTTAATACACAACATGAAAGATCATTTCAATTATTATCTAATAAACGAGCTACTTTTTTAATTTTATGATTTAATTTTGATTAATCAACCTCAAACAGGCGGCTCTTTTTGAATTTTTGCTATAAGAGGTTTAGAATATCACATATATACGAATCATTTTGTCGTCTAAACGGTATGAAAAAAATACAGTGTATTGTTATGAAAGTCATCTATAAAATAAACGGAGCACTTTTTACCCCTTCAATATAATAATTTTGAGTAAAAAATATTTAACTTAGTAAATTTTTAGAGAAAATGGGCGAAGAATTGCTTTTGATTTCGGCTACTTAGAACTCTCGTTCATTAAAATTATAACAACATAAATAAACTTCAGTTAATAAACAATCCACTTCCTGAAAAAATTTTTGAAAAAGTTGAATAGTTTGGCAATAAAAAATCTTTTAAAACAACCTAAATCTCGCAATAAATAAAATGATAAAAATGAAAAGGTAGCTCATTCATTAGATCATAATTAAAATGATATTTTAGGTTGTGAATTAAAACTTGTAGAAATACAGCATTTTAACTGTAAAATCACGATTGTTAAATCACGTAAATCAGCGAAATCGGCAAAATTTGGCATACGGCCTCTTAAGATTCAACTTATGCGCCGCAGGTCGTGGGTTCGATTCCCACACAGGACATGCATTTCTGTGCATGAACATGTCTTTGTCCTGAGTCTGGGTGTAATTATGTATATTAAGTATGCAAGCAAAAAGTAGTAGGTATATCAGGTATATGTATTATTATCAGTTACCTGGTTTCCATAGTACAAGCTCTGCTTAGTTTGGGATCAGATGATCGTGTGTGAGGAACATGAAGCAATAATCCCGGTGAGGAATGTTCCCAGGATGTTTATTTATATTTTAATAATCATGATTCAATTAATTGAAATTTAAGTAGGTGGGTAAGAGAAAGAATACCTGCAATATAATTTCTGTTTGGTGCCAAATTTGTAAAAGCCCTCATTATTTATCTGAAGAATAACTCCGATTATGTTTCTGAGATTACCTCTTCCTTTGTCTACTTCTTGAATCAGTATTCTCGCTCAATCATTGTCGACTACGAGTTCAGACTAGGCCATACCAATTTATCCTGAAGTGTGGTAGGATAAACTAGTTCAGCCTAGGCTAAACTAGATTCTCCTACCGGGCTTAGGATGTATCAGTTTGGCTTAGTCTATACCGGTTTATACTATCGCGTAGAGGAAGAACTAGTTCAGCCTAGGCCAAACTAGTTTGGCCTAAAATCTGGTTTGGCCGGTAACATATATAATTATACAGGCTCTTAACTGCTGCTCTTAGAGAAAAATGCTGAAAGGAACCATGAGCTCAGTTGTAAAGAAAATAAATATTAGGTCTTTACCTATGAAATTGCCGTTTTGTATGGAAAAATGTAAACGAATTTTTTTCATGTATTTTTTATTTGTATTAATCGAAGTAATCACCCATGCAATCAATGCATCTTTGCCAACGCAGTGGCAGTTTATTGATGCCCTTCTTAAAGAAATCAGCTGGACGGGAGGCAACAAATTCTTCAAAGGCATTTTGTACTGCCTCTCGGGTATTGAATTTTTTTCCCGCCTAGAAGTTATCCAAATTCTGGAAAAAGTAGTAGTCTGTAGGCGCAAGGTCTGGTGAGTAGGGCGGATGACGGAGAACTTCCAACCCCAGTTCTTGCAACTTGGAGACCGTCTGCTGTGCAGTATGAGGTCGCGCGTTATCGTGCAGGAGCAGCGGAGACGAGCGATTGACCAATGCTGGTTGGAGATGTGCCAGCTTCTCCATCATTGTGTTCATTCTTCACAGTACACATCTGCAGTAATGCTCACCCCGTTTGGTAAGAAGCTGTGATGAATCACACCGGCGCTAGACCACCAAACAGTGACCATTACTTTTCTAGGTGTAAGCTTTCGTTTAGAGCATTGTTTAGGTGCTGAAACAGGATCCAACCAACTTGCTGAGCGCTTGCGGTTATCAAACAGAATCCATTTTTCATCGCAGGTAACAATGCGGTTCAAAATTCCTTCATTTGTGTGTCTGTTGAGTAGTGCAAGGCACGTTTCGACGCGTACTTCGCGCTGGCGATCATTGAGTTCGTGGGGCACCCATTTGTCAAGCTTTTTTACCTTGCCAATTTGACGCAAATGGACCAATATTATTTTGAAGCTAACGTCGAAAGCTGCTGCTAATTCAGCCGTCGATTGTTTATCATTAGCTTCCACAATCGCCTTTAATTCGTCATTGTCGACCAAAGTCTTCGGACGACCGCGAGGTTCATTTTTCAGGTCGAAATTCCCAGAACGGAAGCGAGCAAACCAATAACAGGTGGTGCGTTGGTTTGTAGTGTTAGCTCCGTAAACGTCGTTGATGTTGCGTTCCGCTTGTGTCGCGTTGCTGCCACGACGGTACTCATATTCCATAATTACTCGAATTTTTAACGTATCCATGATGACGAAAAAGATTGAAATGCGATGAAAATGTAACACTAATCAATAAACAAATGACTACTTTTGGAAAAATAATTCCATGTTTTTAAAATAAAATTAATTTGCAATTAGAATTCTTAGCCAAACAAAAATTATTTTGATTTGAAATGGACAGTACTGCAGAACGGCAATTTCATAGGTAAAAGACCTATTATAACATTAAAAATTATTGTAGGTATTTTTGAATTATTGTGTTCTCTGTATTCTGCCTCTAAATTACAACAATGAGGCACATTCATAAATTACGTGAGGCGTTAAGGCACCGTATCTTATGTGGGCGAGAGATTAAAATAAAATCTGGGGGTTTTTAGTTCCAATTTAAGTATTTTTTATGTTCGACTTTCTCAGTGTGATTCTAGCTAGACTACGTTAATAGTTATATAAATAAAAATAAAAAATCTGCAAATTATGTTTTTTCTTATAACTGGAACATAACGCAAGCACAGATTAAAGTATTTACACAAAAAATAGTCATATTGAAAAATCTCACGATAGTTTAGGGGGGTTGGGAGGGGTCGAAAAATAGCCATAATATCGCCTCACGTAACCACTATAGTTATAGGATAGTTATAGGACGATGATGGGGTTGCTAATACATTTTATCCTCCGAAGAACTAAGACCCTGTCCAGAATGAACGAATTCGCCGGAATTCTCGCGTGCTTGTGGACGCAATGTATTGGTGACCAGTACCTCGTCGTACGCGCGTAATGCATTCGCGCGAGAAATTGAAAAAATTAGTAGCATCTCTACTATAGTCGAAAACTAACTTGAGCATGTATTTTTTATGCTGCTAAAGTCAGTCAAAGCAATTTATTCAATTTAGACCCTAGAAATATTTATATTATATTTCAATTCACAGCTACCGTCAATGACGGCTTTTATGCATCTGCTGGACAAAAAGCTAGCGACCCATTTGCATTATAACTCGGGAAGACCGTATGCTGCTAACTTCGTTATAAAACCACGTTGCCAGACCCGATCGAACGCCTTCGACACATCTAGAATATATAAAATTAGAATTGTGCGATGAAGCACCAAATATTGCCAAATCAACGATAGTTATCAGGAACTTCGGTTGTTGCTCCTCCTGGTATGGGCGGCCTGGGTACAACACGTCTTGAGGAGACTAGCTACATTGGTTAGCAATTTATTTAACATAGCAATTTTTATTGCGTGGCATTGCGTGGTCAGTTTTATGTGGTCGCATAAAAATACACTTGATATCCCTCAAGACCCCCACCCCCTTATCGTAATTAATCGTGATAATATCCGAACCTCCTCCCCCTATTCGAACCTCACATTGTTAATGGACGCCCCCTAGCCTATCTACTTACTTACTTACGTAAACGAAGTGTTTATAAGTTTGGATAGGAGGTAATCCGATCCCTACCCCCTTATCTAATTAATCGTGATAATATCCGCCTCCCCCTGTTCGAACCTCACATGATTAATGCGTTGGCATCTCTACTAAGTCTGTGAATGGACCCTAGCCTATCTACCTACTGCTACTAATACTATAATGTTTGTAAATTTTGATAGAAGGTAATCTCCGGAACTGAGGAAGCTACATCATACCCGAGTGCTATAGGCCAATTTTCATCCAGGAAATACCATTGGAACCGAGCGGGACACCCAGTAAAATAATAAAAATGAAATATCGAAAGAAATGTAAGTAGGTAGGTAGATATAATAGCGAAGGAAATGTTGAATTGCAATGGCGGTTGGCGCCTGATGGTTGACGGGCCGTTGCTTGTATTACATCAGAGATTAGATAGAAGCTCTTGAAGTAATGCGGCGCGGCGGCGGCGGCGCCGGCGCCGGTCGGGTGTGCTTGCTGCTCGGCATTCCACGCGCGGTTGAGGAAAGTGCATCTGTGAATACCCACCCACTCAATCAACGAGTTCAGACTCGTAATGCTCGATATTAAACTATCACGCACCACTGCCCCGAAATAGAGACGATCCATTCATCAACAATGCGCATCGTGAATGAAATACTATCGCCTCCCCCCCTTCGCATACACCGATCTAAATTAACTTTGTGAATACGATAGTCTGGTTCGCATAAAAGAAACGTGCAATGCAATAAATCAAGATAACGTCATGGAGTTATGCGGATGGGCCAGCCATTAAAATACCAAAAATGTGCCAACTTCCATTGCAATGGGCAAGTTCCGATACTAAATAATAATCAGCTGGTGTATGTGCGTAGGAGCTCGAGCAATATCACCGTTTATATTTCGCGATATCAATGTTTGATTTGAATTATTATGAATATACAAAAGCAATCAAAAGGAATTTGAAAACCAGGGTAATGTGTAGGTATACTACCTTAATATTGCTCTACTAGGGCAGTGTACCCATAGCCTTAACTACAGTGTACCCCTCTTATTATAATATCATTGAGTGTACCTATATACCTAAAAGGTGTAACGGAAAGGGTATATCAATTATTACGGTAATCCACTTTTTTGGTACCAGGCAAGTGCCGCAAAATGATAATGCTCTTATTGAGCGTTGACATGTTCGTTATGATTTTAATTCAATAAACATGGAAGCTATTATTATTATTTTGAGCTGAAACTTTTTATAGAGAGTCGGTTGTATTCTTCACCCCGTTCGGGTGAATATACCCTTTTCGTTAGGTACAACTCTACACCTAAGTCAAAATATGTGGCTTGGCCGTTTCGCTACCGTCATATGGGAGTAAGGTGAAAAATGTATTTATTGTTCATAACTTTTTTGTTATTCAATAGTTCTTGTAGTAGTGAAACGACCAAGCTACATATTTTGACTTTGGTGTGTAGATTTTGTGAAGTGAGGGCTTGTAGAGCAAGCGCATGTAGAGTTATAAACTTGGCTCTACATGAGATCTGATAACTTTTTGACAGTGCGTGCCATATGTCATGGCAACATTTTACATAAAAATGTTTTTGGTGGAATTTCACTTTTTTTTGTAAGTTGCTTAGGATTTTTTTGTTTGAAATATCTAAGTTCTAATTTTTTTTTGTTGTTTGTGTACTAATACAAGCTTAGATACCAAATTTCAGCTTTCTAGGACTTCTTCCCTATGAGTTTTGATGATCATCAGTGAGTCAATGACAAAATCGGGGTTTTTTAGATATCAATAAAATCTAAAGTATAAGAGCTATGTTATTGAAACTTAATATATTTAATAACTTCACTATTGACATCATATATATCTGGTATAATCCAAATCCAAACCCACGTTATGAAGGTTCAAAAATACGACGAAGCGCTTCGAGAAAAGGTAGGTAGTGCCCTTTCGCTTCGTTTGGCTGTCTTGGCGGGGGGCACTTCCGTGCCCCCAGATAGTTTTGTCGATTACTATGCAAAATAAATATTATAAATGCGACAGTTAACTCTGTCTGTAACCTTTTCACGCCTAAACTACTGAGACGATCGACCATAAGCCTTATGGTATGGAGAAGGACATAGGCTACCTACTTTTTATCCCGGGAATGCGTCTTTAATAATATGTATAATATCGGATGAGCGCTAATATAATATACAGGGGTCCAAATAATTATTTGTGTCAGTCAATGGGAAGTCTAAAGGTAGAGCTGTCTAGACTCTAGAGCTAAGTAGGTACCCGAATCACCCCTACCTATATACAGCAATAAATTTAACCACGTAAAGTAGGTACTCATAAATATGAACAACTTTTACTATGGGACCATTTCCGAAATCGCAAAAATAATACAGATTTTCATACATTTTAGCCGAGGAGACATAGGTAGGAAGCTGTATTTACCCGACTGACCCGGAAGGAGGGTTATGTTTTTCGAGTGTATGTATGTATGTCTATTTCTTTGTGCCGCTCTGCAGCCTAAACGGCTTGATGGATTTAAGCATATGAGGTGTCGTTAGATTCGTCTTGACTGGGGGAGTGTCATAGGGTAGGTAGGGTAGAGGCACCAATAAATGAACGTTTAAGCGTTTTGTCCATCTTTAAATAGCTATAACTCAGTCATTTCATGACATAGGCGCTTGTTGTTTTTTTTAATAATACCTTAAATCCTTATTAATTGAAGGATTAAAGTAATTATATCCTACATCTTCTTATATTTTTTTAAAAATTGTAAATGTAAGAAAATTTACGTTTTATCCCTATAGTTGAACACTAAGCCCTAATTATGAACGTTTTGTACCCAAAAGTTGAACTAACATTTGAATAGGAGTAGGTTCCATAGTAGTTCGTTCATTTAATGGATTAATGAACCATAAAATGAACGAATAATATTCTAAGTGAATATTATTCGTTCAGCTTGAGGCAAATATACCCAAAGGTTGAACGAATAAAATGTGAACCGTTCAAATTGTGACCACCGATCTTAATGGTGATTCTATAGGAAAGTTAGGTTTAAAATAATCAAAAACTCTAAAATAATGTGTTCAACTTTTGGTAATAAAGTTCATAAATTTAATAAAATTCATTTGAGTATTTTTGTTTTGGTGTTTAATCCTTAACTTATAGATTTTAATGGGTATAAAAATTAGACCTTTTTCCATTAGTTGAACGCCGTTCATCTATTGGTTCAAGTGAACAAAATTTAATCCATTACTTGAACAGTAAATTTCTCTAAAAAACGGTAAATAATGTAATAATATATATTAAGTTATTGAAAGCAGAATATATCAAGATTTTATTCCTAGCAAAACAGCTCGAATATGACATTAATTCTTTCTATACGCTGACAATGTTCTTAAATTTGGAGGGACTTACCGTTAGTAGGTTTCCATATAAAACCGATTTTTGACGGGTAACGTAACACAGAAAAATTCACCGCAAGCGCGTCTGGGCTGTCATTGTCAATGTTGTTAAGGAATATGGAAGAAAAAATATTGCCTTATGGGGAAAAAAATATTACAAACATGTAAATTTAGGGATTATATTATATTTTTTTAATTTTCGGTCGATCGTTCATCTATTGGGGGTCGGTCATCTTTTGGTGCCACTACCCTATATTATTTTTATATGACGCCTAAGAATAAAAAAATAGGGGGGGTATTAAAAATAAAAGTATCGTTATTATAACAATTAAGGTGCTAGGCGCAATTTAGGTGTTAGTAGAACACCTAAATTGCGCACCCGATTTGCACAGCGATATTACTGTTTTCTAGCGCCTTTCCTTTATAACAAATTAAATGAAATACTCAACTTTTACCCGTTATGGTATAAGAGCTAGCAACGTCGCGAAAAAAAGAACTTTAGCATGGCTGGATTTTTGATATTTTCTTGCGCATTAAAACCTGATAGAGATGCGCCAAGTCTGGCAGCTGGAAGTGGTTGCGTTTCCTTTTGCGCATCCTATTTGTACTAGTGAAAAATTCGGATTTTTAACCCATTAAACCATTTTAGCACGAATAATTTTTTCATCACCATTTTCTACAGCCTTTTAGCAACCTAAACTTAAATCGACAGAGCGTTATGTGGTTGCTATCTACGTGCCAGATGCTATTTTAGTTGTGAATCTTGTGAATGACATATTTTCTTCCAAACCATTTTCTAAAAGCTGAAATTTTAACATTATATAGTTATGCTATCAATGAACCTAAAACAAACCTTGCCAGACGGAAATCTGGTTGCATAAGGGTACAAAGACTAATTTAAGATCAGTTCAGCACACGGAAAGCAAGTACCGGAAGTGGAATTAGAGACCCAATCGATAGCAGCAATGAACAAAATGCTAACTCGAAAAAGTTTATTTTAAACCAGAGCCATTTGAAGCAAAGAATAAGATAACTTTATTTTCAAAATCCAAATAAAAAAGTTAATTATTCAGGTTAGGCCCTGATAAGGCACTTATGAACGTTACAGTTGAATCTATCGACGATTCGAAATACACTTAAACTGAGAAATCTCCGAAAATATTTTGTACTAGTTGTCCCCCGCGGTTTCACCCGTGTTCCCGCGATAAAAAGTAGCCTAACTCCTTCTAGGCGTAACAAACAAACAAACTCACTTTCGCATTTATAACATTAGTTAGGAAGTTAGGATTTAATAAATTTTTTAATATAAATTATGTATCGGGAAGCTGAATAGTTGGTCCGACTTATTTGGATCATTAGAAAGATTGATTAAGTGGCAACACTGACCATAAAGTCAATAGCAAAGTTAATAAAAGTTTGCGTGTAGCATTTAGAGGAGGCAGTCTATCGCAAGCACTCGACCTAGCTCCCTAAAAAGGAAGCTAAGCAATATTGCTTACGCAATTTATTTTTTCGACTTTACAGCAGAATTTAAGTAATTCATCAATTCCGAGTCTTTTAATGAATTGAATTGAACATAATGAGTAACTATTTTACCAAAAAGAAAATCGAAAAAATGGATTCCGAAGCAATGTTGCTTTAGCTTCCTTTTTAGCCCCCCTGTGCACACCTCTAAGTGCAGTTGCTATTTCACCCGTTACTAAAACTTTTAATTTATTAATACTGTAGGTGTAATTAAAGTGATAATATACATGTCGGGTATAAATAAATTGTAAAATTACAACAATAAACATGTCGGGCCCATGAGGAGTTTCTTGCGTCGCTTCTTCTCCTCATTATTTTTTTCATTTAGATAACACGATGGTTTTTACTTTTTAATATACTTTTACTTTATTTAATTCGTTGTTTTCTTACCATGTTGCTAATTATATGGATTCGGTGCAATTTTTGCGCTGCTTCAATTCGACCATTATATCAGCATTTCCTCCTTTCTTACTAATTTCATCTCTTATTCGGACTTCTTTTCGGATATCCATCCACTATTATAATGAATAATAATATAATGAATTTACCCTCCTTGATACCTTGACCTTATTATGGTCGATGCAATTATCTTTGAGGTCTTCAGTCACAATAAACCATGGCATGTCATGGTTAAGCACCATGTCATCGGCATAGCTCATGTTATTTACACAATTACCAGATGGTAAATCACTGATCAGTTGATCTACATAAATATTGAATAATCTTGGCGATGTCAGACCTCCACATTCCAGTTTGTATGATCAGACATTGCATTGGACCATTTAACATAATTTATCCGTTTGTTATACCAGACGGATAGTGTAGTAACTAATTCCACAGGGACACCTTCCTTCCTAAGCTTATCCCACAGGATATTATATGATGCTAGATCAAACTCTTTAGAAAGGTCCAGGAAACATGCATTCACGAGGGTTTTCTACATTAAAATGTTTTCTTGCTATCTTTTGCTGATATATCTCTCCGTGGCATTGGGGCCTTAAGATTATAATTGCAAGGCTTTTAACCCAATTAGCGTAATATAGCGGGCGAGCGCAAAAATTGAATTTACTTAGTGCTGTGCCATTTTTTGGAACTGCTTTAATTATTTCTTTTTTAATTTGATAAAAAAATATCCTTAAGATAAACAATTCGGCAGAAAAAAACGCAAATTTCCAAAATTCCAAGTTAGCATTAGTTCATTTCTGGTGTCTAAACAATTTAAACAAAGAAATTTCATTGTCATATTGACAACCAAGTGACGCCTCAGGGGTAGTCAACATTTTTCTAGACAGTCTCATTATAATTTTAATAATAATTCATAACCTCAGTCAGGAGATACATGATGCTCAATATGGTTTTTGTCAGGGGCTGTCTACTGAGAGTGCTATATTTTACCTTAGAACATACGGTTAAATACTACACAGATAGGAAAACTCTCGTGAATGCATGTTTCCTGGACCTTTCTAAAGCTTTTGATCTAGTATCATATAATATCCTGTGGGATAAGCTTAGGAAGGGAGGTGTCCCTGTGGAATTAGTTACTACACTCTCCGTCTGGTATAACAAACAGATAAATTATGTTAAATGGTCTAATGCAATGTCTGATCCATACAAACTGGAATTTGGAGGTCTGACATCGCCAAGGTTATTCAATATTTATGTAGATCAACTGATCAGTGCTAATTTTGGCTGTCATATATCTATATGACAGCCAATATGAGCTCTCTGATCAGTGACTTACCATCTGGTAATTATGTAACTAACATAAGCTATGCCGATGACATGGTGCTGCTGGTTCCTACGATTGGTAGTATTAGGAAACCATTATTCATATGTGAAGCTTATGCTGAGGATCATGGTTTAAAATATAACTCAAGCAAGAGTGAACTGTTGGTGTTTAGGGGTAGAAATAAAAGTCCGTCATATATCCCTCCAGTAACCCTAAATGGCACTACACATACACTACAACAATACACTATGGCAAAAAGTTTTATTGTGACTGAAGACCTCAAAGATGATTGTGATATAAAAAGGGAGCGCAGAGCGTTGGTAGTGCGGGCAAATATGCTGGCTCGTAGGTTTGCTGGTAGCTCAGTCAATATCAAGATCCCACTCTTTAAGGCAATTTTTTTATTCCAGCAGCCTATTGGCTAATTATACCCAATAAGCATACAACACTGATGTTGAGGCTTCCTCCTTACTGTAGTGCTTCAGGCATGTTTGCAGATGCGAATACAGTAGATTTTTTCGCCATAATGCGCAAACAAGTGGCCTCTATTTTAAACAGGGTGAGAGGGAGCACCAACATCATACTGAACGTGTTTGCTGTTAGGGCTGATGGGCCTACTTTAGGCAGGTTTATGAAGCTGCACGTCATGCGTTATGCTTGATAAACTGCCTGTCGTTTTAATGTTTAAAATTTGTACTAACTTAGCTATTTTTTGTGTATTTACTAACAATCTATGGACCCTGTTGTCTGAAAATAAATGCATTTTATTTTATTTTATAATGAAACTAAAATATTTAGATTTTTATTACCAAGTTGTTTATGTGTCTTTATTTCAATTGTTACCGAATAAATAGCTCATTCAGAATATTCTTTATATTGTTGACCGTGTATGAGGAATGTCCCAGGATATTTATATTTATTTATTTATTATTATTAAACCCTCTGATTTGGGCTTTGACGAGCTTGATAATGAGGAATCTGAATATGTAATAAATCTTAATATAAACTGATATATTATATAAGCCAATTCTTATAGACGTGCTTGTAGGCATTCGTTAATTGTCATGACTTTCTCTGACAAAGCAGTTTGTTGTCTATTTTTAGGCAGTCATGGAATCCTCATACTTCTTGGTCGAAGGTAATCTAAACAGATATTCGAGTACCACAATATATTCTTAAGCCGATCTTAATCTTTGGATTGCGGTTAAATGATAACAACGAAAAGAATTGTTATTATAGGATGCGCGTCTCTCGCGAGAATCAACACTATTGGTCTGTATACTCTTATGCAACCAGATTTCCACCTGGCAAAATAATTTTTTGTTCTAGCATAACTTTATCATATTAAGATTTCTGCTTTTTGAAAATGTTTTAATTTTTTTTTCACAACTAAAATAGCATCTCGCACGTAGTAGTAATCACATAACGCTCATCCAAAAAAAATGTATTTGCTAAGAGGACGGAGAAAGTGATGAACAAATTTAAAAAATGTTAAAATGTTTCAAACTCCGAAATTTTCACCAGTACAAACAGGATGCGCAGAAGGAAACGCAACCACTTCCGGCTGTCAGAGTTGGTGCATCTCAATCAGGCTTCTATGAGCAAGGAAATATAAAAAAATCAGCCGTGCTAAAGTTCTTTCTCGAAAACGTTGGTAGCTCTCGTACCATTACCCCGGACCCGCTGTAAATGGACTATTCGTGATTGGCTACTTACACAAAATTATAAAGCTACTGAAAGCCTACTAGAAGTTTTAACATAAAATTGAATTATCACCCCATATACACGCACACGCACACACACACACACACACACACACACACCCACACACACATATACACACCCTCTCAAACACACACACGCACATACACATTTATCTAAAATCTGTTATTATATTATTTCCAAAAATTACAATGTTATTTTAAACTATGTATTACAGTGTAACTAAATTGTAAATTGTAAACAACATTTATTTACTAAATGTTATATTTTTAAAAACCCAGCACATTTTGTACTCACCTGGCGGAGGGGAGAGGCCTAATGCCTATGTCACAGGCTTACCTAGTATAGGCATTAGGTGCTCAACCGAGCAACTATAATTACTAGCTGGAATCCTTTTTATTGTAAATTTATATCTACATATGTCATATTAGCTGCACTTTTGTACACTTCTTTTGTTATGAATAAATATATTATATTATATTATATATATATATATTATAACAATATGGGTATCAAATGAAAGCTTGTAAATAGACTATTCCATATATGTATATATTGTAATACTTTTATGCTACCATTTTGACGTAAACTGCAAATAACCACGTTTAATGCAAGGACTGAGCCGTTACCATACGTAAATCACAGAGTTGCGATGGTTGTTAGCGTTCCTTTACCGTACCGCTCATTTACTTACTAATACCGTAGTATTTATATACTCTAAGCTAATACATACAACCTCTATACAACTCTTTCTGTATAAAACTAAAAAGTCTGAAATAAATTAAATGATTAAAAGAAACAAAAAACCCGACTGCGTAAAACATAAATTAACTGAAAAGAGAAAAACAAGCGCTTAAATCTATAGAATTTTGAATATAATTTGAATTTTATAAGGTATTGCAGTCGGGGATAAACAAATATTACATTAAACTACATACTTAGGTTTGGTTGAACCTAATTTTTTTGAAAATATAATATAGCCTATGTCACCCAGGGATAGTGTAGCTTCCCAACAGTGAAAGAATTTTTCAAATCGGTTCAGTAGCTTCGGAGCCTATTCAATGCAAACAAACAAACAAACAAACAAACAATCAAATCTTTCCTCTTTATAATATTAGTTTAGAAAAACAATATTACACAACGGAAAATAGCACATAAATATTTCCATACAAATAAAATAAAATAATCAACCAAATCATTATGTGTCAACCCTAATGAATATGTGTATCATAAATAAAAATGGCGGACCTCGTAATCCCGTTCCTGCCTATCGACTATTGACATGACAACACCGTGATGCAGACCGAATACTTGATTGTCTTACCTTTAGTCTTATGGCTACCCCCCCTGTTCTCATAGGTTCTAAAGCTAATATTTTGACTTTAATAGGTTTAGCCAGAGGTTTAGTAGATTATACCTAAACCATAGATTATGGATAATTTCGACAAAGTAATAGAAGCGCTAGTGGTGTAGGTAGCATAATTAGGCTGTTCTTAATCGATTCTTGAATGGGTAGGGTAGGTATTTCAAATCGAGCGTTTCCGTGCTTCAGAAGGCACGTAAAGCCGTTGGTCCCGGTTATCACCTAATTGTGATAGTCGTTAAGTTAGTCTAGTTGGAGGCCACCTAGGCGGGTTGAAAAATTCCAACAGTACGTTTGACCATTAGCCCTTCTACTATTCCCAGTGGGTTTTCGTGGTGTCTGTGCTCAGCAGTGAGACATTATAGGCTAATGATCATGAATAGTTGCGACAAAAACAAAGGATTTTTCATCAACACATTTCAAGATGATGATAGCTCAGTGGTAGTGACGTCGGATACCGAGACGAAGGTCCCGGGTTCGAATCCCCTACAATGAGCTTGAGCTTTCGGTGAACGAAAACATAGTGAGGAAACCATAGGACGGTGGTAGGGGTACTTTGCAGTACCCGTCTAGCTGGTAACCACCCTCATGTTGAAATTCTGTCGCCAAGCACCTTTCGGTGTGTTCCATAAGCTGCACTCGGGAGCCAGTTCCAGGCTTCGTGTGCTTTCCACCTTCAGCCGCATCATCACTTACCATTGTGAGACTGCTGTCAAACACAGGCCTATAAAAACAATAAAAAAAGCCATTTCATATCAAACCTAAAATTTACCAGCTCATGGTGGTTATAGATGTACTCGTAAAACCCTAGGATCTACCAGTATTCGGACATTCACAGCAAGTAGAGTATTTTGACCTACACAAAGGAAAAGGATCGATTGACGAAATGTCGAATTTTCAAAATAGCCATTTTTATCGCCGTTTGAAAAACTGAATATGCATTTTCAGGTGTGTCAGTCCCTTGAAAACGTTTTCTTGAACTCCAAGGGCCAGGAAAGCTACCTTAAGCTTTCCTTACTGCCCACTCTGCGGGTACCATCTTTGGTTTAAGCGTACCACAGAAATCGGAATAAATGTACGTACATTACCGTCTCCGTTCAATCGTGAGTGCATAAACTAAATTGAGTGAATAAAAGAGAATTTGTGAAATTAAACAATTATATTAGGTACTCAGCATTGGATTTATTAACACACTATCCATTACTACATTTAAAATTTTAATTAGTTTCGTTAATTATGTAAGTACAATTTAATCTTTCCTAAATTTAGGAGGTCCGTAAGATTCATGGGGAATACCTTGACTAGAAGAAATAGTGTTAACGGCATCGTATTCGATAGTCGATGTCAATACTGAAGGTGCAGCTGTGGAGAAGATGTTGCTTGATAAACTGTCATCGCTATCTACAGTTGCTACGCTGAAATTTGGTGTTCCAGATGATCCATTTGTGACATCATAGGTCTGTGTTCCAAATGTGTTAGTAGAATCATTACTTTCTACTGGAGAGTCAGCTTGGTGTCCGAAGGTAGTTTGGTGTATGGTTGAACCGATATTCAACGGTTGGCCAGCGTGGAAACCAGTTGAACTGACTGTAGATGGTACAGACAGAAAACCGGTTGAGGAAGGTCCGGTTTGGTAACCAGATGAACTGAATGTTGAAGGCCTAGAAACAAATCCAGTTGTTCCTACTGAAGGTACAGAATGGAAACCAGATGTGCCTACGGTTGAAGGTGCTGTTACGTATCCAGAAGAACCGAGAGCTGCCGGCGCTGATATGAGTCCAGAGGGACTAGAAGACACGCCAGACGCATCATAACCTGATCCAGAGAATGTAACGGACTGTCCCCCTTTATTGAAATCGTTGACAATGTTGTTAATAACAGCCTGCGAGTCTTGTTTGTTGTTGTATTTAATATAGTACACTTCAGGTTTAGTCGGGGCCTTTTGTTCTACTTTAGGTACGATAACCTCTTGGTGTTCTTCAGGCTTTTTGACAAGGACGTAGACTATAGTCTTCTCTTCATTTTGTTGTGGGACCTGCACAATTTGACTCGAATGCGTCGATTGTGATGGTGCTTTGACAAAGATAATCTTGTAATGCTTCTGTGGAGGTGGCAGAACGATAGGTTGACGCGGCCTTACAGGTTCGGGTTCTTCAGGGGCAGAATGGACATAAAAGTGCTTGAATACCTGAGCTGGCTGCTGTTGCACTTGGTAATACTGGTGATATTTCTGTTCAGTCTGGTATTGGTTTGATGTTTGATATTGGTTGTATGCTTGTTGGCCATTTAGTCCGTAACCAATGCTAGCAACGTTGCCTCCTGCAGCATTTGCAGCGGATTGGTAGTAGCCACCGCCCGCGCCGCCCGCACCGCTACCGGCTTGAATACCACCTAGTTGGTAGTTAGACACACTTTGTGGAGCATATGTAGATCCAAATTGTACTGTGCTTCCTTTATTATTTTGTGGGGTTAAAGTAGACACTAGAGGTACAACACCATGGCTGGAAAACCTTTGTGGCGCATAAATTTGTCCTAACTGTTCTGAACTCGCATCAATGAATGGGGCTACTGTAGATCCAATATGTATTGCCTGGCTAGGTTGTCCTTTGTAGACGATGCCTGAACCACTGCTACCGGAGTATCCAGAGTTTCCACCGGTCTGGTATGATGGCACTCCATAGGATGTGTGTGGTACCTTGTAGTGGTAGCCGAGGCCGACATCAGCAGAAACCACACCCAGCGCGAATAAAATTACCTAAAACAAAAATAATATATAAAGAACATAATCTATAAACTTATATAAAACGAGAAACGAACTGATATCAGATTCACCCACAGTTTAAACTGCAGTGTCTTCAATCTTAATATTTTAAACAGATCCGGGTCCTTATAAAAAGTAGAGTTCAAATGAGAAAGGGCTTTTCAGATATTCTTAGCAATTTTGGGAAGTAATATTTTTATCTCAATCGAACTACAAAAAATATTTCATGAAGAAGCGATTTACGTTTAGATGTAGGTAAAATAGCCTCATATTGAATGTCCACTATTGAAAATAGTCCAAGCTCGGGATAGTCCTGAGCCTTTTTTGCTTCATCAACGTTGATTTTAGTACTCGCAAAATAATATTAAGGAATGCGTGCGTAAGTAAGGAATCCTAATCTAGAGCACCATCTATGTAGGTACCAACAAATTCTACATATCTCCAGGAGAACTTAATAATATATGAACTTCAACTACCCATTATGCCATAAAATGTGAAGATTTTTGAAGAATTGCATCGATTGAGTGGTATTCGGCTATCAATAATGATGTTTTAGATTGTACGATCGATCATCTCTATTTGTATTATAATAATTTGTATGATGGTCTGTGCGTAATAACAATGTCGAGTGCAATGTTTTGAACGAGTAGAAAGTGTATAGGCAAGGTCATTCCTAGTCGCCCACGTGCATGCGAGCGTTGCAGGTACCTTCAGAGGCGTTCGGACGATTTGTCCATTTGGGAAGAGTAGCTACAAGACATGTTGCGCAACATTACCTGCACTGACTGAGGGTCAGCGTTTTGAGTGCGATGAACTTGAACTGACCACATTTCCGCATACTATAAAGTCGTGCGTACACGAGCTACACTACAACGCAAGATGCCCCATTAATTGCATCCGACTAAATTGGTCGAGAAACAATACTACTGAACTCTTACACAAAAGATCAGCTAGTACCATCTTATGATACCTTCGCTGTATATTCTGAATAAGAAACCCCAATTGTATTTAATAACTATTACATTATAATACCTATTGATAAAGCATTATTCAAGTATAGATACCTAGTAGGTATTATTTCAATTCCATATGTCGTTTTTAGCATCATAAAATTAAATGTAATTTAAATACTTCATTATAATATAATCTTTATATATAAAATTCTACTGCACGTGTGTATGTCATTGAATTCCTGCTAAACGGCTGGACCGATTTGACACAAAAATTCATTCAAATCGGTCTAGCCGTTTAGGAGGAGTTCAGTGACAAACACATGTACAGTTGAATTTTTTTGAATGCGTTTGGGTGACGCCCTGGATGGTTTAGATAGGGTAAGGTAGGGTAGGGTAGGGTAGGTTAGGCTAGCGTAGGGTAGCACCACGCGAACGAAGTCGCGCCGGGCAGCTAGTATAGTATAATATTATGAATAATTTATTATAGAAGAACAACCGGATACAAAAATATGTTAAACTAAATAACCTTTGAATAAAATTAATAAAAAAGTTATGTATTAGCCAAATGAATATTTAATTTGTTGCTCCTAAAATCAATTACTTTTATTATCAGGAAAAAAATGGTTTTATATTATAGTCGCTTCGGAAGGATTCCTCCGCGCGCGAATTCGACTCGCACTTTACCACCGCCTATGGACATTATAGCCAATGTGTTGCAGTGTTAGATAGATACATAGATAACTCTTTATCGTACACCAGAAAATCAGTTAACAAAGCAGAAAGAAAATAACATAACATTAATAACTGTACAATGGGCGGTCGTATCGCTAAAGAGCGATCTCTTCCAGACAACCTTAGGATGGAGAGGAATTTATATACATTATTATAAGACGGTGGTGTCATTTTATGATAAAACATAAATAATAAATCAATAAATAAATACGAATATAGTGTTGTATAGCTCTTTTGACGTCCTACTCAAGACTCCGTATATTTTAGTGCTGAGCGAAAACTGGAAATGCGTTCGCTAATTCCATATCCTAATAGTCCGCAGTAGGCGTTGACTTTACGTTTGAGATTTATTTTTTATCCGGTAACGGTTGAGCATTCACTAAAAGGACAATTGCTACTTTTAGTTTTAATCGTTTTATTGGACTAGAAGGTTAGCTGCAGATGACTTTTAGATCCTTACAAAGTTTAAATTGGGTTAATCAATTCCAGAACGCAAATTTTTCGATTTCGGTGCTTCTTTTCAACTCAAGTCTCAATGTATCTATATAAAGTAATTTACTCGTATATCTTTTTAAAGTAATGTTATTTGTTATTATTTTGTTAATTGTTTGTTTGAAATATACGTTTCTTTTGGATTTCTGAGCCCGAGATTAAATTATATTACTATTTTTGTTAATGACCGCGCCAATACTTATGATGGTACCTACTACAACAACAAAATGTCAAGTTCGAATAAATAATAAAATTCAGGGTCCTTATTATTATCTATGATTTACTTTAAAACCAAAATGATTAAACCCAGATAGAGATAGGTAAGTAGTTCCTAACATCTTCAGAATATTCACTGTTTGTGGTATTTCTTTTACTTATTTTGATGTTTATGAATACCTTCAGGGTGTATTTAATCAGAACGATTCGTACATATGTTAAACCTTAGTTTTAGGGTTGTGTACCTACTGTTTTTTATTTCCATGTTTATACCAGCAAGGATATTTACTTTATTGTGAACACTGTTAAGAAATATAACTATAACTATTCTTTATAGATAATACGATTTGCTGGGTGAAAATATTATTTTTAGTTGTGTTTACCTTTTATTTATTTGTCTTTTTAATTTAAATGGGTATTTTTAATGAAACTTTAAAATGATAAATCGTAAATATTGTAATATTTTCGTTTTTTATCGAGTTGAGAGTAATTTCGATATTGTAAAATTAGTATTTTGTCGTGGCTCTATCTCGAAAATACAAAAAAAGTTTATATTTGAGTATCCTATGTGTAAAGATATACGAGTATTTCATTACGAATTAGAGGGGATGGGTCCGTCTTTGATTAGCGCGACGCCCCGCGGTTTCACCCGCTCCCTTTTTGTACCCTTTTTGTGGAAAAAAAAAACAAAAAGCTTTAATATTAAAAGATCTATCCCAAAAAAATACCTTGCTGATTTTCTTGCCGGAGTCTTCTCAGTTTAAGTGTATTTCGAACCGGTGGTGAATTCAACCCTAAACTGAATAAATGACTTTTTGATTTTTGATATTTTTACCCCTTAGGAATAGTATTTCCAAAAAATCTTTCTAAATCAGGGCAGGGTAGGCATGGAGGGTAAGGGTATCTGGGTAAGTAATCGTGCTAAGTTTCAAGTTAATAAATCCAAGGAATAATATTTATCATACAAACAAAATCCCCCATTTTCACCCCCTTAAAGATTGAATTTCCAAAAACCCCTGCTTAGTGGATGCCTACGTTATATAAGGATTCTCTGCGTTGATGAATCAGTCAGTCAGTTTTTGATATTTTCAATCAAAAGGATCAGAAAGAGTTGTCTCTTTTCTTAATATACACTAGTTTTTTGCTAGGTTGAAACAGAATTCTCAGCTTATGAATTATCTTTGTTATAAGCTTAATTTTAATAGGTTGTACCTTCTTTAGCCTACTTTATTTCATTTTCATACGTACTTTGTGAAAGGTAGGATTGGGATACACAACCCTACTTGTGAATCACAATACAATAAAAATAAATACATAAAAACAATTTAAAAGGTACAATTCATAGATGATCATGAGATAGATGAACAACTGCAATAAGCCCGATTTTTGGCTGGGTATCATGACTGCCTGCCGAGATCGTCGGTTTGATTCCCACTTCCCACCAGAACAAAATGAATATTTTGATGTATACCTACTACTATTAAGAAGTATTAACAGATGGATGATTGTAAAAGAAAAACATAAAAAATTTTTTTTCGCTGTGTGTAATTTGATTAAAACAAAATTGATTTAGAAAAACTTTCAATGCCAATATATCCGATATCCACTTTAATTTTAATAAATAATTTAACACACATTAATTAATAACACTAGGTATGTGTTTGCAATCTATACTATATTTATAGTTATTAATCTATACT
Organism: Polyploca ridens; assembly: GCA_951394255.1. Classification (NCBI taxonomy): domain Eukaryota; kingdom Metazoa; phylum Arthropoda; class Insecta; order Lepidoptera; family Drepanidae; genus Polyploca; species Polyploca ridens. Next base: position 8,442,540 of record OX596244.1, read on the forward strand.
TGGCCGATACACTTTATTCTGTGCCGATACTAAGGGGGAAAGTTGTACATCCATGTATCACACAAATAAATGAAAATTTCGCAAAGCTTAGGGTTAATTCAGTCGCACAAACTATTTCTACGATGAAAAAAAAAATACCTATGTGTATACCTAATAATTATGTTGGATACATAACAGGCCACAAACACTATAAAAAAAAGATTCAAGAAGCTCAAAGGTAAGATAAGAAAAATAATACGTACTCCAATAGTATACATGTTGATGCGTTTCCGTAGCTCCTTGCGCAGCAGCCTCGGAAACAATGATGCGTCAAGTGTCGCGCTGCCCGCCGACCCGCCACTTAAATACCATCAGATGGCTTCAACTAGCCAAACCACATCGTCTAGTTCAATACACAAGGTTACGTCAATGGGCTCACGTAAAATAAATACATAATTCACACAAAATAAAACTGGTATTAGAAATGTCTCATGTTAAATTTTATCGGGATTAGATTTTTTCTTTTTTTCTTTAATTTAGGTTTGTGTACGCTATAATGGCATTTGTATGTTGCCAGCCACACTACGTACATGCATTTATTATGAAGAAATGAACCTTTGTGCTGATTTGAATAGTAATAAGTCAATAGGCTATTGCAATTATTGTAATGGCCAGCATGCTCTGTACTGTAACGTTTCCGTTTTGTGACACACCTTTCCGTGGCTCCCGTACGTATTTTTTGTTTTTACCAAACTTTCATCAGAATCGGATAAAAACATAAGAGAAACAGAAAAACTGACAACCTTAAAAGCTTTTTATTAAACAATATAGATTAAGTACCCATTTTGGAGTTTACTCCCGAAATTAATATTCCATCCATGATTCCATCTATCCTTTATTATGAGATCGTGGATATATAGTTTGACACTAATAAAAAAATACGATTGTTTCTGAAAATGAATCCCAAATATACCTAAGATGAATAATGAGTCTGCTTATTTTGACCAAAATTGTGTACTTAATCAGTAATGTACACATTCATAAATCTAACTAATATTAAATAAAACTAGATATCTAAATTATAGATAAATCAATTTTTTTTGGATACTGTACTTTTTATTGACTGTACCTAGTTGAATTGTCATGCAATATACCTATTAATGTATACCAAATATCAAGTCAATCCGACTACCGGAAGTGGTTGAAATTCGACATGCAAGATTAGATCCGAACATGCATACATAGTTACATACAAACATTGCAAGCTTGTGAAAAGCCTCCCCTATCTCTAGCCCTGTTGGCAGAGTAGGTACCTAGGATGCTGGCACCATGCCTCGATGAATCGCGAGGCTTATTGTTTTGGTCACCAGCTCTGGGGTCCCGCGTAGCTCCGCCAAACGCTGTTTTTTATTTATTAATCGTTCCGTGTGCGCAATCTATACTAATATAATAAAGTGGAAGTGTTTTTTGGATGTTTTTGTTAATCTCTGTAACTACCAGTCATATTGGAAAAAATATTACGCTAATGGGAAGCTACATTATGCCCGACCGAGAGTTATAGGCTCACTTTTTATAGAATGAGGTTGAAACCGCGGGGGATAGCTAGTATAAATAAACAGGAAACAATTTCATTTCATTTCATCCGATATTGCGATCAAACTTTGAAGTTCAGTAATCCAGTAGTTTTTGCGTGAAAGAGTAACAAACATTTTCACTAATCATAAATCACATCCTGAAATCCCTACAAACTTTCACATTATAATATTATACTAGGATATAGATAGAGAAATAACAAAGTAAATATATAAAATCATACCTATATATATTTTTTATTTATGAAGCATGTAAATAAACTAAAAGTAATTATATATATACAAAGACTTAACTAAACTACTTAACTAATATATACAATCCCCAAGGTCTCCAAGGCCTCTGGGAAGGGTGCCCATAAGGCTGGCCACATTTCCTCGTTGGACAGCAATTCCTATCCGTTTTATATATATATAAAGCTTAAGTAAGTTAAAAGCTCTTATTTACATTACGCTAGTATATTAAATACAATTAGGAATATACATAATGTATTCTTTAATTCCTTAACAGCAAAATAATACAAACATATAGTATAGTAGTTTATACAAGGTACAACTACCTTAAATATCTGTGGGTACAACGATAAAATAATATAATGACTTATAAATTTTAATAGTTATGTAATATGTATATGCTAGCGTCCACGTGGAGCACTAATTCGTAGTATGGACGGACTTGCGAACATCGAACGAGCGTTGTCGATTGTCAGTTGTTTTTACGAACACAAGGATTCGCGTCGCGCTCGTGTTGTAGGCTCATTGTAAGCTCGTTGTATGTCCACACTTGACATCGCGATAATCGCGAGCAACGAAGGCTCGGCTCGTGCTCGGTTCGCGTAGCGTGGACGCACCATTAACATTGAGGACCATCACTTTTTAAAATTCGAATATAATTTTGTCGACACACGCGAGGTAACCAACCGCAAATAAAATCTGTGATCGACCAATATTATTAGACCGGTTCGTATCTAATTATATAAATATCTTCTCATAAGCTATTTTATGTTACGATGTATCAGGTGATATTATGAAGTTATGTGATAGAAAGATCACGGAATCCCAAATATGATTTAGGCTATATATCAGTACGGTCTACCTTTTATTTGTGCCCATTCGTTGTATTCTACGCAACCTGCTTCTAAATCGTCAAAGTTTATCACTATATTATCTCCTCTATGTCCTTTACCATCCTTTGACTTGAAAATGACTCTAATCCTGTCTGTGACGTCATTATAAATTTTAACACGAAATGAGCGTACGGCCGCCTTTCAGTAGTGTAGGGGCACAAGTAATTTATATTTTTTCCAACTGATGCCAGCAAATAGTTCAGCAAAAACAATTTTCCTATTCTTCCAGTGAATTCTTATAATTCTCAAGTATTTATTCTTTATCTTTCTCGCTAAGAAAGAAATAAAATACGGCATATTAAACCCTGAGCGTAATCTAAAGGTAACTCCCAATCCCGAGCACAGCGTGGGATTTATGTAGAGTCCTGAATGAAGCGAGGGGTTCAAGCCACCCAAGACAAAGACAGGCTTTATCCTCGCGGTGAATAAAACTTGAAACGTGAAAGTGAAACTTTTCATACTTACAGCAAGACAAACAAACACCGTCTTTTGTTTCACATTCTTTACAATCGCACGTTTTGGACGATTATTGATTGTCTCGCAGAGGCTGAGGGTATGAAAAGTAGAGTATTCACGTCGAGGATAAATCCGGTCGGCTTGAACTCCTCGCTTCACTCAGTACTCTACATAAATCTGCAGTTCAATATGCCGCCCGTGACGCAAGACATGCTTTACCCCCTTGATGCATAATCTACTATTACATACCTACCTACCTACCTTACATAGATAGAGCTATACTCGTAGAATCTACAAATACACAGAAGCTGGCTTTTCACGATGGGATATAATATAATAGGTATATAATTACATCTTGAGATATAATATTTTATCGCTCATGTGTGTGTATTTGTAGATTCTACGAGTATAGCTCTATCTATGTAAGGTAGGTAGGGAGTGCCCCCCGCCAAGATGAGCCCAGCGAAGCGCAAAGGCACTAAGTACCTAGGTTTTTTCGAAACGCTTCGTCGTTTTTTTGAATTCTCATAGCTTGGGTTTGGATTATACCATATAAACAAAATTCTCAGGATATGATGTCAATAGTAAACTTATTAAACATATTAAGTTTCAATAAGCTCTCATCTTTCATAGCTCTTATACTTTAGATTTTATTGATATCTAAAAAAACCCGATTTCGTCACTGACTCACTGATGATCATCAAAACTCATAGGGTACTTCCTGAAGTCCTAGAAAGCTGAAATTTGATATGTAAGCTTGTATTAGTACACAAACGAAAAAAAAATATATTAAACTTGGAAATTTCAAACAAAAAAAAAACAATAGCAACTTACACAAAGAAATCCCACTAAAAACATTTTCATGTAAAATACTGCCAACACGAGACCGTATGCTCCGTATGACCGTATGATCGTAGGCTCCCACTGTCAAAAAGTTATCAGATCTCATGTAGAGCCAAGGTTATAACTCTACACGCCCTAACTCTACAAGCCCTAACTTCACAAACTCTACACACCGTAGTCAAAACATGTGGCTTGGCATTTCGCTACTACAAGAACTATTGCACTACAGAAAAGTAATTAACAGTGAATAATTTTTTCACCTTACGCCCATATGATGGTAAAAATCTAGCATCCCCTAGTGAAGGAGGGGGCTACATTTTTCAATACACTGTACTTTTGAAGTTATTCGCCGTGGTACTAAGCACAGTATCAAGGTACAGTACACACCGCGGAGGGAGCTTGGCAACAGATTATCAACATGAAAGGTAGTCAGCCAGGTGGGTACTATAAAGACTATTATATCGTGCTACGGATTCCATACTATGTTTTTCTACTGTCATCGCCTTTTCGCATACTCAATAATACTTAATAATGTTCTTTCTTTTTAACAAATTGGTGACAACAAATCCTATAAAATGTCCTTGGGCAACGGATAAGAGATGACACGCACACTTTTAATAATAAAATGCTCGGTCGATAACCTTAGAACAAAAATAATAATTTAAGTTAGGTATATACCTTATATTAATTTAGAAAAACATGCCTGCCTACTAATTTACATATAGATGTGATCAAACCAACGAAAAATAAAATTAGTTATCTATAAAGTTAATAAATAATTCCTGCAGCTAGGTAGTGGAGTGGCTATATAGGTATCTATTATAAACTGTAACTGAACATTTCAGTATGAACCGGGGCCAATATACAAGATGGTTGTCGACAATAGTAATCGTTAGTAAACGATCAACCTTTGTATGGGATAAACATTTCAAATCGAAATATCACTAAAAAAAACAGTAAGGTATAGTTCCAAGATGGAAGGAACACGCACATATGGAGCGTGTGTCCGGGGAAAAAGCAAGTTTAGTAATAAAATTCTTCAGTAGGTGCCTATTTACAAATATCTTACACGCCTATTGTCACCGACGAAGATGGTAGAGCTGAACGGAGCATGAGAACCATACCATCTCTCCACATAACATTATCACCGACGGTGTGGAGCCTGACTGCCAAGCCACGGGCTATTATTTATTCTGTGCTGTGCCACCGGTCGTAACTTCGTCGTTCTGTTTGTCCTATGTCCGGGTGTAAATTAATTTTATATTAAATACCCGGCGCGACTTCGTTCGCGTGGTGCTACCCTACCCTGTGGTGCTACCCTACCCTACTCTATCCAAACCATCCAAAAATGATCCGCCATTTATTGAATTCATTAGTTACAAAAAATGTGATAAATGAAGAACCGCTCGACCGATTTTGTGCAAACTTCACATAAACCATCTACTAAATAGTCCGAACAAAGCCTAAACATTTGGTTTGGATAGGTGAGCCCGTTCTTGAGTTATAAAATTACAACGAAAAGTGGCATTGATTTTTATATATTTAGTTATAATTTAAAACAAAAAGGAGTTGGTATACCTATGGTTATCTGGTTTCCATAGTAATATGAACTTTATCTAATAGCAATAAAGATCAAATTGACTCTACATTTTATTTAGAAAACGTTTATATGGAAAAAAGAAAAGGGCTGTTTTAAGGGTTTTCCCGGCAATTAATCGAATTTTTCTCACCTTTTAAACCTTCCCTAGACCTCCACGAACATTTCAAGACCAAGATAAGATAAATCCGTTCAGCCGTTCTCGAGTTTTAGCGAGACTAACGAACAGGAATTGATTTTTATATAAATAGACTAGCTGCCCGGCGCGACTTCGTTCGCCTTGTGCTACCTTACCCTGTGGTGCTAACCTACCCTACCCTACGTTTAAAATTATCCAAATCGGTCCAGCCGTTATCGAGTTTAGCGAGACTAACGAACAGCAATTGATTTTTATATGTATAGATAATATTCTGTATCGCTTAAAAAACATAAATCTGTCTAAGTTCTTCGATTCAAAAAAGACTAGGGATATACGAGTGCCGGTTGGAAGCGACCAACCGGCACCTATACCTATATAGACCGCAACTTCAAACGCATGTAGTCTTTGATTTAAAACAATCAGCTCCACAGAATCGCGTGGAATTTAGTGCAAGGGCTTCATTCAAAACTAATCAAATTAATTATATATTATGAACATATATTTATTTATCATATATTTAATGTAAACTAGATTGTTTTTCTCGTCCAAAAACCTCCATAGCAAAATCGAAATCCTTAATTTTTGAGATCTCAAACATATACTATTCATAATCGCTTTTTAACTAAATCATTGTAATAGTGTGCCCCGTCTCACTCTTTCGATCACCAAATGTCACCTGTCAGATAAAGACTTCGAAATTTTAGCTAATCAACGTTTGATAACTTTATTATCAATAAGGGGGTAAATGTTTATTTATTTTATTAGGACAACCAGTAGTTGTTACATTAAAATAATCTTAAAACTAGCTAAAATAGAAAATGAGATAAATGTACAACTTTTCAATTCAATTCAATTCAATTCATTTATTTCGGAAAACTTATTCCATATATTTGTTAGTAAATCTTATAATAATATGTTAGTACAATACAATTTATCCAAATGAAAATTAAAGTAACAATCTATTATAATACATCCTATTAATAATTATAAATAAATAGTGATACGAACATAAAATAAATTAGATAGGTAATTACTTAATTATACAATTACTTTACCCTAAGCCACCTGAGTACCCCCTTGGAGTCAGATACGTGGATCTCGTTCCAGTGTCTTATAATCGGACAGTCATACTTACATTCAATAGCCTTCAGGATGCTGTTGGAACTATCTCGCATGCGCCGCATGAGGGACGCAACTCTGTTTCGCACTACAGCATGAAAGCCCGTGGTCCGCGACTCCGCGAACATTCCCGATGCACTACAGAACTTTGGTAGTCGCAGCAGCATCCTGAATGCATTATTATATTGAACACGTAAGGCGTTGTATGCTTTTTGTGTGTACTTAACCCAAAGGCTGCACGTGTACATAGACTGGCAAAATGCTTTAAATAGCGTTATTTTTACGTTTCTTGTACAGCGTGCAAACCTCCTAGCCAGCATATTACACCTTACAGCCAACGCCCTACGTTCTCTTTCAATATCCATGCCATCGGACAACGTATCGGTAACCCAGTGCCCCAGGTACTTGAACTGTGTGACGCGGTTCAGGAGAGTGCCACTGAGCGTAACAGGCGGTACGGTATACGTCTTATTACCTGACTTAAAAACCATCAATTCACTCTTTTTCACATTGTACCTAAGGCCATGGGCCACAGCATAACGCTCACATATGTCCAGATGATTTTGTAGGGCTTTGACCGATGGGCTCAACAACACCATATCATCAGCGTAGCTTATGTTATTAACGCACACTCCATCAATTGAACAACCTATTTTGGTATTGTTAAGCTCCTCGATCAGTTTGTTCATATACAGATTAAATAGCCTAGGAGAGGATTGCCCCCCCTGCCTCACTCCGCACTCCAACCTGTATACATCCGAAAGTGAGCCTGCCCATCTAACATAATTGGTTTGATTGCGATACCAATATTTATAAATACTAACTAATTCGCTGGGGACTCCCGCTTCCGCAGACAATTTGTCCCATAAAACATCATATGACACCAAATCAAAAGCCTTGGACAGGTCAAGAAAACATGCGTATACGGGTGTTTTCCTGTCCGTGTAGTAACGGACCGTGTGCTTGAGAGATAAAATTGCAGTTTCCGTGGACAGCCCCGGTCGAAAGCCAAACTGACCATCATGTAGTTGTATATGTTTATCCAGATGGCTGTCAAGCACACTATCCAGCACCTTTGCAGTTATTGTAGCTAGTGAGATGGGCCTGTAGTTCATTCTATCAGATGCGTCACCTGTCTTATTTTTAATTACTGGGACAACAATGGTCCTCATAAGATCGTCTGGCAGATACGAGTGCCCCATGCAAAAATTGTACAGCATAGCTAAAACTCTTGGCAAGTGGGCGCCCGCATGCTGCAGGTGCTCGATGCTGAGACCGTCGTGCCCAGGCGACTTACCTCGTGTCATGGTTTTGATAACAGACTTTACGTCTTTGGCTGTGACACGAATATGGAAGTCTCCCGATCGAGACTCATCATCGAACACCTGCCTTTCCGGCCCTAAGGGGGATTCCACTTGAAAAGAGTCTCTAAATAAGTTTGATATCTGTTCTGGCCCACTTAACTTTTTAAGGAGTCACAACATTCTTTATACATTTTGGTAACATAAAAAAAAATATTTCAAAAGGCTGGAAACATAAACTAAAAAACAAGATAAAATAAAAAATCCAAAATTGAACTAATCACACATAAAACAGAGAATATAAACAATATTGTTATACTTATAATTTAGTAGAAAGAAACGTACATAATCATACCTCAGCACAATTTTCCTGAAATTCCATGGAGTGTAATTAAACACATCCACTTCTCCGCATTTTAGCTAGTCTAGGTATTGTTGAGGACTGCTTTAGATTAGTTTTCGTTAGAGGCTGATGTATCAGACCGGATGCATGTCTCGGTGCACAGCTCGGGACGCGTAATTTGACTGATTGCAAAAGATCGGGACAGTCAATTTCATTCCTTAATATTTTGAAGAGAAACATCATGTCAAGTTGTTTTCTACGGACCATAAGACATACCATAAGACAGACATAGTATCTATTTTGAAATGAATAAGTTTGTCGGCATATGTAGGTAGTTGTTTGTGTAACCTGCAGGATAAGGGGAGTGTCTCAAAAACCTATTCTGAACGCGCTCTATAGTCGCAGCTGGTGTACATTATAGTTAGGTGACCATACAACACTACAATATTCCAGGATACTTCTAACAAAAGCGTTGTAAATAGCTATTTTTGTTGCTGAGTTTTTGTAAAGTTTACCGTTGCGAATGATAAATCCTAAACCCCTTATTCATAATAAAGTTATCAAACATTGATTAGCTAAAATTCTGAAGGCTTTATCTGATACTTGACATTTGGTGGTCGAAGGAGTGAGACGGGGCATACTATTACACTGAATTAGTTAAAAAGCGATTATGAATAAGGGGGTAATATTTTAGATGATTTTATAGTATTGCAATCGATATGAGGAATAAAAGTGAGTTTTGAATCAAAAAGTACTCCCAGTCTCTCTATCTATATCTATATAAACAAATAATACTAGTTTTATAGTTTTATTAATTAATATTTGTATTAATCTTATATTAGGTACCAGTTTATGTCAAATTCAAATTCAAATCTCATTTATTCAGTTTAGAACTCGATAAAGCAATTTTGAACATTTACAATTGACTCTACCATACAGAAACTAACCAAATATTCTTTTGAATTTATGTAATTAGTAACAAATGTAGTTTCAAATATACATTTTCGTATTCATATAATACCTACAAAGAGAAACTACAAAAACCATACATATTTATTGTCTCCCACGTATTGTTCCACCCAAAATTGGTTTTGTTCAATTATACAGTTATATAATTATAAGCTTAAGTTATAATAATATAATTTAAAAAATCTGTTTTAAGCTACAATTAGCGTTTCTAATCTTTCTAAATTAATATTATAAATAAAACTATACCTACTAAATAACTTAAACTAAATAATAATAAACTAATAACTATAACTAAACACTAAGAAAGGTAAAAAAACAAGAAAACAAAGAAAAAAAAAACGGAAAAAACTTATAAATAGGCTAACTTATCCAAGTCGCTGCCAAGTGGTAGCGTGCCCAGAACGCTGGCGGCATTAACTTTCTGAATTGCTAAACTAATGCGTTGGGCGAGGTATTCGCCAGCCCTCTGGTCACGCGACGCTTCGATGAGGACAGATTTTGCGTGGTTGAACAAATAAACAAATAAATTACCACCGTGCTATATTCCTCAAAGATTCTTCACGATGTTTTCCTTCACGGCTCATTGTAGGATTCAAACCCGGGATTTTCGTTACAGCATTGGACGTCGCCACCATTGAGATATATCTAGGCAAAATTAAACACCATATTGTAACCGTTTTCGTGAATATCTGAAATGATATCATCAGTGGAACATGGAACAACGTTCCATGTTCCACTGCCGCTCCACTTCCGCTCTGACAACGATTTTTTCATTTAGTTTATTTCTTTTCATTTATATAGATTTTATGTTTTTATATTTTATTAGACTACTAGGGACCCGCCCCAGCTTCGCACGGGTGCAATGTCGTAATGAGGTGTCGATAGATTTGCGCGCCGTACCCTATCCTGCCCTGCCCTGCCCTGCCCTGTCTCCTATTTTTAAAATAAAAGAACACTTATTGTGGCATAACTATAATAGTTAGACATATACTGTCGCGACACTTTTTGTAAATAATGATTTGTTCTACAAATTCGTAGTACATTATTTTATTCTATCATCAATGGTTTTCGCAGCGCATGCGATTAAATGAATATTTTAGGTAATTTTTTTACACCTTGGGTTACATTATTGGAGTTTTAGTAAGGCTCCCTAATTTTTTTGAGAATATAATATAGCCTATGTCACCCGGGGATAGTGTAGCTTCCCAACAGTGAAAGAATTTTTCAAATCGGTTCAGTAGCTTCGGAGCCTATTCAATGCAAACAATCAAATCTTTCCTCTTTATAATATTATAGTTTAGATTAGCATAAAAAAACAGAATAGAAATAATGCGCAATATTAGTAATACAAATGCGCGCAGATAGCCTGGCAGTTATCTTTTTTTTTCAGATATTCTGTCTCAAAAACGCATGTATGTAATATCTGCCCCCTAGACAAGATGGTTGTCGACAATCGTTATCGTTAGTAAACGATCAACCTTTGTATGGGATAATATAAAATTATTTACACCCGGACATAGGACAAACAGAACGACGAAGTTACGACCGGTGGCACAGCACAGAATAGATAATAGCCCGTGGCTTGGCAGTCAGGCTCCACACCAACCGTAATTAATCGTCTGTGGTAATGTTATGTGGAGAGATGGTATGGTTCTCATGCTCCGTTCAGCTCTACCATCTTCGTCGGTGACAATAGGCGTGTAAGATATTTGTAAATAGGTACCTACTGAAGAATTTTATTACTAAACTAGCTTTTGCCATACGTGCGTGCCCCTTCCATCTTGGAACTATACCTTACTATTTTTTTTTTACTTTTTATAGGCCTGTGTTTGACTTAGTGATGATGTGGCCGAAGGTGGTAAGCATCGAAAGCCTAGGAGGAACTGGCTCTCAAGTGTACCTGTCGACACCGATAAGTGCTTGGTGACATATTTTCAACTTGAGGATGGTAGCCAGCCAGATGGGTACTACAGTTAAGTTCACATAAAGAAAAAAAAAGCATAATCTCTATTTAAGTTTTCAAAGGCAATATTTTTACCGTATTTATTCCGTAGGCGTATTTTTACCCAGATATTATATATCGTCATGTCCGTTCTGATAAATGATAATATAGGTACAATATATTATAGCGCAATTAAAATAGGATCCTTCAATAATTCTTAGAAACAGAACTTTTGTTTCATGGATTGGCGGACTCCTAAATACTTTCGGCGATTATCTAAGTATTAAACTCGTTTATGACACAGAATCTGATTTCATAATGCTACTAAATCCGTATTTCATGGTCACTGTCTCACTGATATAACAATTTGCATACACTACGCGATATCATTTGAATTATCAAAACGTTCATAACAAACATGTGTGTATTTTTGTCCACATACCTTGTACCACGTACCACATGTTTTCAAAATCAACGGAATAAATTCTCGTTTAGGATAATGAATATGTCTAATATACATTTATGTGGCTCTTACGCCCCGCCCCGAAGTTTCAACGATGGTCCTCTATATCATCACACAATCCTTACATACGCATGCTGGCTGCAGTAAGCAAATAAGTACATAACTTGCCTTTTCCTGAGGTGGGGTCAGTATTCAAAGAAGCATATCAAATCAAAATCAAAAAGTCATTTATTCAGTTTAGGCCCTGGTAAGTCTCTTATAAACCATATTAGTTGAATTTACCACCGGTTCGAACTACACTTAAACTGAGAAGACTCCGGCAAGAATATAGCAAGGCTTTTTTTTTTGTTTTCTTTGTGGAAGATCTTTTACAAACTTACGGCTTTTGTTCAAATACTTACTTGTACAATATACATTAATTATGCTTATTCATAAAATTTTCACTAACCAGGGGGGATGCAAGTGCAGAGAGAAGCTACTACAACCATACATTCTTGTCTTCCACGTAATGAGCCACCTTATAAGTAGGCTTTGTCAATTAACCTATGTTTTATAAAATCTTTGAATTTATTTAAAGAAATTATAGTTACTTTGAGTGGGATTTTATTATAGAATAGAACGAAACTAAAATTCATTATCATAACCGAGAATAAAATCCGTTGATTTAGGAAACCGAAACACCTACTTATCGTCAAACGGCAAACATCCTAACTTAATCCATACTATCCATACTAATAACTGTGAAAGTAACTGTTTGTTTGTTTGTTATGTTTTCACGCCAAAACCTATGGTATAGAGAAGGGCATGGGCTACTTTTTATCCTGGGAAACCCAGGGGAACAGCTAGTCTTTTATATTAAATTGGACCAAAAACTCAAAAAGTTGCTACTCATTTCATTCATAGACAAATATGTTTTCAACAGACAGGCTCATATTCATAATATTTAGCAGTGAAATAAGGATTGTACATATGATGCTGTAGTTTTTTTTTGCATTCGTATCCCTATTAAGTTATTTCTAGAATAATAATCTTAATAATATAGGAAGTATAAATATACCGGATGTAGTGAACAATAGACTAAAGAAGGAATCAAGAGTCATTTTCCGCTTTGATCAAATGTTACCTAAGTATACCAAAATTATAGCCCGAAAGGTCAATCCGTGACCTCTGTATAATATGCTGGTGTTAACTATTTTGTTGAATGTGTTTTAAATTAATTTTAATTCATTAAAAAATTTACGTAATATGATTTACTAGGTACTCAATTACGGAAAGAAGTTGAAATATCCTCGATGAGATCATAGAGGGCGCTGCTCTAGAGCTTAAAAATCAATATATTTCTGGTTTCAAAAACCTTAGAGTCGAGCAATAAATTGACGAAATAAATCTGCTGAATATATTGTCGGAAATAACAAGTCAAGATAAAATATTGGCAAATAATGCATTGTTGCAAATCTTCTAATAATTGTAGGATCTGATAGAATTTTTAAATATCACCCGGGTCACCATTAACACGGAAGCGGGGCTCAAGAGAGTTATTATTTCTGCATAATTCTTTAAAAACGATTAGCGTTGCATTTTGCGAAATCACGATTTTTATGCATGTCAGTACCCCGAGTGTAAAGAATTGAAAATAGTAAACGCTTACTCATGAGTTTGCGTTTACGACACTCCTCTATAGGAATTGGCACAGTGCCTGTAGCGGGATACTCATAGTACTAATTTCTCCTATACACATTTATAGTTAACGCAGACGCATTAGTAAGCGTTTATTAACGTCAATTCTTTACACTCGGGGTACAGATATCGATGTACCTCGTAATTGGTATTTTCGCGAAAAACCCCTAGTTTCGTGAAAACTCAATATGAAAAATAAGGAAAATACGCATGCGATATGTAAACAATTTGTTGATTGTGAAGTGCGAGTTGGATTTGCGCACAAAGGGATCCGTAAAGAAAGACGTTTCTTGTACGGTGAGTACCTAATAAGGTCCCGCTTGTTTCAATGGTCTCGCTGGATTTCTGTATTCTAAATATCAGCGAGAGTTGTAGTAGGTAAGTCTCATTATTAGTGCATTGTGAAATGACTAGATTTGTTAATAAGATAAAGTAATATTACTAAAACATAGTGATTATTGCGCAATAAAGGGGAAATCTGCCAAAGCCTCATAAGCTTTATTATCAATTTATATTCATGGAGGGTACTTTGTAGTACCTACCCACCTGACTGACTACAACCCTCCTACCAGTATGTTGCGGCAGGTGGTTGCGGTGTTACTTGTGGAGCCAGTCCCCTATAGATTTTGTGTGGCTACCACCTTCGGCCACAACATCATTACGATAATCAGTAAGTAGTATTGTGGTCAAACCATAGACTTAGGATCTCGCTACGCTAAGGGTCAAATTTTGATAGATTTTGTTCACTATTTGCAGTTCACCTGAGAAGTCAATGATATCAATCTCTATACCTCAAGTCGTGGCAGCAAAATAATACGTTCATAAATATTATTAATAATAAAAGCTTTTAAAAATAGAAGCTTTTAAATCGCATTATACTAACTCATTATACAGATTGCGGTTTTGCATTCCCGTCATATTTATGAAGGTTGATATATTTACTTGAATAAAACACGGAACTAAAAAAAATAATCTTACCAATTTATTTTTGTAGTAAGGTACAAAAAGGAATTGCTCCGACTACAATTTGTATGAAACACAAAATTAATACCTTTTCAGTTTCGTAATTTTTAGTCTTTTATGTGTCCACGCATATCTCGGTATGTTTATACATACAACCATACATACACCTATGAAATTTTGTGTATTTGTTTGCAAGCCATAATAGATTATCATAATATTGCAGTTCCAATAATATTACATACATACGTGTAGAATTGATAATCTCCTTTTTTTAAGTCGATTAAAAATAATATAATAGAAGAATTTTAGTTTTGTTTTTAGTCAATACGAGCTTATCGCAGAAATTCCAGTTTCCAGATTATCTGGCTAATATTTCAATCAGAAGAACAGCTTTTCTGAGGTTCATCTAGCGATTGAAAAATCATATCTTTACCGCATGATAGAATGTACTAATCATTACTATAGTAGGGAAGGAAGAAGTCGAACGAAGAACTGTTAGAACAGTTGTAGTGTTATTTTTTACGATCCAAATGAGTATTGTTAGTGTAGCAATAATCAGAGACAAGCATGCAACATTAGAAGACAATCCAGGGCCGCCAGGGTGCATAACTACTCACGGCTGTAGTCCGACACAGACTTCAAGAAATTCGAGGCAACAATGTTAGCTGATATGAAGCCATCAAATAGAATATGACGTAATCATGAATATTATTGGCTTTATATCCTTTTAAGTTAATTTAATATGTTCATCATTTATTAAAAACAAAAACCGGCTACAGCCCCGTAGTTCTACCCGCATTACAGAGGCAAATAATAAAATTTAAGGAAAAACTATGAAAACACAAACTAATATGATAGTCTCACTGGGGTTTTTCTAATTTTCCAAGAAAATGTCACCCCTGTAAAAGGTAAAAGTGTTTTAAATTATATTGCTTACACTTATGATACATTTTTACTTTATTTTTAACACTTTGATGGCTAATAGTTTTTCCTAATGAATATTTAGGATGAACCTTGTAATTTATACCAAATATGTATACACATTCCTGGTATTTCCGCAAAACTAGTTTGGTATCCGTGTGGGCAGCGGTCTCGTCGCCGCCTCGTCTATAGAATTAACTTAATAATTTATAGCTATTTTTAACCGATTTCATAAAAGAGGAGGACGTTTTATGATCGACGCGTATGTTTTTTTTAAAGTTCACCGATGTCTCGAATCGACTTGAAATCAGCGGAACAGTAGCACGTGTTCCATATAAAATTATATTAAAATGTATGGTGTCGTTAATATATTTTAAAAGCTATCATATTAGAGTTCCTACTTCACTTCACTTCGCTTTGAAGGCGGTATTATTATTTTTTGGTAAGGGAACGTGTATTAATTACATGAGGCGATTTTGACGATTTTTCGACCCTCCTCTGCCCCTCCCCACTAATCTCGTGAGATAATTCAATACTTATGCGTATTTTTTGCGTAAATACGTTAATGAGTGGATTTATTTAAAATCCAATCCAGCCTCAATGGTATGTTGGTTTTACAACAAACTGAATGAAAAGAGAACGAATCTAAGAAAGATTCTTCTTCTTTTACTCCTTCTTCCGTAATTTTAGCCTTGGACCACCGACCAGACAGGACAAAACGTTTCACCAGTGTTCTTCAAGTGTCGCACTTTTCATGTTTTTTTTGTGCTCTCCATCATATCATTAGGATGACTTCCAAATAATCTTTACAGTTGGAACTCACCCTTAATTATCATCAATTCTTGTTTTATCGGCTGGATTTTATTATTAATAACTCTGATATCCTGAGCTATGGATACATATTTGAATGATACTCATACGTGATTTATGATAGTCTGTGGAATTGTGCAAAGTTCGCGCACGGTCATGGCCATATTTGATCGACGATGTGACCTAACGAGTACTGGATTAGAAAGACAGGCTTTTACCAACTTTATGGTGGTTGGATTAGTTATGACTTCATAATCCCAATTAAGTAGATACTTATATTTAATAAAAAAGAATACCCCCTATCTTATCGAGTAAAACTTGGTGTAATAATATGAATTCAGTATTGGTTGGGCCGTTGTAGCTTCAAGTGGTAACAAACATACAAAATTACTTACGTATTAGTTCGATAAATGAATAAATACCCATGAAATGTCACCGGTATCAAATAACGATGTAGCGTCCTTGCATCGGGAATCGTCTTCATATCTGGCAAACAAATATTGTAATATACCTGTCTCCAAAAATTAATGCAAATTAAATATTTATATACGACTTCAAACGCAATATTCTATCTATCTATATATAAGACATCGAGACTTTAATCTTGTTACAAATTGTTAATAATATGCATATCCTCAGTCAGTTGCAATCTTGAGAGGTCAATCAAAATAAAACGATAAAAAATCATTTATCTACAAATAACTTCCTTACTGTTAAATAGACATTATAAAGTAATGATAAACTCTAAACTGACGGTTATTAAATATTGATTTGAAATCACCAAAAAAAATTTATTCCCAAGAGAATTTCAAATTCGATCGAAATGTATTTACCTACCGTTGTCTTCAAAATAGTATATAGGTACTTACCTAAATTAGAGTTAAACATGTTTTAGAGTCAGTTTTATTTATCACTTGCTGTCCCCTGCGGTTCCACTCGCGTCCCCGGCATAAAAAGTGGCCTATAATGTACTTATGGGAAAATCAATGATTTTTTCGATGCTTTAATAGTTATTCTGCTATTTGGGGAAAAGACAAATCGAACAAATCGAAAATCATGAAGATCGATCCAGCCCTTCTTGCGTTATAAATGGTGTACCTAACTAACACGACTTTGTGTTATAGGTATATAGATAAGATATATAAGTGACTATTTATCATTTATAGCACAGATTTATAGCATCTATCAAAGGACAATCTTTGTTTTGAAGATTTCATCGAGGCTGCCACTGATGCCGATCATCGAAAAGGTTCCGCAGTAATTGTTTTTATTAAATCATAAACATGAGAATTCTGCGTATATATTAAAATCGATAAGTATTCAGTTTAAAGCCTGATAAACACTTATGAGACACACTATAGAACCGTCGTGGTGTAGCAAGATTAGCCGTTCTTAATCGCTCGACAAAGTTACCATCGTGGTCGGTACTTGGATGGGTGACCGCCTAGTGGTATTTCAAATCGAGCGTTTCCGTGCTTCGGAAGGCACGTAAAGCCGTTGGTCCCGGTTATCACTTAATTGTGATAGTCATTAAGCTAGGATGCCTCTTAGGCGGCTTGAAACATTCCACCAGTAGGTTGCAGACCACTAGCCTACCTCCACCGATCCGCAGTGGCACGCGTGGTGGAGCCTATTGCTCATTCCCCCTCATTTGTGTGCAGGAGGCCTCTGCTCAGCAGTGGGACATTATAGGCTGATGATGGTGATGAAACACTTATGAACGTAACACTTGGTTAACATTCTCAGGAAGGTAGGCTTATGTAACTGATTTAAGGGAGCACTATAACTTGATTTATTCAGATATTTCAAATCTGGGGGCACGGGAGTGCCCCCCGCCAAGACAGCCAAGCGAAGCGCAAGGGCACTACCTACCTTTTCTCGAAGCGCTTCGTCGTTTTTTTGAAGCCTCATAACTTGGGTTTGGAT
This sequence comes from Polyploca ridens, assembly GCA_951394255.1. Classification (NCBI taxonomy): domain Eukaryota; kingdom Metazoa; phylum Arthropoda; class Insecta; order Lepidoptera; family Drepanidae; genus Polyploca; species Polyploca ridens. Next base: position 8,460,704 of record OX596244.1, read on the forward strand.
TATACCAGATAAACAAAATTCTCGGAACATGATGTCAATAGTGAACTTATTAAACATATTAAATTTCAATAAGATAGCTCTTATACTTTAGATTTTATTGATACCTAAAAAACCACGATTTCGTCACTGACTCACTGATGATCATCAAAACTCATAGGGTACTTCCGGAAGTCCTAGAAAGCTGAAATTTGGTATGTAAGCTTGTATTAGTACACAATCAACAAAAAAATTATAAAACTTGGAAATTTAAAAAAAAAAAAACTATCGTAACTTACAAAAAGAAGTGAAATCCCACCAAAAACATTTTTATGTAAAATGTTGGCGCCAAGACATATAGCTTGCACTGTCAAAAAGTTATCAGATCTCATGTAGAGCCAAGCTTATAACTCTACTTGTACTTACTCTACAAGCCCTAACTTCACAAACTCTACACACCGTAGTCAAAATATGTGGCTTGGCCGTTTCGCTAGTTAGTTAGTCAAAATATTTTACTCAAAATAATTACGATTGTGAAAATAAAACGTGATAATAAAACAAATGTGATAGTGTGAATAGTATGAAATAGCCCATATACGCTTCACAGGTAAATACGTATTTTTTCATTGGAATGTTTTCAAAAATATTTTATCACCATATTATTTATTTATTAAGAAAACCAACAGCGTTAAACAACAATTTTAGTAAAAAAAAATATATAACCAATAAAGTAAGGCTAATAATAGGTTTCCCTTAAAACTAACAGTTAGTATGGCATATCACAAGAAAGCTGAATAGAGAAAAAAATAATATAATATAAAATTGACTGCTAAAAAAGTGGCAAAGAAATGTAAAAATCCACTTGGCAAACACACATTAAAAATATACCAAAATATCAAAAATTTCAAAATAAAAACAAATTATAGTATATAGGTATTTCTAAATATTATCATTAATCGACTCCAATAGTAGATTATACACCAAGGGGATAAAGCAGTGTCTTATTTCATGGGCGTTATATTGAACCCTGAGCGTAGTTAAATCTAAACTTGTTAAATCCTGAGCGAAGCGACAGATTTATGTAGAGTTTTGAATGAAGCGAGAGTTTCAAGCCACCGAAGACAAAGACAGGCTTTATCCTCACGGTGAATACTCTATACTTTTCATACCTACTGCAAAACAACCAAACACCTATAGTCCTATTGCATTTAATTGACATATAATTTGACGTTTTCGGGCAGTTGGAATGAAAAATCAGTTTTTATTTACAACAGCCCCCCTAGACAAGATGGTTATCGACAATCGTCATCGTTACTAAACGATCGACCTTTGTATGGGTTTGACATAAGAGATTGTTAAATATCACGTGATATTTCGATTTGAAATGTCAATCCCATACAAAGGTTGATCGTTTACTAACGATGATTATTGTCGATAATCATCTTGTCTAGGCACCCAGGATATCCATTTATCAATGATAAACTGATTGTTGATATATCAGCCCACAGCCCAAACCGCTGGACCTAGAGATTTGAAATTTTGCGCAAAGATACCTTATATAGTGGAGGCATCCACTAAGGAAGGATTTTTGGAAATTCCACCCCTAAGAGGGTAAAATAGGGGATGACAGTTTGTATGCAAGTCCGTCAGTTTTGAAGTTACGATCTTCAAATTTTGTGTTTAGGCTGACGATTGAAAATTAATGTGTAGTTATCTCAGCGTTTGTGATAATTCCACCACCGAAGGGAGGAAAAGGGGGATGAAGTTGGGTATGCAAGTCCTTCAATTTCAAAGTAAACTTCACTAAATGTATTATTATATGGTGTAGGCATCCACTAAGGAAGGATTTTTGGAAATTCCACCCCTAAGGGAGTAAAATAAGGGATGAAAGTTTGTATGAAAGTTCGTCAGTTTTGAAGTTAGGATCTTCACATTTTGTGTTTAGGCTGACGATTGAAAATTAATATATAGTTATCTCAGCGTTTGTGATAATTCCACCACCGAAGGGAGGAAAAGGGGGATGAAGTTGTGTATGCAAGTCCTTCAATTTCAAAGTAAACTTCACTAAATGTATTATTATACGGTGTAGGCATCCACTAAGGAAGGATTTTTGGTAATTCCACCCCTAAGAGGATAATCTTAATAATAATCTTAATATATAAAATGATAAACTGATTGTTGATATATCAACGTACAGCCCAAACCGCTGGACCTAGAGATTTGAAATTTTGCACACAGATACCTTATACAGTGGAGGCATCCACTAAGGAAGGATTTTTGGAAATTCCACCCCTAAGTGGGTAAAATTGGGGATTGCCCTACCTTATGGAGGTACGTGGTCGTTCACCAACAAGATGGTCCGATCAAGTAAAAGACTCATCGTCCTCCAAGTTTTACAGAAACCAGGAGACACAAACCAGTGGAGGCAGATCATTCGCTCTAGAAGCAAACCCGATGTTGACCACGATCCTCAGACATGAGGGACAGAGAGATAAGGCCTCCAAAATTGTGATGTGGAACTAGACTACAAGTAACAGCTCTCCGCCGCAATGTTATTGAGGTCAAAATATTTACTGGTTCTGCCAGAGGAGAAACAGTCTTCTTGCCGCGTATACCATTGATCTCAAATCACCTTCAGTTTGAATTTAAAAGATAACAGTTCCTAATTAAGGTTTGTAGTCATAGGGAAAAACTCTGAAATTTGCTAGAGTTGATTTGCGGCAGGACTGTTTCAGTTTTATGTGGCATCCTCGCATATGAGCTCTTAATCTACCTGAACTTTTGTCAATATCACACGTAGTGGCGGACAATAGCCATAAACAAAGCTCTATATTGTTACAATGATTCATATCTAGAAAAAAGAAATAATCTACGCGGACGAAGTCGCGGGCTATAAAGCTAGTCTATATCTAAAAATATAAGTATCTAGACGACGGTACGCTGGGGGGTGATGCGGCTTCCGTTCTCAGTGATTTTAAAACATTGACAGAAAATTTTAAAAAGATTGGCCTAGAATTCAATAGCTCCAAATGTGAGCTCCTTATTTTAGATTCTTTCCCAGAATCTGAAAAACCAGAATTAATTCAAAATTTTAATGTTTTGGCTCCCAATATTAAGTTACTGTCAAAGGAGTCGCTTCATCTTCTTGGAGCCCCAGTCTTAGACGAATCCATTCCTAGTTTCTTTGAGAAAAAGATTCAAAATTTTAATGACTCTTCAAATAGACTTTATGAAATTAATGCTCACTATGCATTTTTTATTGTTCGACTCTGCCTTTTCGTGCCAAAGTTTACCTATTTGCTCCGCAGTACGCACTTATTTAAATTTGATCACATATTAGATACTTTGGATAATATGATCAAAACGTCACTTTCCAAAATTCTAAATTGCAGTTTTTATGAAAACAAAGTGTGGTCTCAGGCCACCCTACCCGTGTGTTATGGTGGCCTAGGAGTGCGGAAAATTTCAAGCATATCAGTACCGGCGTTTCTATCCTCGGTATACAGTGTGGGCAACCTCGTCAGTTCTGTTTTGGACCCTTCTATTGGATCTGTTGAGGTTTCTTACCTGTCCGATGCTAGAGACGCCTGGCAGGCAGCTTGTCCAGGCACAAATATTCCGACCTTGAGTCACTCTCAGAGAGCGTGGGACAAGCCTCTTTGTGAAAAAACCTGGCAAAATTTATTTTCTAACTTTTCTATAGATACAGACCGCGCGCGCTTGTTAGCTGTCTCTCAGAGTGACTCAGGTCACTGGCTACAAGCTATTCCATCAACAAATACTGGAACAATGTTAGACCGTATAACATTAAGTCTGTGTATTTGTCTTCGTCTTGGTTGCAGGACCAATCAACCTCATCGCTGCCGCTGCGGAGATCTCGTCAACGAGCTCGGCCACCATGGGCTTTCGTGCTCTCTAAGTGCTGGTCGAATATCACGGCACTCGGCTATTAACGACATTATCCGCAGGGCTCTTGTTGTCGCTAACGTGCCTTCCGTACTGGAACCAGTCGGTATTGCGCGGGGCGATGGCAAGAGACCGGATGGTATGTCTTTGATCCCTTGGAGTGTCGGCAAGTCGCTGGTGTGGGATGCCACATGTGTCGATACACTCGCGCCATCTCACTTACCGGCGACTTGTAAAGCTGCAGGGGCAGCTGCGGCCAGTGCGGAAAATTCAAAATTCAAAAAATACGCATCGATTGGACCCAACTATATTTTTGTGCCTTTTGCGGTCGAGACCATGGGACCGTGGGGGTCCGAAGCTCGCCGTTTTGCTCGCACCTTGTCATCAAAATTGATCGAGACCTCCGGAGACCAGCGGGCGGGGAGCTTTTTCCGCCAACGCGTCAGCTTGGCTATCCAAAGAGGAAACGCTGCCAGCCTTCTGGGAACCCTGCCGTTAATCGGAAGCAGCGGCAGGCTTGAGGAAATTTTCTATATATAGATTGTATTTTGTACATATTTGTTGTAAATAAAGTAGAATTTTCCATCTAAAATCCAGTTTGTGACTAAATTTTATTTTTCCCATACAAATCCCAAGCATTTATTTTCGTCTCTTCTTATAACTGCCTATGTTTTTCTTGTAGATGCAATTTCTTTGACTATAAAACTGTTTGAGTGTGACATATATTTATCGATCATCTTACTGTCATTGTCAAATAATGTGACGTTATATTTACTCTTTATTTACATGACTATTTATAATGAGTATGTTAGTGTTAGTATTTTGGTTAGTATAATATAAGCCCAGCGTAAATAATTATACGGACCACGTACCTACATTAGATATGTAGCGTTGTATGAATAAGGCCGTATTGTATATGCGCCTATAAAGTAACACTTAGTTCTATTTTATTTTTTGTGATCGTTGACTTAGCGTTGCGACATTAAGTTTACAGGCGCTATCGTCCACTTCGAAGCAAATTTTTATGTGAGACGAGTTGCGCCCCGCTGTTTCAGCCGCGTACCCGAGGGATATCCTACCCTAACCTACCGTTAAGTTTAAAAGGTTCCATGCAACTTTCTTATTTTTTTTCCGTTAGAATCTTCTCCAGATTATTAGAAAACAAACATATAAAAAAAAGATGGATGAAATCGGTAAAATCGTTCTCAAGTTACGGCGTGTCCAAGGGAAATAGGGATTTATTTTTAAACTACTTAGGTAGCAAAACAGCATACGGCCCGCCTGATGGTAAGCGGTTACCGCAGCCTATGGACGCTTGCAACACCTGCGGTAACACTCACGCGTTGCCGACCCTGCAGAAATCTCTTCACCCTGTTTGAAGAACCCCATGCTGTACTCCATTGGGAAAACGTCGTATAAAAAAAACAAAAAAAACCACGGAGGGGAGCTCATTCCACAATCTGATCGTCCGCGGAAGAAAGCTCCTTTGAGACCGCACAGTTCGAAATAATTCTGGTTTCAATGTGTGAGGATGGACTCCCCGTCGATGGCGAGAGTTGCGATGATGGTCGGTAGCTGCGGGCATCATCTTAAACAATTCTACAGAACACTGCCCGATGTGCAAGCGGTAGACTACACATAAGGAGCCCCTCAGCCTGAGGAGAGACTTTGCCGTCTCTCCTCAGACTGAGGGGCTCTAAAACTCTTGTGAGCTCGGGATCGTCGACAATTCTAGCGGCACGTCACTGAACCGAGTCTAAAGGCCCAAGCTGGTATTCAGGTGCCCCCGCCCACAGATAACAACGGTACTCCATATGAGGCCGGACTTGCGACTTATAAAGTTGCAGCCTTTGCCCCAATGTGAAGTAATGCCTTCGCACTTAGCGCCATCAGCACCATCACCTGTTCACGGTATAATTGCTCCTTGTACGGGAGCCTTGCATGGCTTTAAGAAATAAGATTTAACCAGTGTTAATTTATTTTTCTGATATATTACGTTTAGGTACCGACTTTGATAAATTGTGTCAAAACTATAGTCAGGCGGTATAACCAGCATATCGCCTGAGGGGCAAGAGGTCCGCGGGAGCAGAGTGAAGTAAGGGTGTTACGGGGTTGTGAGACGGATCTCGCATTGCATGGTTGACTTTTTTTGTTAGGGACGCCAAGCAAGCAAAATAAATGGCGTGCAATGTATAATCTTTCTTTAAAGCTAGAAAACAAGATCATTGTTCTACGGAGTATCTACAAGATATATATAAACCTGACTCTCAGTAACTATGTATAGGTACTGTAATTAAAATTATAAAAAAAGGAAACGATAATGAAACGCGAACAGGGTAACGTGATTTTTACACCGCCAAGAAAACGTAAACTAATACGGAAGAATAGAATTGAACCTAAGTAGATAATTTTACAGAAGGCGTAATAAGACGAAATGTTAGGGTGCCTACATTAAAAACTTTAAAAGCTTACTCATCGATGAAGAAATTTTAAATTGCGGTCGAGAATACTTGAGAAAATTGCTGCACAAACTTGGTTTGAGATTTAAAAAGATGAACACGCAAAAGTTGTGTCTTGGCGATGGAAATATCTTAATACGATATATAAATATACGAGAGATCAGTGGCCCATTGTTTACCTCGATGAGACATTCAATGTCTCATCGTGTTGGCAACGTGGGGTGCTGTCACATACCGACAAAGGGCCACGTTTAATTATTGTACATGCAAGAGGTTATGGTGGATCTGTCCACGACGGGGCCAAGTGAAATAGGAGATTATCATAGCGGCGAAACTTGTAAACTTCAATAAATAAACAAAAGAAAAGTTATTGCCTTTACCGCAAAGATCCGTGATTGTCATGGATAACGCTGCATAATTCAGCACAGGACGACATAAGGCCCACGATGTCATCGACAAAGGCCGTCATGCAGGCCTGGCTGCAAAGACAATGAGGAGATTGATTTTTACTTAAGAGGGCGTCGTGCGAAGGCAGCGCGCGGCAAATAGGTGTTTTACTGCGGGTTAGCGTTGTGTGTGTCGACACGCACACAACAGTCAGTACTCTCAGCTTGGTTGGCCGTTTGCACCCGCACGATATAAGTAAGTAAATTAAAATTTTAAAATAATAATATTTAGTGTTAATTGACATCAGTTACAATGAGAGGACATTGTATTATGTGTAGCTAATTACTAGTATGGAATACTAATTAATGTATCCATATTCTATTCATATATTATGTAAACGCAATTGTCATCAAAATAATATATTTGTTTAAAATACCTAATAAATATCAAGTTTTGTTGCAGTTAGTTTAACTCTTTAGATACTGCCGGGCTATTTTGTATCTTTGGTGGTAATCGTAACGAACACCATTAATTATTTCATCCAATGACGCGCACGCGATTTGACGCGACGATGACCATTCGCGGGCCCTGATTGGATGAAATTTATTAATGGTGTTCGTTACGATTACCACCAAAGTTACGCGGTAGAGCCCCTGGTCCGATTGCTCTCAAAATTGATATTTGTGAGTCTTTGGGGTCACAAAACAAGAATCTTTACTCAAAATGTTGAAAAAATGTCCGCCATGTTGACCTTTTTAGATACTGGTCCAATTGCTCTCAAAATCGATATTTGTGAGTCCTTGGGGTCCCAAAACAAGAATCTTTTCTCAAAATGTTGAAAAAGTGTCCGCCATGTTGAACTTTTTAGGTGCTGCTCCGATTGCTCTCAAAATCGATATTTGTTAGTCCTTGGGGTCACAAAACAAGAATCTATTCTCAAAATGTTGAAAAAATATCCGCCATGTTGAACTTTTTAGATACTGGTCCGATTGCTCTCAAAATCGATATTTGTGAGTCCTTGGGGTCACAAAACAAGAATCTTTTCTCAAAATGTTGAAAAAGTGTCCGCCATGTTGAACTTTTTAGGTGCTGCTCCGATTGCTCTCAAAATCGATATTTGTTAGTCCTTGGGGTCACAAAACAAGAATCTATTCTCAAAATGTTGAAAAAATATCCGCCATGTTGAACTTTTTAGATACTGGTCCGATTGCTCTCAAAATCGATATTTGTGAGTCCTTGGGGTCACAAAACAAGAATCATTTCTCAAAATCTTAAAAAAGTGTCCGCCATGTTGAACTTTTTAGGTGCTGCTCCGATTGCTCTCAAAATCTAAAAAGTATCAGAAAAGTTCAACATGGCGGACACTTTTTCAACATTCTGAGAAAATATTCTTGTTTTGTGACCCCAAGGACTCACAAATATCGATTTTGAGAGTAATCGGACCAGTATCTAAAAAGTTCAAAATGGCGGACACTTTTTCAACATTTTGAGAAAAGATTCAGCTTGCAAGATTTGACCTAAGCAAACTAACTGATTAACATTGCAAATTAAACAAAAGTAATAAAAATAATATTATATTATCCTCAAAAAACGAAAAACTTAAGTTATGTCGTTATGCTGTTTGATTTAGAGTATGCGTACACGTTAGATCGCGATCGAGTGTTCCTAAGCAGTCGTTCCGCAAAGAGACGTGGTCTCTCTGAGCTCTCGTGGTCGACTAAATTTTCGAGCGCGTATCTCACGTATATATTTAACGTCGCGCGCCCATAGTAAAAATGTATGGCGAATTCGGAGCGCATTTTGAATAAAATCATAATAAATCTTCTAGACAATATAATGAAAATATCAGTCGCAAAACGGCAAGATTACATATTAGAGAATTAACTGACTACATTTCTACAGAATATTTCTAAGGAAAAATATACGAAATCTTTTGAATCCCAGCACGCATTATTGTAGACTTTTGCTCAACTTCATATGAGTCCATTAAAAAATCTATACCATATTCCATATGTTTGCCTCACAAACATTGTAAATACATTATCTATTGTAACATTTATGTAGATTTTCACTGTATAAACAAATTATTTTCATTAATATCAACTTAACCGTAACTGCCCTTTTTTCACTTTTTGCTCGACGCAGTCTTAAGGAAATGTGACTTAAGAGCACACAAGTCGCCATACTTTTCATACAAAACCTCTGTACTTATTATGGCGTTGTTAAACATTTTTCTTTAGATGTTTTGAACAAATTAGTATCTAGTGCACTATATCTAGCCGTGTATCTAGGCGAAATAAAAAAAAAGTGTGAAACAAATTCAGTAAAAGCCTCCGAAAAACAGCGTTTTTGCTCAAATTTTATCTGAAGTTTGGCCTTTTCTAATGTACCTATAAATTTTAAAAGTAAAGAAAACATTTAGATACCAGGCTTGCAAATGTATTGGAGATTCTAAATAACTAACTTTTTTTTTCACAAACTTGTAAGATTTTTTCACAAGAAGTATACGCCTGGATCAAGTTTTATGATATGCGAAATCATGAATGACGACCTAGCGAAGCGGCCGCGAGTGATCAGCAGAATTTACCGACTGATAACCGACGGCTCTGATGCTGTCTCTCTTTTTTCGCAGTCAAACATTACGTTGGATGAAACAACAAGCTTTTAGACTATGCTTGCGTTGAAGTTGCGCCGGCCACAGAGGGCCGCCTTAAATTAATCAATCGACACGGATCCGAAAATGCTTACAAGATTGACGAAGTATTAAAGGCTGCGGTTTCCAAAGTATTACGACTTCCACCATACCACCCAGACCCGAACCCTATTGTGTTAGTCTAGGACAGCTCGGAAAAAAAATATATTGATTCTAATTTAGATATGAAAAAATTGCACTGAAACAGTTATTCGCCAAATGTCATGCCATGTTCAAAAAATTTAAGAGCACTCAATTCGTCATACTTTTCATAAAAAACCTCTGTACTTATTTTGGCGTTGTTAAACATTTTTCGTTAGATGTTTTGAACAAATTAGTATCTTATGCACTATATCTAGCCGTGTATCTAGGCGTAATTAAAAAAAAGTGTGAAACAAATTCAGTCAAAGCCTTATGTGAACAAGTTTTATGAATGCGAAATCATGAATGACGACCTAGCGAAGCAGCCGCGAGTGATCAGCGGAATTTACCGACTGATAACCGACGGCTCTGATGCTGTCTCTCTTTTTTCGCAGTCAAACATTACGTTGGATGAAACAACAAGCTTTTAGACTATGCTTGCGTTGAAGTTGCGCCGGCCACAGAGGGCCGCCTTAAGACGAATTATCAACAACATCGAATACTTGCTTGATGATACTATGAATCGAATTATCATTAATTTACAAGATGATTCTTACTCATCAAGCTGTACTGAAAGTGAAGACAATTCAAGTGAGATGGATAGGTATATGTATGAGCAAAAAAATTTTATTCTTAAAAATAATTATATGAAATTGATAACTTATTTCATTTTATTTCAATAATATTTTACGTTTCTCTGTGGTTATAATTGTTTCTGGCATAATTCATTGGTTTTTATTTTATATTGATGCACCTAATAGATAATAACATTAAAATAAAGTTTATGCTATTAAAATAAAACTGATGATAGTCTTTTATAGCGAATTAAAAAGAAATGTGCATTATTGTGGCCAGCGAACATTATCTCGGGATTTATCTTGAAGTAATTAACTTCGTTCGTGCGTACCGTTACCCGCCCCCACCTCTTTCTTGCCCCGCCCGGAGATATGCTAGTTACACGGACTATACTTCACTAATAGAAATCAATCTTTGTCTAGCACTCGATCATTTATTTTATATCGACATGCTAGAAACAATTTCTGAAACACTGCATTTAGGTGTCATCATATTTTACCTAGACAATAATTTAAATTGGAAAAGTCATGTACCACCTGTTACCAAACGACTACGATTGTTTTTACCCGACTGACCCGGAAGGAGGGTTATGCTTTACGAGTGTATGTATATATGTATGTATGTCTATTTCTTTGGCATGCCTGCAGCCTAAACGGCTTGATGGATTTAAGCATATGAGGTGTCGTTAGATTCGTTTTAACTGTGGGAGTGTCATAGGGTATATTATTTTTATATGGCGTCTACGAATAAAAAAAGAGGGTTTGTTTTGAATACCCCCCCGTATTAAAAACAAACATTTCGTTATTATAACAATATGGGTATCAAATGAAAGCTTGTGAACAGCCCATTCCATATATGTATATATTTTAATACTTTTGTGCTACCATTTTAACGTAAACTGCACATTTTAACGTAAACTGCAATAATAACATTCAAACCTTTATAGATTGTCAGTAGGTATTTGAAAAACCCTTTAAGTGCACCTATTAAACAGCTAAGTTCAATGTATACGGATAAATCACAAAAATATAGTCCCACGGGCCGATGTTTGATAAGAAACGTCAGCGCTATCCTATTAAAATGTAATAATAGACGTATAAATACACTGACGAGCACAAATAAGTAGTCACTTACATAAATGACGATATTTCCTAAACTAAAGTAGCGCTTTGAAATTAACAGTTAGGTACATTGAGTGTTTGTATTTAATGAATGACGCATGAGAAAAACAGCACTTGATAACAACGAAGGGCTAGGTCCCCCATCTATATAGCTCTTTCAGGAGAGTTCAATTCCTCCTATGGCCGTTCGTCCCTAAAGCTGAACTGTATACTGAAAAAAGGGTGAAAAAATATTTTGCTTATTGCTAAGTTAAGTTTCAATTAAGTTTCAATAACATAGCTCTTATACTTTAGATTTTATTGATATCTAAAAAACCCCGATATCGTCACTGACCATATGGCTCGCACCGTCAAAAAATTATCAGATCTCATGTAGAGCCAAGCTTATAACTCTACACGCACTAACTCTATAAGCCCTTTCTTCAGAAACTCTATACACCATAGTCAAAATATGTGCCTTGGTCTGTCTTGCTGTCCGCTGCTTAGCTCAGAGACTTCATAATTCAAATTCAAATTCAAATGTTTATTGCATTTTTCATGTGTAGATAAGATGACAAACATTAATAAGGCACAACATGAAACCCTGTTAGGGCACAGCAAATAAATAGGTACAGTATAATATAAACTTATTAAAATTATGGTTACAATTTAATTAATTAATTTAACATTTTACATAGATTATTCAATATTTAAAATATCAACAATATCTAATTAAGTACTTACTACGTCTCATATTTATTTTAAAAATAATTTAAATTATATCCAACTAATAATATATAATAATTATTAATAAGAAATTTATTACATATTTACCTTTCATCAAAAAACTCCTGAAGTGCAATTCTGTTCTTTTTTGACAGCTGACGACGACGACGTCCGTCGTCGCGGTCTATTCTCTATACATTCGTAGTGCGGTGCTACATTTTTCAATTGGTCAATTAATTAATGTTTAATTTTAGGAAGCTCCTATTAAGGTCGTATTATGTATCCATTATAAAAAAAAACCTGTCACTTTGTGGATCACTTTCATTTATGATAGTTTCTGTGTAATGTTATGATATTTGAAGTAAGTATGTTTTATTACAAATTATTTATTATAAATCCAAGACTGTACCTTTGTCGAAATCAGTCAAAAACAAAGGCCCAGTTCAGCAGAGGACATCTCGTGACAGAATATGATGATGATACTAATTTTATAGTGGTTACAGAGTTGGTATACATATTTCAGATATCTGCAGCTCGGATAAGTCATATTATGGGCATCCTTAAATCAGCCAATGATGAAGATATCTTGGAAAAACGTCGTCAAGCTCAACAGTTGAGACTTTTGGCGAGTAATTCTTTAACTATTCTTGTTGAAATAAACATTGATTAAATTGTGCACAGCACTACAAAGTCAATGCATTTTTATTTACTGGAAATGCTAAAATTCTTCCAAATTCTATATAGAAGTCTTTGATATCTGGCTTATTTTTATTATTCCTTATAAAAAAATACCTCGTCAATTTAGTAGTATGTACTTACATACGAGTATGTTATTAAACATTATTCGTGAAAAAATGTTAATTGTTTCAATATTTTCAAAATATGGGCGCTATATCTAGCTTTCTTTTTGTGAAGTTTAAGTCGTAATATTAAGATAAAGTTAAACCAATGAATAGCCTTCATATTAAACCTTTAAAATTGGTATATTCAGTGCATTAAAGTTTTACTAAAATATGAAATAAAATTAGCCTTTATCTAGTTTCCATATCATAAGTTTGCTTAGCTTGGGATTACGACTCAGATCATTAAAATAAATGAAATCCACTCGCAGAGCGCAGTTGATGTTTACAATACACCTTCCAGCCCATTTTAATTCTTTTGACCTATTCAAATATTCAATTGTTTCGACATGCTATAGTCCGGGAGGTACTGATGCATTTTAGGTAGTATTAATATGCCGATCGATGGCCATCTTTTTCAATAGATCTTGAATGACTAATATGTGAACCACGCATCAGCGATGCACCCGCGGTGGGTTTAGGATTGGAAGGTTACGGCAGGGGTAAACTTTTTTTTTTACAAATTCATGCGAGCAGCTGACGCGTGTTCCCCCCTCCACCATGCAGCAGACGATTTTTTTCAGCTCAGTATTATCTCAAATACTTATGAAACAAGTTTGAGCCGGCGTACTATGTCTTTTTTTTTACTGGGAGTGGCTGATGACGGATGTAGAAGACTTGAGCACTTACTTGAGCAGACGGTCGGTTCACTTATTAGTCATATAAGATCAACTATACATTTCAACGTCAGCCGGCTTACTATGACTTTTGTGTTTGCAACGCTACCTCCCGGGCTAACCGTCACAACGGAGTCGTCGTCGGTTGCTGTCAAAAACGTTTCAGAATACCAAAGCTGCAGTGTATAAAAGCATTTATGTTTCAAGTAATTAGTTAATTGTGTTTTAAACGCATTAAGGTTTTCTGTATCTTTAATATGTTGGGGAATTTTATTATATACTTTTATTGACGTGACATATGGACCAGAATAAAATATGTTTAATTTTGAATTGGGGAGTGCTAATCTATTTTGGTGTCTTAAGCTTCGTGATTGGGAATAATGATCTTTTGCTTGAGAGAATAGGGACATATGTTTTCTTACAAATATACCAATTTCCAAAATATATAAAGATGTAAGCGTGAGAATTAATGACGCCGACAAAATGGAAAAATAAGATCTTGAATTTTTTTTCACATCTTTTCCTTGGTGTCTGTGTACAATAGATAAATATCTAACTTTGTGAAGGAATATTGATGATTTTGAAGAATGTACTAATTACAAACATAATTTTATTTTCCTGTAGGTCATCTATAAATATAAAATTCAAAGTCCTGACTGACTGACTGACTGACTGATATATCAACGCACAGCCTAAACCACTGGTCCTAGAGACATGAAATGTAGACGGTATATTCTTTGTGAAGAGTAGGTATCCACTAAGAAAGGGCTTTTCGGAATTCCACCCCTAAGGGGGTAAAATAGGGGATGAAAGTTTGTATGAAAGTACGTCAGTTTCGAAGTTAGGATCTTCAAATTTTGTGTTTAGGCTGAAGATTGAAAATTAATGTATACGTGTCTCAGCGTTTTTAATAATTCCACCCTCGAAGCGGGATGAAGTTGTTTTGTTTTGTTTTATTGTTGTAGAAAAATATGTCATTTGATTCATGTAGTCCACGCGGGCGAAGCCGCGAGCCGAAGCTAGTATTCACATATATGTTTATCAACTATCATATCATAGGTATTACTTATATACTTCCTACCTACCACAATACTATAATAAAGTCGCAGAGTTTTTATGTACTTACTTATATATATTTATGCGCTAATCTCAGAACTACTAGTCCGAGTTGTTTTATTTGCGTTATACCTTCGATTTCAGAAATCCTTCCTTAAATTATAAAAGTCAATGTCTGTCTATATGTCTGTCTGCTGATATCGCATAGATGCTGATGAATTGTAAAGGAGCACTAAAAAGACGATGATAACGATGAAATACTAATAAGTGGTCTACCAGATAAACCAGATCAAAGGGAAAAATGTTGCATAATTTGAACCAAATACGAATAGAAAATTCATTTTGACTGATCGTACGTCTAAACACTGATTCCAAAGACGAGATCAAGTGCAATCATTCGTAAGACAGATGGATGGTTAAACAGGGTAGGTGGTGAAATGCTAAGTTGTGAATGTAAATATGACCATTAGCAATAACACAAATGTTAAAAACATTAACTAGAGGAAAATGTGCAAGTTGATAATAACTCGAAGTGAAAAATTAACGTACCGAATGTTGTGATTGAACTGTCCATCAACAAAGTAAATACTGGTTGAATCCAACAACTCCAAAACCCTAAAAACCGACTGTATATTATGCTGTTACAATTGCATACAAACGTACATAATCTGATGCATGTAAGTCACCTAACAGTAGTTCTGACAAGACAGTGTCTAACTGCCGGTTTCTATATTTGATCAATCCTTGAATTTGACATTACATTTATTATAAATCGTGTCAAATATCTTTGTATATAAAATTCTACTGTACGTCAGATGGCGCTGCAGTCGATAATATAACCTAGATACCGACTGCGGCGCCATCTGCCGGGCTGATTTGTGAATCTAAACCATCCAGGGCGCCACCCAAACGCATACAAAAATTTCTTTCAAATCGGTTTAGCCGTTTAAGAGGAGTTCAGTGACATACACACGTACAGTAGAATTAACTCCCTGGATGGTTTACATAGGGTAGGGTAGGGTATTATTTATTTAAAGGCACCTGCTATCATAGGGTGTTGTGCTTTCTTGTCTAATGCACCAAATTTTACTTGTGGGTATTACCGGTCAGCGTGACCGGCATTGCCCGCCTAGAAACATTTCCGTAAAATCATTTATAGGTTAAAAACTTATCGATACAAAGTCAAAATCTATTATCGCTTGGGATGCTTATGATATAAGAATTATAAGTAATAATGTAATAAATGTGAAATAACAAATACTCACATCTTATTGTTCGACCTAGGAAATTAACTTCAAGAAGGTGCAAAAACAATTGACGTGCGTTTATCCTAAATGTTGGCTGGAAATTAGTGGGGGACCGGATCGTCGGTGCGGGGTAAGTCTCGCCACGCGCTATGTTACTGGTGCTTGCGCGGGAACTCAGTAATATGATGATGATGATGATAAGCACTACCCTCAGCCAGTACAACGACCGACCCATGTCCTATGCTTAGTTTATAATGACTGGTACCTGAATAGTTGTATCGGAGTAACCATGGATAAACCAAGGGGTGCGTGGTATATAGGAGTGACACGCTCTGGGATGGGAGAGGACGGCCAGCCAACCGCAGCCAGCTGACCACAATCGACCGACTGTTCAGCCTATAGCCATGGGAGAAACTGTAATGACCGGTATTACCTCCTTACGGGCATTACCCGGTTTTTCCCTAACACATAAGGTACTTTTCATCCCGGGAAAGCAATATATCTCTCGGGTACGCGGGTGAAACCGCGGGGCGCAACTAGTATTATTATATTTGATTAAAAATTATACATATGTTTTTCTACTGGTATATGCTTCGTCTCTCTGGTGTTTTAGTTTATGGATGTTGCAAGCCTTCATGTTGGGATGCGGGATATGGCCACGAGATCTTTATTGTTATTGGTAAGTATAGATTTAAGTCTGTTTGAATTGTGTTCTCGGATTAGCATGTGGAATTTTAACACATCTGTAAAGCAATTGAATTTAATACTGACGATCCAACCAGCCAAGCGCATTAACGCTTTATAAATACGCAAAAATGTTCAAAACCAACTGGGCGTTTTAAAATCAAATGAACAATCGAAAGAACAAAGTGTGCTGGATGATAGGCGCTTTATGAAACCATTTTTTTTTTCAATTATGATTTTGGAACTGCCGCCCGGGGCAGGTGCCCCTGTTTGCCCCACCGCCCCATTGATCCGGGCCTTAAAGCACAAATGACAAGCGAAATATTTTGGTGCTCGAATGAAATGAGAGCGCCAATTTTTCGAGGATGTGACGTACGCTCCTACTCTATGTCTATATAAGCAGAGATGTCCTCAGTGACCCAATGACCCAGAGGTTATATTTTGTGACTTTACTCAAGTTTCCTCCCCCGGTGTCCCCCCAGCCTTACATACAAAATTCTCTTCTTCAAATTCTTCACACAATTTCTTTGTCTATCAACCTGCTTACCTTGCCTACATTTGGTAGACTTTAATCTTCTAATTCGGGATTTTAGAGAAGCCTTATTTATGTCGCCATAATTCATGTTGTGTCCATTGGCCAATAATCGGGGTTGTTCATAGCTGCTCGGTTGCGGTCAGGATTCGTAGTACAAGCCGATTGGGTAGTTTAATGAATCAAATGGCTCCTTTTTTCCAATATTAGACTTCTATTTAGAATGAGGCAGTCGATCCTCCCAACATACAAAGGAGCATGTCTCACTTTGTATGTCAACAAAGGTCCTGGTAAGCCTTGCCTTATCAACCGTATACATTCTAATACTCTTTCATTATGAAGGTCTACTAAATATCTGCTAAATAGGTAATTCAAGGATTTACCTATTTGGATGTGTCAAAACACGAAAGGGTTGTAAACGTGCGATTCATTCGTCGTATGTACTTACGATTATATGTTTTTTTTTATTCTATGAGCGTTTATAATAAATCTAAGTCAGCTATGAAAGTTTTGTAAGTGAGTACCTACTTGAATGTATCTGATAAATAAGTTCATCATTATCGCTTTAAACTTGGCCTATTGATAAGCTATGGGCGATGCTTATAACGGAATTACAGATCCTGTATGAGACACATATCACATTTGATAACATTCAATAATGTATAATTTAACGCCTCAATAAAATAATAAATAACATAAAAATATGTCAATAGTACGTGTGTTTTAATTTTACATGTTTGTGTTATTTGCTAACATTTGTGATCAATAGAGGGTAATTATCGCATACTAGGTATGTAAGATTGCAGAAGAGCACGTGGGTGGGAAGTGTATTGGCGAAACAGAAAAGTGCAGAGTGCAGACGGGTGGATGATGCGCTTGCGCGGGGTGCGCCGCGGCGGCCGGGCGGCGCCCGCGCCCGTGCCGCTGATACTCGAGCGTGCGTTGCGTTCTGCGTCCGCACCGCACTCCGCGCCAGTAGCGCGAACAGCCCCGAAAGGCACACACGATGATCGCGCACAAGCATGCGCTCGCCGCCGCGCTGCTGTGTGCATTGGCTGGGCAGCTCGGTGCTGGAGCCAGCCTTCACTGCGCCATGCGAAGAGAGATCTCACCCTGCACCTGCCGTCGAGAAGACACCGGTACTGGCGCTATACATGTTGTTTGTCAGCGTATCAACACATATGAAGAGATCGTACGAGCTCTAACAAACAAATTCAGTCCAGAGACGAAAATCGGCCTGGATATCTCCTACTCGCAGCTACCGGACTTTGCTGACCATAGCTTCCGTGAACTCGGTCTTTCTATTACGAGACTCAAATTAAACTTCGATAATTTAAGGCAAGTCGTTTAGGAAGTATTATGTTCTGTTCGATGTGCAGTTTACTTAATGTGTGTCTATGTGAAATTATCCGCAGTCTATTCAAAAGCATATAGTGTACCTTATAAAAATGTAAAATAACAGTTTGAGTTCAATTTTAATTGTGATCATGACTTATCAAAACAATGTGTAAGTTGAATGAAAAAACAACAGGTCTATGATAAGAGGAGCGCAACACCGATGAGGATCGGTCTGTTATCAAACAGTGGGCGGGACCCTTGCCAGGGAAGCCAGACACATTCTGCTACAACTAGCAAAACGAGACTGCCTTCCCTGAGTGATGCGTCCCATGGACGAATCTAGATCACTCCCTGCACACTATATTGCAAAGAGCAGCAATGTTAAATAGTCTTATCAGCAATACATAATTAAGTAACGATTCAAATTAGTCGAGAGAATAAGATCACATCTGTTTCTTAGTAAATTTCCCTTCGGAATGGGCTTATTATTGAAGTATTGCTTATCAGCTTCATTAGTCCTATTATTATTGTAAACTCAAACAAATACGAATCGTGAGCATAATATAATGTTAGATAATAATTCATATTCCGCGAGACGCATGGTGTTTTTGATGACATCTCTCTCACATTACAACAATTATATCGTCCGTCCGTGACCTGTGAGCTCTACTGTTATTGACCACTCAATTGGTGGTCTGAGATTTTAGAACTGCTCTCATTACCAACTTTAATTATGTTGAATGAATGTCTTTTCTCTTTAATCCAGACTTTCCAGACCATCATTCACTCATTGAAATAATGAATGAGTCATTTGCAAAATTAATCAGAAACTGTTATGATTAAAGCAATTTGTTTTGGACTGAATTGACCTTTGTTTTCTGCTTAATACGTGTCTCGTTTAAAATAATTGGGAAACACACTGTAATTAAACGTTAAATCATGTATCATACGAACTGAGTTAAAGAAGAGGTGGTTTAAAACATGCTATCAGGCTATAATTTAATTCCATCAAATAACCTTTCGTCAGTGAACTCCAGATCGTGTGGGGATGGCATCTAGGAGACGTTGGTCGATAGTTTGCCAGGGTTATCTAAGGTCACTTCTAAAGCAGTAAAATTGAATGATATCATATTGGTAGTGTCGTATTCACTGTATTTACCCATTAATGGTGAACTAACAAATTACTGCGATTGTTGTTTATCATGTTTGTAGTCTACTTATTTAAAATAACAATCTACTGATATATTCACCGTAAAACCTAGTGTTATTTTGTTGTAGTATTATTTGCCAGAGAGGATTTAAAATTAGTTCCTCGGTACTGAGACCAGCTTACCTTTTCGTGGATAATGTATGTGAAGTTGTTTATTATATTTTAATAAGATCCGAATTTTCTAAATCTAATTAAACCGCCTGCATCTATCAGTGAGTTTCGCTAGTCTTGCACTTTCACCGTCAGTCTACATATCGGGATTTCGTAATCGGCGATATCCAGCGATCAGGGTTCGTACCAATACAGTTTCTTTCTTTTCAAGGTGTTTTCATTGGTTATCGTTCTTCCATTGGCTTGGCCTAACCATGGCCTAACCTGTCCATTTCTATTACATCAAAACATTCGTAGCGACCTATGACTGAGACTTTAATTATCTTTGAAGTATTTTTGGTGACAAAATTCTTTTTTTTTTACATATTTCATCTCTTAAGTGTCTGTCTTTGCCGAACCTTGGAGTTGGATACCATTAGGAGGCCAACAGAAAACCATTGCATTTTGCATAAGGCTAATCTTATCAATGAACATATTCTTTTCTTCTTATTCTTCTCTCATACTCTGAAAGTAGACCTAAAAGCTTCTAAGAAGAGATTTTAAAAAGATAATTTTCTACCCTATAAGGAAAAATATTTTAGAAGAATGAAGTATACTATACCTATATAAGGTGTAGTGCCAAGAAGTAGTAAAAATTGGAAGTCAGAGGTAGATCACCTGTAGAGGTACCCGCCCGAAACACACCTATGTATGTTCCGCGAATTTTTGTAATTTTCGAGTTAGGACAATGTTTCATGTTTTTAACTCTATAACATTTTTGATCATAGTGACTTAAATAGCTATTAAATAATAATAAATAAATATCCTGGTACTCTGAATTGGGAATGGAATTGTCTACTGCTGATTTTTTTCTACATGTTTTCTAATTCTTTACGGGTGATTTAACAATAAATGTCACTTTTTCATACTTTTATTTTTCAATGCTTATTTTAACGAAATGGCTCTATTTAATCTATGGCAACAAAATGTTTATGCATTCACTAGGATCATTATTCACATAATTGGGAAAAAAGCTCGCATGTATCTTGACAATTAAACGTCACTAAATCAAAAATAACAATGACAGATTTTAATTAAGAAATAGAAAAACTAACATTCGCAAAATATCACCCGCGCCCCCTTATTTACCCATTGGGAATGTAATTTCCAAAAATCTTTTCTTATAGGAAAAAACTTTTGAGTTAATCAGTAATACCCCCCTTAAAAACATAACTGCCCCTTTTTGCCCCGATAGGGGTCGATTTTCGGGAAACCCAAAAAACTTTAGAATTAATCGGAAATGGGTATTTCCGATTAATTAAAATAAAATATTCCGAGAAATTAAAAGGGGCGGTTATGTTTTAAGGAGGGTATTTCCGATTAACTCAAAAGTTTTTTTCCTTTTAATTATTAAATTAAACATAACTGCCCCTTTTTACCCCGTTAGGGGTCGAAACGTATTTCTGTATTTTCTATTCAAAGTTTCATGTTAGTCGGACCACGCGTTAGGTTCCTTCCATACAAACTAATATCATTCCCTAAACCCCATAACCCCTAATATGGGGTTTTGAAAAACTAATAATGAGATATTTTTATTATTTATTTAGGTAAGTAAATAAATAATGTGTTATAAGTTGCCAGTTTATAAAACCAAGGAATAAGATTGTTCATACAAACAAAATCCCCCCTTTTCACCTCATAGAGGCTGAATTTTCAAAAACCCCTTCTTAGTGGATTCCTACGTTATAAAAAGAACCTGTGTTCAAAATAAGTATTTACATTTTTAAGTTCAATAATGTAACTCATGTTGTTTGAGGCTGTTGCTGTCCCTAATAAAAAAATATATATATATAAAAAGTGTTAACGTTATATCTTTTTAATCGACTCCAAAAAAAGGAAATTATGAATTCGACACGAATGTATGTAATATTATTAGAACTGCAATATATTCACATATGAAAATCTATTAGGGCTTCCAAACAAATATACAAAATTTCATAGGTGTATGTATGTATACATAAATAACTTTCCTAAGAATAGCAACACTCATAGTTTGAACACTATAAATAAGCACAAACTTGCTGTACCTAACTCGGCTCAGCAAAGTCCTAAACTCTTTTAAGGGGCAATGTATACGTTTCTATAATAAAGTAACCAAAGAATTCCAAAAGATATATACATAGATTTCAAAAGATAGTAAAACAGACGTTATGCAAGAAAGGGTACTATAATGTTTCTGATTTTGTAGATGACAAGAATGCATTTGAATGAATTGTTCGCTTCGCAGGCTATTGCTGTATACAGGATGAATTTTTTTTTCTAGCCAGTGAGGGCAACTTCTGAACTACAGGTCTTAGAGAAAAACGCTGAAGGGAACCCCGAGCTAAATTTTGAAGAAAATAAAAATGCAATAAAAAAAAATGAAAACAAAAAGTGTTTTTAATTTTATTCAAAAAATTTTTTTTCTTTTTCTGGTTCTACTTCACAATACGAACAAAATTATGTATGATAATCTTGGTCTGAAGTTGCTAGAAGTTATCAAAATTGACCTCAAATTTTTTGTCAGAATGCTAAGAGCCAATTCTTTATGGCTAAACATAGTGAAGTCCCTGCGAGATCTACTCCACCTCGTCAAACTTTACGCAGCATAAAACCATGGTCAAGGAAAATATAAAATAATATTTTGGATAACTTCTAGCAACTTGAGAGCAAGATTGTCTTACATAATTTTGTTCATATTGTGACGAAGAAGCAGAATATTGAAAAAAATTTTTTTTTTAAAAATTCAATATTTTCGAAAATACAATTTTTTTTAATTAAATTTTAATCGCATTTTAATTTTCATCAAAATTCAGCTCGGGGTTCCTTTCAGCGTTTTTCTCTAAGACCTGTAGTTCAGTAATAACCGGGACCAACGGCTTTACGTGCCTTCCGAAGCACGGAAATGCTCGATTTGAAATAAATACCACTAGGCGGTCACCCATCCAGGTACCGACCACGACGGTGGTAGCTTAACTTTGCCGATCGATTAAGAACGGCTAATCATGCTACACCACGAGCGCTTCTGTACACCACGAGCGCTTCATAAGTGCCTTATCAGGGCCTATATTGAATAAATCCTTTTTTTTTTATATGTATGTTTGTGTGTGTATTTTTGTCCACGCATATCTCCGAAGATATCAAACGGATTGTAACCATTACTTTTTTATTGGTTTTTTACTTCAACTTAGGGAACAGTGCAAGTTTCATTGAAATCGGTCCAGTAGTTTTCAAGATATGGACAAATATTTGTGACGCCCTGGCTTATTGATACGAGCTACGGGTATGGTGTCAAAGGAAAAACATCTCAAAATCTTGGTCAAATTCAATAGTGCATTTAAGAAAAACTAAAAATGGCGAAATAAAAAAGTAATTTATAAAAATTCAATCGACTTCAAAATACACTAAAATGTATGAAATAACTCTAATCTGACACTGATTTGAAGTCAAAAATAGAAATACACTGTTTGAAATTACATTATTAAAAGGAACCAAATACCCGACTACGTAAAACAAAAAATAACTTAAAAGAGAAAAACAAGCTCTTTAATCTATAGAATTTTGAATATAGGGGAAGGGAGGGCAAGATGAAATAGCTAACTTTACGATGAAAATAATCAATGAAATAATATAATTTTGTAATCACTAATTTATTAATATTAAGTATAAAATATGCTAGACTCTTGAAGCAAAAACATGGAAAATTTCATCTTGCCTTCATCATGAAGGCAAAATGGAAAGTTTATACAGGCAAGATATTTTTCAGTCCAAGAACCTCTATTGCTCTTTCTTTTATACCTAAACACCATCTAAAAAGAAAACATGCGTATACTTAATGGGATATGTAAAAAAATTAATTCAAGTCATTGCGTACAGGCAAGATGGAAACTATACTATCTTGTCCTAAAAAGTAATTTTCCATCTTGCCAAAAGATATCAATCTGGCAATAAAGATATCAACAATTCAAAAATCCTTCGAATGTTTTTTTGTTCAGTCATCAATTCATACAATCTATACCTAGTAGGTATTTACTGTTAAAACAAAATTATATATATTGATTACCTTAAACAAACAATAAAAATGCAAAAATCCAATGTTTTTGTAAAAAATCGCAGCAAAAAAGCAAAACACACGCACACTTCGCTGGTTGGCGTGAGCTGGAGGAACAAAGTCCAGCTCAATCGTTCCATGGCTGGACGACTCCGTTCGTGAATTCATGTTGGCCGTGAGTCTCTATGTACTAAGCGATTTGTGTCGATTCGAGCGTGGTTTGGATTTACAGTGAGTTTCCATCTTGCCCAGTACTTTCATCTTGCCCTCCCTTCCCCTAACTTGAATTGTATACCTATTGCAGCCCCGACTGCAAATGTGCAAATAAACAAATATTACAAAAAAACATACTTAGGTTTAACCGTTTTGCTTACCAATGGTAGGATTTTTATTGCCAAACTAGATTGCATATAGATCATTGCGCAAGCTAATTTTACCTGTGATAGCTACTTGCATATGGGAGGGTCTGCTATGCAAAGCTTTGAGATCTTTGCTTCATTATTAGTAAAGATATAAGAGTTTTAATTTTAACCGATAACGGTCCGTAAATTATAGGATTCGGTCATTACCACGAAGTTAGGCACTAGGAATGACGATGAGCTGAGAGTAGGGTACTTTGGAATTGAGCAGCGGAACCCTAGGGGGCAACGGTTGGCCGACTTCATAGAGTTGGAGGGATTCTTTATGATGAATTCCTTCTTTAAAAAGTGGCCACACAGGAAATGGACCTGTAGTAGCCCCGATGGATCCACCAAAAATGTGATAGACTTCATCTTGACGACAAAGAGGCAAATCTTCAGTGATGTTTCTGTGGTTAAGACCGGCAGCGATCACCGATTAGTAAGAGGACACACTGATCCTGCTCATCCAGCTGGAAATATGTCGTCAGGTGAAGTCTACGCTCCGATCTCAATCTGCATATATCCAGGACCTCATCACAGAAACCAGATCCAATACTGGTAAGTGACGCAAGAGTCACCGAAGATTGCACCGAAGATATTCCGGATGTCAGCCTGTACGCGATTAGAATGGCTCTGAAACAGCTTAAAAATAACAAGGCGGTGGGTGAAGACGGAATTACAACAGAGCTTCTGAAAGTGGGTGGAAATACGGTACTTGTAGTCCTTCAGAAGCTATTTAATTCCGTCATACACTGAGGTACAACGCCAGAATTATGGAGTAGAAGCATATATATGGTGGTGCTCTTCTTCAAGAAAGACGATAAGACCCTATTGAAGAATTATTACCGCCCGATATCCCTCCAAAGGCACGTTTATAAGCTGCTTTCGAGAATCATTACGAATGTGGACTATGAGAAATCCTACGATTCAGTCGAGATATGAGCGGTATTACAGAGTCTACAGCCATGCCAAATCAACTATCGCTATATCTAAGTGTTGAAGTGTTTGTACAGCAAAGCCACCATGTCTATCCGAGTCCAGGGCGAGAGTACGAAACCAATGCAGCAGAAGGGTATAAGACAGGGTGACGTAATTTCCCCGAAACTCTTCACCAATCCAATGTAGGATGTGTTCAAATCGTCCGGGCCGTCAGGTGGAGGCACGCTGGTCTGGTACATATTTTTTAAGGTTCCAGACCTTAAAAGGAAAAAAACGGAACCCTTATAAGATCACACTTTTGACGATGACATTTATCTTGACGTTGATGGTGGGTCCGAGGTCCAGTGGTGACTTGACAATCTGAAAAACTGAAAATGAGTACTATAAGTTCTGTGATTATGATGGTCTCCACTTTTGGAGTTTGTTCAGTACCTCAGTTCACTCATGAGTGATTCAGCATGCAGAATGATAGTGATTTCAATCGTGGTGTAAAGTATAGAATCAGCTCAGGTTAATTATAAGGAATGGTGATAGTTCACCCGATTAACGTCTGATCCAAGGATACTACTGAAGCTACGATTACATGATCTATGAATGTGTCTGATAAATCGGTTCGGATTTTCGAAATCATCAGATGTCCTGTTCGTTAGGTTTGGAAATTTGGAGAGTATATCGATACATGATGTCAGCATAATTTTGATTTAAAGAGCAGCGAGTGAATCGTCATTGGTAGCGGATTTGCGTTCATTCCACTTTCCGAGAGATGGTGACGGATTTATTAGTATGAATGAATAGAAAATTACCAATAGCAAACCAATAAAACGTGCCTTTTCTATAAGATGGGTATCATGGTACGTGTTTGGTTTGCATGGAATTAAAACTAAATCGTTTAACGACGATTCGGTTTTGAGAGTATTTCTTGTAGTCGTCCAGTACCTACAAAGTTCCCCAGTTGAAATCATCCATCGGTATGAATCATGGCTAACAGAAGACACTCTACTGAGACTGTGTGATGCGCTAGTCCCGCAGTGGCCGTGATAAGGAAACATGCATGTTATCATTGGATTCTACGTAAAGCATAATTATTAATTGTAACCGCAGTGACATCGTTTCTTATAAAAGTCATGTAGGTATTTAATTTGGTCAATTTGTGAAACATTTTGTTTCGTATTTGAATACTATATTATTTTGACATAACCGAAATAACTTTTAGGTACCTATTAATAAAATGCGTAGTGTCAAACAGATGTGATCAGTATAATATGACAGTGGCAATAGTGTGCAATCACGCTCCATTCCAGCGAGCCTAGAGCGCTCTTCGTTTAATTGTATTTGCTGGTCCCGTTTTGTAATTTAATTACCCTTTGGCCTAAGCGCGAACGTCAATTATGAATCGTTCAGCTCGACGAGTACCGAACCTCATGCCGCAGGCCGTATGTAAGTACTTTATCCTTTTGGTACTGAACAATCTTTATAAAGTGTTTGATATCGCGATATTTTATTTATCATAATGATAATAGGTAATATTATGGTACAGTACCTAATGAGCATTTCAATAAATTCCGATGCTATCCAGTCATAGAATATACACAATGATACAAACATTATTCTAATTAATTATGGACACAATAGGTACCTACATACATACAACCTGTAAAATTATCATAATACCTTTAATAATGCCGGAAATGCTGAGAGTGCTGGCCAGAAGAAAATTTTGCTAGATATTCTTAGATCTGATCATTTTAAAGGGGTTCGAAAAATTAAAGTTCGCTTACCATCAGATGAAACGTAAGCTAGTTTGCTACCTTAGTAGCTTATATTTTTTTATAGTCTTCCCTTCCCTTCTAATATCACCCTTGCGTCTATACATCTTTTATTTGAATGCGACATAACGTAGCTACCAATAGATCATCTAAGTATGATAGTAACATTTTGTAGTAATAACAAAATCTCAATTACAGCATGTACCTAAACATGTCCTTGCATAATTATAAAAGTGAAGTAAAAAACATAAAGGAAAAATTATTAAATGAAACAAAAAAACCCGACTGGCTTGGCCGTTTCGCTACTGTCACATGGGAATAAGGTGAAAAATATATTCACTGTTACTTTTTTGTTATAGAATAGTTCTTGTAGTAGTGAAACGGCCAAGCCACATATTTTTACTACGATGTGTAGAGTTTGTGAAGTTAGGCTTGTAGAGTAAGGGCAAGTAGAGTTATAAGCTTGGCTCTACATGAGATCTGATAACTTTTTGACAGTGCAAGCTATATGTCTTGGCGGCAACATTTTACATAAAAATGTTTTTGGTGGGATTTCACTTCTTTTTAACCGACTTCAAAAAAAGGAGGAGGTTCTCAATTCGAATGTTTTTTTTTTTTTTATGTTTGTTACCTCATAACTCCGTCATTTATTAACCGATTTGGAAAATTCTTTTTTTATTTGAAAGGGTACGCTTCCCGTTTGGTCCCATTGTCAGCAGATCAGGATTTGATTACTTCTTAGTGTACTTTGAAGTCGGTTTAAGGTTTTTGTAAAACAGTCCAATTATTGTAAGTTACGATTGTTTTTTTTTTTTTTTGAAATTTCCAAATTTTATAATTTTTTTGTTGATTGTGTAATAATACAAGCTTACATACCAAATTTCAGCTTTCTAGGACTTCCGGAAGTACCCTATGAGTTTTGATGATCATCAGTGAGTCAGTGACGAAATCGGGGTTTTTTAGGTATCAATAAAATCTAAAGTATAAGAGCTATGTTATTGAAATTTAATATGTTTAATAAGTTTACTATTGACATCATGTCCCGAAAATTTTGTTTATCTGGTATAATCCAAACCCAAGTTATGAGGCTTCAAAAAACGACGAAGCGCTTCGAGAAAAGGTAGGTAGTGCCCTTGCGCTTCGCTTGGCTGTCTTGGCGGGGGGCACTACCGTGCCCCCAGATACATACATACACTCGAAAAATGTAACCCTCCTTCCGGGTTAGTCGGGTAAAAAACGATAGTTTATAGCCGTCATATAATACAGGTGGTTGGCGCATAGACCGTTGGTTCTCGCGAGGGACGGGCGTCCTATTATCACAATTGATGTCATTGTTATTACCCAACCCCTCAAAAAAAATTGTCGAATCCCGTGCACGCTCGCGTAGACCTCATAAAGTGTCTATATTTCTTCCCGTGTAGGCGATTTAGATAAAATGAATAATATTTTTTCTTTTATGCTGCGTAGTTTTTAATTTATGATAAAAAAACAACAAAAAAATAACATAATAGCTACTTCTACTTCTTATCTGTGTACTTAGTTCGTAAAGCTAAATATCTGAAATACAGTTGATAATCATCGATGTAAATATTACAGGAGAATAGAATGATGTTTCTGCACAGTATTTTTCGAAATCAAAATTTCATCACAAACAAGATCCAAGGAAGGTTAGAAGCCTCAGTGCACGGATCAGACTCAGACTCGCACTGTGTCGGATTTTTTGGGCTCAGTAAAAAATTTGAGAACTTATACATCAATCAATTGATGGTATGTAAATTTAAATAATAATAGACTGCTTCATAATAAACACTTTGGTTTTAATACGTTGAAAAACCAATGCTGTTGTCGGGCTTATAATATTTTTGACGCCTGGGAGGAGTCACGATGAGATAAGATACTTTCGGTGTCTTTTGTGATTTGTGCTAGGCGTTTAACGATCACAACTTAGTATTATATTAGAGACTAGCTGCCCGGCGCAACTTCGTTCGCGTGGGGCTATCCTACCCTGTGGTGCTACCCTACCCTATCTAAACCATCCAGGTGGTTAATTCTACTGTATGTGTGTATGTCACTGAACTCCTAAACGGCTGGACCGATTTGAATGCATTTTTTTGTATGCGTTTGGGTGGCGCCCTGGATGGTTTAGATTCACAAATCAGCTCGGCAGATGGTGCTGCAGTCGATAATATAACCTAGATACCGACTGCAGCGCCATCTGCCGGGCAGGAGTTCAGTGACATACACAAGTTTTAAAATAAAACCACCTCATAAGCTCGGAAAGGTTTTATCATTCGAAATCTGCGTGCAAAAGCACTTTTTATCCGCATGCGTGGTAAAAAATTTAAAAATCATAACTTTATATTCGTAGAAACACAATGATACGTTCAGAAACTTATACCCCCTTTATAAGGTAGGTATACCCTTCAAGAAAAATTTGTTGTGACGTTAAAAAGTGACGGATATATTTAAAACCTGGGTTGAATAATGGAATGGGACATTTTATTCTTATTTTGTAACATTGAATTAAAAGTAATAACTAACTCCATTTTGGTTTTATTATAGGTATTATTTAGTTCCTTAAACCATAAAAATATAACAAGAATATATATTTACCCCCTTATTCATAATAAAGTTATCAAACGTTGATGACATTGAATTATTACACAGTTGATTAGCTAAAATTCTGAAGTCTTTATCTGACACTTTTGGTGATCGAAAGAGTGAGACGGGGCACACTATTACACAGATTTAGTTAAAAAGCGATTATGAATAAGGGGGTCTGAATATATTTTTGTTGAAGAATTTCAAATGTATGGTGGGTGAGATTTCCGAACGTAATAGGATTTCGAAACGCATCCATAAAAAAAAGAAACATTTTTAAATTTTCATCTATTCAATTCACTTTCTACGATATGAAAGTGATTCGTGCCAAAGCCCTTGTAAATAATGGACTAATCAGGGAAACGGCTAAATACGATACTAAATAAATACGATTACGATGGCACTTTCAAGAAAATACTGATACTTCCCGTGTATTTTGAAAATCTCGTGGGGCTGGCGTTAAAATCAAACAACCACTATTCAAATTATCCCTTGAAATATGGAGTTTGATTCCATGTTATTTTTTTTGGTAATGATATATTTTTTTTAATTTGTGGTTATTTAATTGACTTGTTACAATCTCACCTTGGTAAGTAATGATGTACAATGTACCTACTGGCTCCAAAGTGCAGCTGTCGGAACACATCTCTAGGTGATTGCCAGGCAGGCGGCTGGTAATGCCCGTATAGGTTGATCGATACATTTTTCCTTATGTTTTTTTCCATGCCCGTAACTAACTTGCTGCTACCCTCATAATCATAGTTATGTTCTCTTTGAAGTAACTTTCATTTTCGTAAAAAGAAACCGGCGGCGAATTCAGTCAAATTCGAGGGCATATCAATGAATCGGCACGGGCATAAAACTACTCAGTGTTGTGGATGGAACACGCAACAACAACCTTCGCCTTTATTATTGCTTGAAAAAGTCCAAAGGCATCCCTGTCCATCCAGTACCTTTATAAGCGCTGATATTTTTATTTATATCCCGCCAAACTTCGCTTGGCTTGAGTTCCAATCACGATATATTATATAGTGTACAATTTGCAGTTTTTGGGGTGCCGTTTATTTTTTTTATCGTTGGTGATAACTATGTCGAAATAGCGAAACATTGATGGCAGATATTTTTAACTTCAATAAAGGAGGAGGTTCTCAATTCGGTTGTATGATTATTTTAATATTTGGAACTACCTCATTTATTAACCGACCACCGATCTCGGGAAATCATTAGGAATAATCGGAAATTCTAGCAAAATTAGGATATGGAATCTAGTTCAAAATAACGTTAAGCTCACATCTAGTTAGTTTCCTTGACTTATCGTAAGATACTGATTATTATTATTTTGAAATCCGCATACATCTGATGTTGATTGTGTGTGTGTGTTATGTACATAGAGTGTAGACTATTAGGTATAATTTAACGCGCTACAGGACGATATAGGTTAGGTCCAAATGTTCAACGAGTACTGTGAGGTTTATCACTGTGGTCTCCAAGATGTCACTCCTACAAGGTGGACTTCCCCGTTTCGGGGTGCTGGAGAGCTTGCACTGTAGACAGCTCAGGATAATTTATTGTGAGAATACTCGGTTTGTTCTTACGTTGGTGATTTCCGGATTAGAAATTATGAATAAACATTTTCCATTAGTAGGTAACCATTCGAAGACTGGGTGTAGATGTAACACTTGGACATAGAGTGGCTTGGTGAACAAGTGGCACATGGTTGTAGTGAAGGCATCATGTGCCGGCGCAGGCGCAGGCGACCATGCGACCGTTTGGCGCCGCCACTGCACTGATAACCCCGGAACGTTGACCTCTTTCACATTAGTGTTTATCTTTTAAAAGTAATAGAACAATACGGCTATAAATAAGTTATATTTGATATCTTTACTAATATATAAAGAGAGAACGTCAAATTGGGTAACTGACTGACTCATCAAAGCAAAGTCGAAACTACTGAAGACAAAATGCATGAAATTCGGAAAGCAGGTTCTCTCTTTGATCTATCGAAAAACTTTTGAAAGGATTCTTGTTTATCCCCTAATAAAAGGGATGGCTATTTATATGGGGAAACTCAAGTAGGTAAATGTCTTAAATAAATAGAGTCTTATCTATCTTCGCTACCCACACAATTATACGTTTCACAGGTACCTAAATATTTTCTTTGTTGGAATGTTTTCAATTTTCTATTATCATAAATCGGCTCTCAAATCCGTTTTTACAACAGGATATCTATGAAGCTATATCTAAAGGTAAAACAACACTAGGTTTTATTTTTTCCCATACAAACCCCCTAACACTTATTTTTGTCGCGTTTCGACCAGTCTCTGTCTACTATTCAAGATCTTTGGCATAAACACTCTACTCTACATTACAAATAATGTAACAGGTTATTTAATAATCAAATAACCTAGATCATTTATATATATACATATAAGTAACAGTAGCTATATCAGATCCCAAACTAAGCAAATATTGTGGTATGGAAATCATATAACTGATAAACTACATAAATAGGATGTTTACACCTAGCTAGACATGTTACGTTAGACATGATCAATCTTCATGCTTAATTTTTTTCCCATTGGTGAAATTGGAACCCATGAACCAACATGTCAGTCAGGGTACTCAAGATATTTAACCCCAACACAAATTGGCCCATCAGGGAAACCTTTTTCGGCATTTCATGAATAGGCTGATTCTAATACCGGAGGTCGAGTTTGCTGAGAAAAGCCAGCAATAAACAAAAAAATCTGCCGCCCTAGGTTCAAACCATCAGGTTACCAAACCATGTATGCCAAACCTACTCAGCCTGCTGGTAAATCCGCAACTGATTTCATATTTGTCGCACCAGCATTTCGGTCCAGTTAGGTTCATTGGAATTAGGTGTATATTTAGAGTCAATTTTTATTTGTTTTTTTATTTACTTCAAATATATACAAATTACAATCTATATATAGAAAATTTCCTCAAGTCTGCCGCTGTTTCCGATCAAGGGCAAGGTTGCCAGAAGGCTGGCAGCGTTTCCTCTTTGGATAGCCAAGCTGATGCGTTGGCGAAAAAGCTCCACGCCCGCTGATCTCCGTAGGTCTCGATCAATTTTTGATGACAAAGTGCGAACATAAGAAGAGTTTTTTTAATGTAAATACCTAAATAAGGGGGCGGTGATTGGTTTGCGCCCCGGGCGGATGAAATCTACGCTACACCACTGCCACGGTACAAATATATTTGATCAAATCGAGTGGCTCTGAATAACCCCGAATAAATTTTATGCAAATTACCTACTGTATTTTGTTGTTGTTTTATTTTTTACTTTATATAGGTACTATATAGACTTATAATTTTTTTTTTTTTTATTTTTTTTTTATACGACTAAGGCGGTAAACAAGCTTACGGCCCGCCTGATGGTAAGCGGTTACCGTAGCCATATGGACACTTGCAATACACGAAGCATCGCTCACGCGTTACCGACCGAATCCTTGTGTCCGAATTATTGTGTACTTGTCTAGTTTTGTTATGTCATGTCTTGTAAATGTATTTTGTT
Organism: Polyploca ridens; assembly: GCA_951394255.1. Lineage (NCBI taxonomy): Eukaryota > Metazoa > Arthropoda > Insecta > Lepidoptera > Drepanidae > Polyploca > Polyploca ridens. The sequence goes on from OX596244.1 coordinate 8,493,675, forward strand.
GTATCATCTATTAGTGTATGTGGTTTTTACCTATTTTTATTTAATCTTTAAGTATAATGTTTAAGTGTGCCAACTACTGGTGAATCTTAAATAAATAAAATAAAACTAATAGTCGGGCTAAAAAGCGTTTTTTTAGGAACTCCCGAACCACAATATGTTTATCCTTATTGTGGTTCGGGGAATTAATGTATGTATCGAAAATATTTCACTGGCCAATTGTCTAGACTCTTATAAACCATGGGCCTTACTTATAAAACACGTTGTTACATATTTATCTATCCTCTTACTGTCATTATCAAACAATGTGTCGTTATTTACGTGACCATAGTATATTAGTTTTCTGAATCTCTAAAGTATGTAACTGAAGAATTTTAATTTGGGTGGGACTGTAGGAGAGATATCCAAAAGTTGTTAAAAATAATGAAAGATACTGAGTTACATATACGATGCCGGAAAGTTGGTTGTTAATACAACAAGGCCTCGTGTAACATTGTGAAAGATAACAAGTTATATTTGTCTCAGGAATTATTTTTATTTTTATCCTTCAGTTGAATGAGCCCGATGACACGTGATTGGTAACGTAAATACCGGTATACCGCTTTATTTATATTATTTCTTGTTAATCTATCTAGACTCTAGCTAGAGCTATGCAGGATAATTTGCTGTCATCAATATGTAAGATACAATCGACACCAGGGGGCCTACCACATGCTCTTAAAACAAGGTTAAAATAACCTTAATTGTCTTTTGTCCCGTTTTGACGCCGGATGTCAAAGAAAGACAAAAGTCAAATAAGTTTATAATAATATTGTTTTAAGAGCGTGGTTCGCCCTCTGGGGGCCAAGTCTTCTCTATTTTAAATAAAAAAAATGACATTCTGACACAATTCCATTACAACTACATTGCAATTGAGTCAATGTGCATTGTGCACTGTCAAATTTGTAAATTTTTACACCACTGATAGTTCATTGGAACACAATTGCAATAGCAGACTTGGACCCTGTTTATTTTACTCATTCTGTATAACAATAATATTTATTTAATGTAAAAACTAGGGTTCACTTGTAATGCATAAATATTGAATTGAAAACCATATTGCCTTATAGGTATAGGGCACTTAAAGTGGAAAAGTTTCCATCCATATACATTATGATACATGCGTGCAAAGTTGGTAATTATCAATGCACACGCGTGTCATACGACGTTTTTCAACACACTTGTGAGGAAAAACAGATTTGAATTTTTAAGTAGTTTTTTCGACGAGAACGTCAAAATTGGCGCGCAAGTTTTTTTTTGACAGTGATTCGCCGTAAAACTGTTTTACCCGTGTAAATCATGTTTAAATTAAGAATGCTTCGTCTACGCACATATCAATTGCATTGAGGTACAAACTTAACATAATCGGGATAATAACTATCATAAAACTGTGCGGTAATGTAAAGTAAAAAGCACTAGTGCGTAATAAGCTACATAATGATACTAAAAACGGTGCAATAAATGTCACTTTACGAGCAAGTGTGATGAAAAATATAGTATCAAAAGTTATTTTTGAGTACCTAACTAAGTACTTACTCATTTTATTTTGTGACTATTACTCGAAATAACGAAATGATTATATATTTTTCAGCGAACTGAAAGAAACCGTCTTCACTAAGCTGGATTTGGTGGATTACTTCAGTTTGGCGGACAATTCACTGATTGACCTTCCACGGCATGTACTGCGGCACCTTCCTCATGTGAAGACCCTCGATCTCTGCAGAAATATGATCACGAAGCTCACTGTAGACGACTTTAAGGTGAGAGACATCATTTTATAAAAGATCTAACAAACCTTCCAAACAAGTTGATATATGGAGGATGGGAAAAGTGTGAATTTTAGGTACTGTCAAGAGCACATGAAGCTTTACACTTGCTTGTAGTCTTACTTGCGAGTGTTACTAGCTCTACCTACAGCGATTGTAATAAGAACGAACGGTACAAAGGTCGCTCAGGTTGCTGCGGCGCAAAGGTTGCTCTTGTGTGTTCTTTCAATCAGTTCCAATTCAAAAACTACTGAAGAGTTTTGGATGAAATTTGCCCGATAGATAGAATATGTTCTGGATTAATGCATAGAGTACTTTTTATCCCGGAAATACGACAAGTGCCCCGGGAATGCGATAAAACCGCAAAGTGAAAAATATAGTAACATATTTACGACGATAGGTGCATTTAAAATTATCTTATATGTATAGATACCAAACATTATAAAAATAATTGACAACTTGTATTTTGTATCTAAGGATATACAAGAAGTAGAAACCTTGTTGGTGGCTGACAATCAAATATCCAAGATCGAGAGAGACGCAGTACCGAGAGGCTTGAAACATGTGCACCTCGGAATAAACCAGCTGAACTCTCTGAACGGAGCACTCCGAGATTTGGATGATTTGGAATGGATTTTCATCAACGGTAATAATCTCAAATCAATTGAGAATGAATTGCCAATAGTAAGTATTGCGTTATTTTATTTTATATATCAACATTTACTGTTAACTCTACTAACATAAAACTTTTTCATTATTACAGAAAGCCAAAAAGATTCTTCTAATTCATGCTGCTAACAACGAGCTACAAAGTTTGCCAAAAGATTTAAAGCAAATGGCTTCGTTGGAGTCTCTATATTTCTATAAAAATATTATAAAAACACTGGATGGAGCGTTACAAAAATCACGTAGGCTAACGCGAATAGGTCTCTCATTCAATAAGATAGAATACGTGAGTTATATTTTAATAGTAGCTTTGAATAGATAGTAAAATAATATAATATATATATTGATAAATATTCTCTTTTTAGCTCGCTGAGGATGAATTCACTGAAGCTGAAAAACTTGCTGAACTAGATTTTGCTTATAATCAACTCCAGTCCCTGAATGGTTCTTTGAGAAGCTTAAAATCTTTAAGATATTTAAATTTAACTCATAATTTCATGACCGAGTTTTCTCTGCAAGAAATTAAAGGTCTTAAAAGATTATCCGTTATTGATCTGTCTCATAATAAAATAAGCCATCTTACGGGAACTATGGAAGTAAGTTTTAATAATAATATTATCAACGAATTTTAAATACTTCATTTAAAATCTAAGTATTGTCTCAACAATTTATTAATTAAATTTTCAGAATGTAGTGGAAGTAGAAACGCGCGTTCTTGAATTACGTTTGGATCATAACCACATCCACAGTTTGGGCGGAGCGTTGATGGGTCTTCGTGGTCTTTTGAGACTCAACTTGAATAACAATCTACTCCAACAATTATTACCCAATGACCTGATCGGTTTGGTGGATTTAAGATTACTCGACGTGTCGCATAATCATATCACGACTTTAGAAGAAGCTTCGAAGGTTTGTTTGAATACAAGTCATGAAAATTATGTGTTTGTGTCAAGCTTTGCGAGCGTTTGCGAGATTTTAATCTATCCGTTGAAAGTTTGTTTTAGCTAATGCGCATGTGGTATAATTCATGTACTTATCGGTAAGCTAGGTTAATTACCCAATTAATGGCCGTTTAATTATTTTCAGACATTTTTACCATCGCTTGAGGAATTGATAGCACACCATAATAATATCACAAGTCTTGATAAGGACTTCCATGGTTTGCCTTCACTGTGCATGGCGGATTTATCCTTTAATAAAATACAGACTGTAAACTATGACCTCGTGTCGAAGTCTCGGTGTACAATTAATGGAGTACCTACTATATTGAAGATTTATTTACAAGGTGGGTATATTATACATACCATCATTTTACATAACTGCCTTCTCCTTTCATAAGTGCCTTATCAGGGCCTAAATTGAACAAATGCTTGTTGAATTTGAATTTACAGACTGGAAAAGCCATAAAATGCCTCATTCACATTACCACCATATTTTTGTAATATTTGCTATGCGACCGAATCTAGGATTGTAAGAAAACATTAACATACTCATCGTTGTTTTGTAAAACAACACGTAATAAGATCCACGAAATGAGGAGAAAATATAGAGGTTTAATTTTTTTTACAATCACGTTTATTATATATACTACCCTATGTAAAATGTCATTTCTTATTATTTATTATCCAGCAAAGCGATTTGTTTCTCTTACATGCCTAAGCTATTGCGATTTCCTTATTAAATATATACAACATTTCACCGTTATAATAGGTTCGTCAAAATCAGCTCCGCCAATTAATATATTATTGTGACGCTTGCGACACAAGATAACTGACCAACAGCCATCAGTAGTAATATTTAATAAATATAAAGGGCATTCCATTACAGATAACCCTGTTCTGTGCAACGAACGGTTATACGAGCTGATGACGGTGCTGGAGAGCCTGAACGCCCGAGTGAGCGGCGTATTGACCTGTGTGGCACCGCAGACCACAGCGCCGGTTCCGATGAGAGCTCTCAACGACATTGTGCCCCAGCAGGAGGGCTCGCCCGTGATTATGGTGGCACAAATGGGCACGGCAATGCGTGCGCTGCCCCTTGATGGATTGGACCGCGAAGGAGTCGCGCCGGTTTTGCCGCAGCTAACGTATCGGCGCGTGGGCGCTCTCATCGGACACGTACTACCGGAGCGAGAGAGCGGCTTGCCCGTGGTGGTGGAGCCGCCGGTTACGCTGCCGCCGGCGAGCACGAATGTTGTAGTGAAATGGCCCGACGAGCGGAGTGTTGAGGAGCATGCGCATCCTCTCGCCGACCACCTGCGCCTGCGCGATCTGAACGCGTCGCCCCAGTGAGCGCGATACATTCGGGTGCCGCCCACGCCGACGCCATTGAACTGAGTGCTACGCCTTAGAAAATATATACTGCCTCTAGACTTCAGTTGGGCAGAGTATCTTCGGATTTGGCCAGATGCATGGAAAAAATTGATAAATATAGATATCCTCCTATTCAGCTTCAGAGATGTAAATAGGCACTTTAGATTGACAATGAATCTTCTAAATCAGGTATTCAGCAAGCGTCGAGCAATGTGTATTTGCCCTTAGTAGGTATATGGCAGTTTAAAATCCTTTAAAATTAAGTTAAATTAAGTTAAAACTTTTGATTTGGAGACGCATAATTATTTTATAAAACGATAATATAAATTGGCCGATTCTCAAGAAAGTAAGTAGGTACAATATGAGTAAGAACAATGTAAGTACCTATCGCTTACATTTTCATATAAGTAGGTACCTATGTAGATTTTTGAAAAGTTCTTAAACTTTGTGTTTAGTCTACAAATTATATTATTTATGTAAATAAAAGTGTAGGTAGTGCAAATGAGCTATTACCGAAATATATTCTAGAATAGACAGGTAGTACCTACGCGTCATTGAGATGAGGACATTTTTCAAAAATCTTGTATTTATCATGTTCCATACCTAAGTTATTGTAACTTAATAAAATTTAAATTAAGATATTAGTTCGAAGTATTGAATGTGTGTAGTAAGTTTGATGTGTATTAGGTAATATTTTTATTGCAACGTTTCTGAATTATTCAAATGCTAGATAAAGTCCACATTAGATAAAGTATAACATTGACTTCCAGATTTAATTTCTTTGTCTTTAATTAAAGATTATAATGAAAAGGCATTTATTTATATGTGCCATTACGTACCTAATATTTCAGAGTTTGTAAACCAGTAAAGCTATTGCAACATTGTGTCGTTTCGTGATCATGTGTGCCATTAATATTTTGTGGTAGGTACCTATTGTGCGCCCAAATTTTCTTTGCGTGTTTATTAAAAAATGTTAATGTTTTCTAGATTTTAGCAAAGAAAATATGTGCGAACTTTGTACATAATATATATTGTTAGCTAAAATACATCTATTAACAAAAAACCAAAGTAATAAAATAATAATATTAAATTGTATTGATGTTATTGTTTTCCAATGTTTTTGAGTTCACTGGAAATTCGGTGGATAGATATTATAACTTGGTATGTGTCAAAACGACTTTGTGTTTTAATATAAGACTACAGTTTAAGTTAGATATTATATTATTACTGATAATTTATATTGTCGTTTAACACTTACTAATTAAAAAGTATAAGCAGCTAATCACTTTTATTTGCGCCCAATTTAATGTTTTGTGCCTACGCTACCTATGACAGATTATTGAGTGTTATTATTCTGATTTGATTAAGTAAGTATGTTTACAATGTTTTTCTATAACGTGTATTATTCATGTGTAACCAAATAATTGATTCAGTCAGTACCTAGAACTTGTCTATCGATCGTTGTTATACTTAGTAGTAGTTAAGTAAAGATGTACGGAGATGCAAAATAATTATTGTAGTTGTTGATAGAATAAATAATACTCATATAGTTGACCCTTTTATTGATAACAAATTATAATTAGGGTAGTATTCTCTTATTTTTCATTGAAACTGATAGATACGGAGAGATTTGAACAGAAGCATTCAGCATTCTAGTTTGCACATACCTATAACTAACATTTAATTGGATATAAAGCTTATACTAGGAACCCTAAGTATCATATCAGAAGTGTATTCGCAGTGGCTGCCACAGTAGTACCAACTTATTTCGTGAAGGATCAGAGCAGTGTTAAAGCGCGGGCGGTGCAAGTGGCTGCATCTAAAATAACCACAATATATGAACGTTGGAAGGAATTCCATAATAGTAGCACCTGCCATCTGGCGACAAGTTGATAACAATATTGAGAACCTGTGGAAATTCTAGCTAGACATTCTGGGGTGGGCCGTGTAGTGTATTTAAATCATAACCTCAGATCTTAGAAATAGATATACCAGGAGAGGTAGAGCATAGCGTTTATTGGCTCAAAGCAGATTTACTGGGGAAAGTAGGTACCTCCATCTTACAAAATACCGAAGCCAAATAACTTTCTGTTGTGTTCCTGCGCGTAAGGTCGCCAGAGCTCATTTGGGATGGGGGAAAGGTCGGTATCGCGTGAGCGATGCTTCGTGTGTTGCAAGCGTCCATATGGCTATGGTCAGGATAGTTACTATTCTATTTTTAATCGACTTAAAAAAAAAGGAGATTATCAATTCGACACGTACCTATGTATGTAATATTATTGGAACTGCAATATATTAACATATGATGATCTATTAGGGCTTCCAAACAAATATACAAAATTTCATAGGTGTTTGTATGTATGTATGTTTGTATGTATGTTTGTATGTATGTATGTTTGTCCACGCATATCTCCGAAGATATTAATCGGATTGTAACCATTCTTTTTTTATTAGTTTACATTTACTTCAACTTAGGGAACAGTGCAAGTTTCATCGAAATCGGTTCAGTCACTTTCAAGATATGGACAAATATGGGTGACGGCCTGGTTTATTGATACGAGCCACGGGTGTGGTGTCAAAGGAAAAACATCTCAAAATCTTGGTCAAATTCTAGTGCATTTAAGAAACACTAAAAATGATTCAGTAGTTTTCAAGATAAATGGACAAATATGTGTGACGGCCTGGCTTATTGATACGAGCTACGGATGTGGTGTCAAAGGGAAAACATCTCATAACCTTGATCAATTTCTAGTGAAATTAAGAAAAACTAAAAATGACGAAATAAAAAAGTAATTTAAAAAAGTTAAATCGTCTTCAAAATACACAAATAAAAAAGAAATTTAAAAAAGTGTAGTGTATTTTGACGACGATTAAATTTTTTTAAATTATTTTTTTATTATATATGTAGATAGTCCCTAATAGACCGAGATCCCAGGGCCGCCAGACCTTCCTCATTTTCTGATGGTCAAAATGCATAGAATTGAGATAGTGTAAGTAAATACGTAGGTATTTCAAACGTATGAATACCGTCGACCAATTGACAGGTACCAGGCATGAAGGTATGATATGTACATTACGTACCTACTTTTCATAAATCCTGAGAGCTGATTTTTACCTTTTTGCAAGCAGCCAGACCAATCGTAGCAGCCAAACATCCCCTAAACCTAAACACAATTTAAAATGTCGCTGGAGTAAGTATGAGCGCGAGGGCATTATTATAATGCAAATAAGATTATAATTGGCATTTTTTTCATGTATGTATGTATGTCTATTTCTTTGGCACGCTCTGCAGCCTAAACTGCTTGATGGATTTAAACATATTAGGTGTCGTTAGATTCGTCTTAACTGTGGGAGTGTCATAGGGTGTATTATTTTTATATGGCGTCTAAGAATAAAAAAGAGGGGGGGGGGTATTAAAAAAAAAATTCGTTATTATAACAATATGGGTACCAAATGAAAGCTTGTAAACAGCCCTTTCCATATATGTATACCTATCTCATAATACTTTTAGGCTACCAATTTGTCGTAAACTGCAAAAAACCACGTTTAATGCAAGGACAGTAGGTACCTACTTAGGCTACTGAGCGGTTACCGTACGTAACTCACAGAGTTGCGATGGTTGTTAGCATTACTTTACCGTACCGCTCATTTACTTACAACTCATTTTGTATAAAACTACAATGACTGAAATAAATTAATTTATTAAAAGAAACAAAAAACCCGACTGCGTAAAACAAAAATTAATGAAAAGAGAAAATCTAGCTCTTTAAAATCGTATTGCAGTCGGGGTCGCATTAAACAATTCTACAGAACACTGTCCGTTGTACAAGCGGTAGAACACATAAGGAGGCAAAGTCTCTCCTCAGACTGAGGGGCTCTAAACAGCTTGTGAGCTCGGGATCGTCGACAATTCTGATGGCACGTCGTTCAACCGAGTCTAAAGGATTAAGCTGGTAAGCTTGATCCTTTAGACGCCTTTAAGCGCCTGAAGGACTTTGTATTCAAGGTCATGAACAAATTAACAAAAAAAAAATGAACTTCATTACGTCAACTTTATAGCTACTCTAGCGTCATTGTGAAAAAAATTGGAACTGTTATTTACTGCTTGCCGCTGAACACTTTTTCAACTAAAAAGTCACTAGCGAGTAGGGATGGGCAGGGAAAGAAAAAAAAATGGGAAGAAAAGGTAAATACGGGAAAATACGGGAAAGAATGGAAAAATACGGGTAAATTCCCGAGCGGCGGGAAAATACTCAAGTGGCTTTTTGTACCTAAAAAAATATTTTTAGATGCTTTTGATTGTTATTTTAATCATACTCGCTGTTGTATGTACCTACATTACCTACGCGCGGACCCACGCGAACCTTGCGCGCACTGGACCGAGTATCACACTTCCCGACTTCGAGTCGGACGAGTATCGTGGTAATGAGGAACGTTAATAGGTATGCAAAATGGCTTGAAAGTTTGTAACAGTAGAGCAATTATGTATACAAATAGATTAGTTTTTGTTTTGTTCAAAAAAACCAAGTAGAATTTTACAAACATTTAAAATTCCCCTAAATATCGAAGCCCTCTAACGGTCACGTGACCGCGGGTGACGTCATGTTGTGACATGACGTCACCTGGATTTTTACGCTCAGTTAGCTTATGGTACCTATAAGAAGTAACATACGTTACGTTTATTTTAGAATAAATATTTTTCCCCGCAAAAAAACGGCTGGACCGATGTAGACGAGACTTTCACTGATAGATATCGGATGTTATAAGGAATAACTTAAGCTACTATATTGTGACCAATCTAAATACTATCACGACCCTCGACCCTCTACTTAAGCTACTTTTATTTCAGATAATTTACAAGGAGTTCCTTGCAATATAATTAAAACGCTACGCGCGGGTAAAACCGCGGCTGCGCTGGGGTATCAAATAACTGTAGACTGTCACTATTCATACGTCAAAACGATCTTCACGGCATTAAACTTTGCTTTTATTTCTAAATAGATCCAACCCCTTCACAGTTTTTATCCATTTCTCTCGCATTTGGACATCCATTGGAACGAGTAAAATCACCTTTTCTGGACTGGTGGTTGTATTTTTACATTTTGGTATAACACATGATTTTCTAGTATTTGTATTGGATATTTAAAAACCAAAAAGTCATAATCTTCTAGGGAAACGTACGGAAGAGCGCGACCCGTCAGGGTATTTGTTCTGTGAGCGCGATTGACTGAGCGAGCGGTGTAACATGACGTTATCGCATCGAGTACCGGGCCGGTGGAATCCCGCGTCGCGCGCTCATTTTAAATATGATATATGTGTATGACCGTGGTATGACTTGACCGTTATGAAATTTAGCTTTAAAAAAAGTCTGTAAATCTACGGATTTATGTGCGTTGCTAAACGGATTCTTGAAAATCGGATCTGGCAACACTGATTGATGGACTTTTTGGCGGGAACTTGCAGAGTGACGTTGCGTTTTCATTTTAATTTTCATAAATACGTGTATTTTGAGTTTTATTGCATATTATCGGTGGTATTTTATCCAATAAAGATCAATGCATGTGCACCAGTGAAGTGAAATGAAATATGACTGTAAATTAAATAAATTATGTGTATCGTGACTTTTCAAATTGTCTCAAAAAGGCCGTGAAAAACTTTAGTACAATAACCGACATTTTACTAAAACATGACTTGACGGTGACTGATAATGCGGACTAAGTTAATGTGCGGACTATATGAAAGTGATATTAATGATATTATAAATAAAATATATGCGACTGAAGGATTTTGCTCCCTGGTCATAAACAAATAAAAAAAAAAACATTATCGACAGCCATGAAAGAAAAAAACGGAAAATGAGAAAATTTACTTTCTTGTTGCCTTGTGCGAAGTAGAAATGATTGGTGTCAGATTTTGTGAAAAGCTATATGCTTGTATTTCATACGACAGTGTTTACCTTCGGAATGAGGTCTAGTAATGTAATTGTTTTTGTGTAAAGTAAGAAAATAAATTTATTGTTAATCCATTGATTTGCGTAACAAAACGAAATGTTACCATCGGGAGCCTTTCATCACTCAACATCTTGAATCCAACAAATCTGATAGCAATTCAGAATGTCGTCCGAGCCACAAGTGTTTTCGTTATATGATAGTTCACCAGAAACTTTGTTTAATATTTGTATGAACTATATTGTGACCAATCTAAATACTATCACGACCCTCGACCCTCCAAGCAGATGGCGTAAACTCAAAGACGATGTCATATTGCCCGCTGAGATCTGCGAGAAGTTTCTTGAAGCTTACCAGTGCGAGAATCGCGTGAACGACAACATCGCCAATCTGTTCCGCGACAGGTACCGTACCCGCCTGGACACTGTGAAGCTGCGGAACTCGCGCATTACAGATGAGGGGTTGCGCTGTCTCATGGTGCACAAGCCCTTTGAAGTGGAACTGATACAGTGCGAGTATTTATCACAATGCTCTTTAGACATCATAAACAAGAACAGTGAAAATCTAGTCTCTCTTAAATTTGGACCACTCACATATGTCCTATCACAAGATGAAAGTGTATATAGACAGCGAGGTTACATTATAAATGCACCTAGTCTCAGGAGACTCACTATACAACGCAGGGGACTGCCCATTTTTCCTCTGCTGCTTCTAAAATCATTGACACACTTAACATATTTGGATCTATCGGAATGCACATCTGCTGGTTCCATATGGGCACTGAATGAGCTGAAGGTGCTAAAATCTCTAATCCTGCACAGTGTGCATTGGTCTAAAGATATAATTGACTGGATAACAAGCCTTCAGACATTGATACACTTAGATATATCACAGTCAAATGATAGGCATGGCAAATATTTAAACCCTAATGAAATTTTATGCAAATTAATTGGAAGTCTGCCGCATTTGGAATCTTTAGATATATCCGGCACAAATCTAGCTGGTTCAGGGGCAGCTACAGTGTCAACAATAAATGAAGGAAGCTCTAGTCAAATGGAGGTCCCAGTGCGCTGTGATATTCCTGGTCTTGTTAGTCGTGTTAACAATCCCTTGGAGTTTCTGGGATTATATGGAACACATCATGGAGCTTGTAAGAGGCATGATATACCTGCTAAAGTGGTAAGTACAGTTCGGTTCTTAAGTAGACAAAAGTTGGAATGCCTTTCTAGCTGGAGTTCTATTTTAGAACTTGGTTATTCTTTCCCTTTTTTTATCCTACGAAGTCGGTAAGTAAACATACAGCCTGCCTGATAGTAAGCAGTTACTATAGCCATATTGATACTTGCAACACATGGGGCATCAGGCATCACTCACATGTTACCGACCCTTCCTCCCCTTTGAGCTCTGGCCACCTTACTCACACACAGGAATATAACATTGAGTTATTTGGCCACGGTATTCTGTAAGGTGGAGGTACTTCCCCAGACGAGCTGCTCTTTGAGTGAAAAAACACTACACACTACCACTTTTAAAAACCTTCAATCTGATCTACATGATAAAATGCACCTCTGGCAATTATTTTTTTGAAGTAAATAACCCTCATGGTCAGCTCTACATTTTTTCAGTTTCCATTCTGCTATGTGGTATTTGGATGGATATTGTGGTGTGTCTGTGTGCTCTTGTTTGTCTTTGGTACAAAGTGTATTATATACTCACTTATGAAAACAAGGCTATCTATATTCATTAGTTTAATAAAATCTTCCTTTCTATATAACAGGGGTTCCCAACCTGAGGGGAAATTAATAATCACAATATCATCAGTGATCCTGCAATTCCACATAACTATTAGCTTTACTGGAATGAAGAACGCGATAAGTGAGCCGAGAGTGTAATAATCAATGCACACGCGTGTCATACGACGTTTTTCAATACACTTGCGAGGAGAAAAACAGACTTGTATTTTGCAATATATGTACAGGGTGTTGTTTTGGTCGGCGACAAGTGACCCAGGAGCGGTAGTACAAAATATATATTCCCCAAAAATTTTTTTTTTTTTTTTTTTTTTTTTTATCTCCTTTATTTATTACGATCTGTCGAATCTAGGGACATTTAGTAATATTTGTGGCATATCGATGAGTTGACTTGCACAGTAATGTGACCCTTGTCACAACTGCATAAAAATTCATAGGAGGATTTAAGTTCCTATGGTAAGTCAGTTACATTAAATCCTGCGGAATTTTCCGTCGCAGGCGCCTTCGACCTGGCGTGTCCATTAAACGGTTGGCAAGAGAGTTTGGATGGTGCTCGATTCGAACTGTGTACGATTTTATTTTGCTGGAGATTTCCTCTTTAATTGTTGGGATATGTAGGTCACGATGTAGAGCTTCATTTTTGATGTACCATGGTGCGTTTGTTATTATCCTTAATATTTTATTTTGAAACCGCTGGATAATTTCAATATTGGAATGAGAAGCAGTTCCCCATAATTCAATCCCATAGGACCAAACAGGTTTGATGATGGATTTATAAACGGTAACTTTGTTTTGGAGTGAAAGTTGAGACTTGCGACCAATTAGCCAGTATAGCTTTCTTAGTTGCAAACCGAGCTGTTTGCGTTTTGTAAAAATATGTTTTCGCCACGTGAGTCTTCTGTCGAGGTGGAGACCAAGATATCTAACTTCCTCTGCTCGTGGAACTTCGATGTTGTTTAGAGTCACAGGTGGACAAGTGTCTCGTCGGGTAGTGAAAGTTATGTTTACAGTTTTTGTTTCATTGGCTTTGATGCGCCATTTTTTTAGCCAGGCAGATATTTCATTTAAGCTGGATTGTAGAAGGTCAGCGGCGGTTTTTGGGTTCTTATGGGATGCTAAAACAGCGGTATCGTCAGCGAAGGTCCCCGTGACAGTGGTATCAGAAACAGGTAAGTCCATGGTGTAGATAAGATACAGGATAGGTCCAAGTACACTACCCTGGGGCACTCCAGCTTTGATAGGGTGAAGATTTGTTGTAGCGTCTCCGGATTTCACAAAGAAATGTCGATTGCAGAGGTAGGACTTTAGTATATCAAAGAAGAGAGAGAGGTTTACTTTGATTTTGTACAAGAGTCCTTCATGCCAGACTCTATCGAATGCCTGCGAAATGTCCAAAAATGCCGCCGAACAGTACTCTTTTGCCTCAAACGCATGGTGTATTTTGTCCATAATTCTGTGGACTTGGTCGATGGTACCGTGCTTCTCTCTAAAGCCAAATTGGTGGTCAGGTATAAGACTTTTCTCCTTTACCACAGGTAGTATGCGTTGCATAAGCAAAGACTCAAGCACCTTAGACGTGACAGGAAGAAGGCTGATCGGTCTGTAAGATTTTACGTCTTCTGGATGTTTATTTGGTTTGGGAACCATTAGAATTTGCGCCACCTTCCACTGAGGCGGAACAAAGTTTATCCTCACTATTGCATTATACAGCGAAGTGAGAAAAACTATACCTGAGTTAGGTAGTTCTTTAAGGACTTTTGCTGTTATAAGGTCATATCCAGGGGCTTTCTTTGCTTTCAGGTTTCTGATGACAGCTAGAACTTCCTTTTTTGAAAATCTTTTAATGCTTTTATCACTGTCCGATAGGGTTTCTAGATGTTCATTAATCTCTTGTTTATGGTTTGTGGGTCCTTCATATGGGTGAGGTTGAAATACTTGAGATAGGTGGTTTGCAAATTCTGATGCTTTCTCTGAATCACTACGTGCCCAGTTTCCGTCAGATTTACGCAGTGGCGGACATGCAATTGTTGGCTGTTTGAGATTTTTCGTTGCTTTCCAGAGGGAATAGTCTGTAGCTGCAGTAGGCGTTAGCTCCGAGAGGTACGCTTGTACACTGTCATTTCTATACTTGTCCAATTCATATTTTAATTCTACAATTAATTTATTCAGCCTTGATTTTAAGCTACGGCATCTAGTTCGTTGCCACTCTTTCCTTAGTTTCCTTTTCTCTGAAATCTTTTCCAGGATAGAGGTTGGAGCGTCGATACCAGGATCTGAGCTATGGCGTGGTGTCGTTGACTCCCACGCTGCATTTTGTATAGACCTATTAAAATACTCAACAGCTTTGACTAAGTCTTCTTCTGTTTTTAAAGCAATGGGCCTTGCAAAGGAAATGTCAATAATATCGCGAAAATTTTCCCAATCTGTAGTTTTATTATGGAGGGTGCATCTTGTTTTTGCCTTCTGTACTTTAGAATTTAGTGAAATCAACACAGGAGAATGATCAGAAGACAATTCTAGGCAACTCTCACAAGAAAAGAGATTTTTCGGGATACCTTTAATGACACAAAAGTCCACCAAATCAGGAGTTTTGTTTCTATCCGTCGGCCAATATGTTGGTTCACCGGTCGAGACCACTTCAAGGTTAAACTTTTCAGTGCATTTTTGGAGTTCCCTTCCCCTAGTGCTAATAAGTCTAGATCCCCATAGATTATGTTTCGCATTGTAGTCTCCGCCCGCTAGAAATCTGGGCCCAAGGGATTGGAAGAAGTGGGAGTACTCAATGCTAGTAATTTTATGTTTTGGAGGGGAATATATTGCTGTTACAGAAAATTTGCTTGCACTATCCTCAATGATTACACTAGTGGCTTGGATTGAGTCCTGACAATAAGAAGTTGATTGGTTATGCTTTACTTTATTAGAGATTAGTATGGCTGACCCTCCATGACCTTTTCCACTGGGATGATTCCCCAAAAATGGTCTTAATTCCATTAAATACTGTACATATGATGAGAAATACCTTATTCAATTTGAAATAAAATTACCGCAAAGTATGGTTACTAGGCACGTGCACAGACTAGAGCTAGGCACAAGCCGCCATCGCCATATGTCAGTTTACGAGCGAGTGGTGAAAAATATGTTGTGATTTAATTTCATTATCATCAGCCTATAATATCCCACGGCTGAGCACAGTCCTCCTTGCCCACTGCGGATTGGTGGAGGTAGGCTAGTAGTCAACCTACTGTTGGAATTTTTCAAGCCGCCTAGGAGGCATCCAACTGGCTTAACGACTTAAGTGATAACCGGGACCAAAGGCTTTACGTGCCTTCCGAAGCACGGAAACGCTCTATTTGAAATACAACTAGGCGGTCACCTATCCAGGTACCGACCACGACGGTGGTAGCTTAACTTTGCCGATCGATTAAGAACGGCTAATCGTGCTACACCACGAGCGATTCTTTTTTTCATTATACTAGTTACTAAAAACATGCATTGTTTTCCAAAATAATACGGTTGACGGGCCAGTTGGCGCAGTTGGTTAAGGTTCACCTTACGCGCCGCAGGTCATGGGTTCGATTCCCACACAGGACATACATTTGTGTGCATGAACATGTCTGTATGTCCTGAGTCTGGGTGTAATTATGTATATTAAGTATGTATTTACAAACAAAAAGTAGTATATGTATTATATCAGTTATCTGGTTTCCATATTACAAGCTCTGCTTAGTTTGGGATCAGATGACCGTGTGTGAGGAATGTCCCAGGATATTTATTTATTTATTTATTTAATAAAAAACTTGTATTTTATCAGTAATACTTTTCTTTTTTTTAGATATCAGGTGATGCAAATGAGGAGCAAATCTTAACAGCAGCCATAGCCTACATGGAGAGGCCTGCCATGTTAACTCGAGTGTTGAATGATCTTTACTATCTATTTCGCTATGAAAGCAATGCATATGTAGCTCGGGCCTTGTCTGTGGTGCTGGATGCTATGGACCAACATGTGTCAGAGAAGCATATACAAATATCTGGAAGGTAATTAGTGTGTCAAATTTCGTAGAATGTTTAATAGGTAGGTGTGTCAATGATCTAACGTTCTGGGGTATTTCACATCCTTATTATACATGTCATGTATATCAGTGTGTGGGAGTTGCTACTGTCTTTATATTTCATGTTTTTATTTTATTTACAGTGCAACATTATTTTATATAGTAAAAGGAAAGGAAAAAGATCGCATTGGAATAAAGTTGAAAAGGCGTATTATCACAGCCTTGCTAGATGGAATGGAGGCACATCTGGGCGATGACACTATGATGAGGAATGGATGTCTTACTTTGTGCCAATTCAAAATACCAACAGATGTGGTGAGCTTTTCTTTTGCTATTGCTATTTGTGCCCAATAAATAATTTTATAGTAGATGCGACCAATACTGATGATACTTGTTATAGTATTGATTTTGATATCTAAATAAAATAACTTCAAGGTGCATGAAATGAAAATACATTTTTTTTAAAGTATGCCTAATGAGATAGTTGGCAGGCTTGTAAATTCAGGGATAGAGTGCTATGTGCACAGGTAGTACTGTTCCTGTAGTGCAATAATAATAAGTAAACTTGAAAAATTCATTCTTATATAAATACAACAATTCTATAAGGCCCATCAACAGTTCAATGTTTCAAAATTTAAAATTTGTTATTCAAATAGACCATCACAAGTACTTAAGAATAGTCCTACTCTAATATTCTAATGCTGTTTCGGAAGGTTCCATTTGCTGAGAAGAGCCGGCAATAAACTCGGCAATTACTTTTCAAAACAAGCTTAGATTCATTACATCATATTTACATTCTAATTGCACAAACTAGACTGATTCAATCTACATCTACACTAATAATAAAGAGAGATTTGGATTTTTTTGTTTTTTTTTTTGTAATTAATAAACTCAATAACTACTTGCCCAGGAGAAAGCTAAATTATCACTGAGTAACATAAGGATAAATATTATTTAAAATAAAAGGGATCCTTTACAAAACTCCAAAAATGTGAAAGTTCACCCGGGCGACGCCGGACACCAACACTAGTTTTTAATTATAAATAGCAAATTCGGCGCAGACCAGCCCCCACAAGCAGCACCTAGCTGTTCACAAGTATGACTTATTTGGCAGCCATCGCCCACTTCGCCCTATTAGAGGGAAGTGATTGCACTGTTTCCATTGATTTATACCTCTGCCCTCTGTGTTAGTTATAATACTACTACTGCCCGGGCAGTGTATGTGCTAATACTAGTACCGGACCTTCTGATACGCGAGCCGGCCGCTTCCGACCGGTATTAATTATATTGGTCCTGCGGAGTCCTGCCGCGCTACATACGATTCGATTCGATTAGTCGTGATCGGCTTTCCGACTGTGGTCGGCGTCTGCCAAATTTGAGCGTCTGTTACCAGTTTACCTCTGCATTTCTTGCAACTTCGCCCGTAACAAATTACACAAAATTATTTTCTATTATGTCCTGATTTTTAAATCTTAAATTAAAATTATATTGTGTTTTTTAGTCCTTTGATTAAATTATTTATTCACTTTTATGTTTCAAAATTTTAGTTGTTCGAATACGAAAGAGTCGTCCAGATCTTACTGAGCGGCGTCACTGATGTTAATCAAGAGGGTTTCGTGCAGCGGATTGCCATCTATCTGCTCAACTCGCTCGCTTGCCAAGTGGATGGGAAACAAAAGCGTTTCCTTGGCAACAACGGTGCTATCGGGGTAAGTTCGACATAGTACAATTATTGTTTGTATAATATACAAAGTAGAATATTTGCCAACCTTTTTGAAATAAAAAAAAAAAAAAAAAAAAAAATATTTCATACAATTAGGCATTTACTTAGATTACGCTCACACAAGAATCATAAGTGCATGGTGTCAGTTCTGACTGCATACGAGTCATGCTGAATCTATGTTTAGATAGAAGTGTGTTCATCGGTTTTAGGTATTACGTTCGAGCTCTCCACCCACATGGTTTCGCCCGCGGTCCCAAAAATACTGTCTATCTAAACCTTTACGTTAAAGTGTCGATCGTAACCCATTTTGAGCTCAATAGATCGAGTAGTATTCGAGTCACTTATTAACACTCAGAAATGTATGGTTTTATTTTAAATAGAGGCTGTATGTGTTATGCCCGGGAAATTATTATATTAGTTACGTGAACAAAACTTAAACTTCTTTTGCGAAGTATTTTTAAAAATTATTATTTTCTATGCAAGGTTAAAATTTTTGTGTACTTGTGCTATTATATATTAGTAACTCACGGCTGTGCTTAGATATCGCCTTCAAATTGTATTGTGTTCAGATGGCCAGTCATTACTGATATTTACTGAGGCGAATGTGTTGCATGCATAGTTTGCTTGCGCATAGTTTGGATTAAACGAAGTGATCGAACAGACTCCAAACTTTACAATGCACAATGCCAATCACACCTAATTAAGGGTTCATGAAGATAAATATATAAAATAGTTTATACTTCCATCTGTACCGTCAAACAACTATTGAATTAATAGATGAACCTAATTGTATAGCAATAAGTTGTTTTTTTCTGACATTCTACAACATTAATTGATTGTGAGACTTTAGTATTTGGAATAGGATGTAAATTGTAATTGCTTTGCGTCTTTTCACAAATATGCTAAATCATAACTAGATAATGATATATTCTGTGCATGCTTGATTGTGAGTGAATTGTGTGTGATTCAAATATGTAAAGTTTCAACGCATTTTGATGGAATCCATCATGTGGATCCATCTTTTGACCTTCGACATACCATTGGTACACTATATATGGGACAATATGAGGTGGTTTTTGACTGAATGAGCTTTTGTTTGATCACAATCTCACCATGGTCAGTGATGATTTGGCCGAAGGTGGTAAGCACACAAAGCCCAGAAGGGAACTGGCTCTCAAGTGCGGCTGTCGGAACTCACCGGTAAGTGCTTGGCGACAGATTTTCAACTTAAGGGTGGGAGCCAACCAGGCGGGTACTGCATGGCATGGCGGGCTATGGTATCATCGCGATGTTTTCCGTCACCCAATGCTCAAGTTCATTGTAGAATTGGAACACACGCCCATTCCCACGGCATTTGATTTCACTACCACAGAGCTATCATTGCCTAAAAATGTCTTATTGTTTTATGAATGTCTTTAAAGCTTGTGCTTTTCATACCGAATAGTCAACGCTGTGCATTAAACATGTGATTTCACTCAGTAAGAAAACTTTTGTTATTAAAAACAAAAAATAAATAGAATGAAGATGAATGGAAGCGAATGTGTACTATGTAATATTTAATGCTTGTGAGTAATGTGCCAATTGCTTTTGAGCACCTGCAATAGTGAAAGGGAATATAAAATACATTTCTGGATTACATTGTTTTTTTTTTTAACTATGGATAACTTTTGTGTATCCACCGTATTTTTTTAAGCTATATATAAGCCTGTGTTTGCTACAAGTGTTCAACTTGAGGGTGGTGGCCAAGGTGGGTAATTTCTACTACCGTGCTATGGTTTCCTCACGATGTTTTCTTTCACTGAAAACTGATTGTAGAATTCGAACCCGGGACCTACGTCTCGGCATTCAACGTCATTACCACTGAGCTATCATCGCCTAAGTTCTAAGAAACCTATCTTAAAATGCTTAAGGAACTAATTGTGGTAGAAAGCGGTATGCATAAAATCCCTAGAAAGTGGATGGATAACACCAGTAGATGCTTGGATAAAGATTTTCAGCTTGAGGATGTATAATTCTGTGAAACCTCTCTTGCAATGCTTAGGGAACTATGAATATTTATGTCATAATGTGGTGAAAGCGGTATGCATAAAATGCCTAGAAAGTGGATGGATTACATTGAAAGCTGATTGTAGAATTCGAACTCGGGACCTACGTCTCGGCTTTCGACGTCATTACCACTGAGCAATCATCGCCTTAGTTCTAAGAAACTTATCTTAAAATGCTTATGGAACTAAGAATATTTATGTCATAATGAGGTAGAAAGTGGTATGCATAAAATGCCTAGAAAGTGGATGGATAACACCAGTAGATGCTTGGATAAAGATTTTCAGCTTGAGGATGTTTAATTCTGTGAAACCTCTCTTGCAATGCTTAGGGAACTATGAATATTTATGTCATAATGTGGTAGAAAGTGGTATGGATAAAATGCCTAGAAAGTGGATGGATTATATTGAAAGCTGATTGTAGAATTCGAACTCGGGACCTACGTCTCGGCTTTCGACGTCATTACCACTGAGCAATCATCGCCTTAGTTCTAAGAAACTTATCTTAAAATGCTTATGGAACTAAGAATATTTATGTCATAATGAGGTAGAAAGTGGTATGCATAAAATGCCTAGAAAGTGGATGGATAACACCAGTAGATGCTTGGATAAAGATTTTCAGCTTGAGGATGTTTAATTCTGTGAAACCTCTCTTGCAATGCTTAGGGAACTATGAATATTTATGTCATAATGTGGTAGAAAGTGGTATGGATAAAATGCCTAGAAAGTGGATGGATTACATTGAAAGCTGATTGTAGAATTCGAACTCGGGACCTACGTCTCGGCTTTCGACGTCATTACCACTGAGCAATCATCGCCTTAGTTCTAAGAAACTTATCTTAAAATGCTTATGGAACTAAGAATATTTATGTCATAATGTGGTAGAAAGTGGTATGCATAAAATGCCTAGAAAGTGGATGGATAACACCAGTAGATGCTTGGATAAAGATTTTCAGCTTGAGGAACTATGAAACCTATCTTGCAATGCTTATGGAACTATGAATGTCTATCTATAGCGTGCGAACTATCGCAATATACGTAAATATTATTTACTCTGAATATCGAACTATAAATATTTATGTCATAACATTTATGCCTTGAAAGTGGATGGATAACACTGAAAGCTGATTGTAGAACTCGAACTCGGAACCTACGTCTCGGTTTTCGACGTCATTACCACTGAGCTATCATCGCCTAAGTTCTAAGAAACCTATCTTAAAATGCTTATGGAACTAAGAATATTTATGTCGTAATGTGGTAGAAAGCGGTATGCATAAAATGCCTAGAAAGTGGATGGATAACACCAGTAGATGCTTGGATAAAGATTTTCAGCTTGAGGATGTATAATACTGTGAAACCTATCTTGCAATGCTTAGGGAACTATGAATATTTATGTCATAATGTGGTAGAAAGTGGTATGCATAAAATGCCTAGAAAGTGTATGGATAACACCAGTAGATGCTCGGATAAAGATTTTCACCTTGAGGATATTCTATGAAACCTATCTTGCAATGCTTATGAATGTCTATATAGCGTGCGAACTATCGCAATATACGTAAATATTATTTAGTCTGTGCCAATATGTTGAGATCCCAAAAAATTAAAGCATGTTATGTTTCCAAAAGAGGCATGATAAGTGGCGATTCCCCGACGATTTACCACTAGGTGTACGGACTACTTTCCTCATGATGTTATTCTGATGGACATTATCTAAATAACTACGCCTCAGGTCACATGTCTGTGACGCTCCGCGTACTCTAGAAATAGTTATAGTAACGCTATGCTTGAAGGCGAAAGAGAGAAAGTAATTTGCAGGCGCAGCGAATGTTGAAAATATTACTTATTCTAACTAGAATCTCTGCTATTGCTATAATTTGTTTTGATATGATAGTGACAACAACAGAAGGATATGAGATATTTTAATTGTATTTAGCTCACGTAAGGGTTTAATTTTGAAAATCTGTTAGAGGATAAATTATAAGGAATCTCTGGGCATAATTATGATCCAGCAGATTAAGCTGTGCGTAATAAAGCTGAAGAGTTTGATTGTTTGTTTAAACGGGCTGAAATGAAACTAACAGTCCAATTCAAAAAATATTTCACTTGAATAGGAAGCTACCTTATCCCCGAGTGTTATAGGCTACTTTTTATCCCGGGAACGCGGGTGAAACCGCGAGGGACAGCTAGTATAGTATAAAGATATGTTTGGCAGGCGTTTGACTAACTTTTCAAACTTGAAATTTTTTTTTTATTAGTGTGGTGAACAGCAGAAACCTAGAAGGTATCGCCTATGTGTCTAGGTGTTGACGGTTGCAATGAACCTGGCACATCACTATCACTTCATATATTTGTAATTTTAAATTGATAAATAAACAATACAAATAAATATAATAAGCTAAATTATTTACTAATTTGCGAATTACTATAGTAAAAGTTTGTTATAATATTGTAATTGCTTCGCTGGTTAGTTTGTAAAGTATGGTTTAGTTTCCCAACTCGGAAAAGGTACATAATTTGTAGTTAGGGATAATTGAAGTGCTGGTGAGATAGACGGTGACAATGTTCACCACATAATATGTTGTTTGTCTAAAATGCCTACTGGTACTTGTAACTGTGACCTCTAACTACCTCTTCAAGTCTTCTGATGGGCGTGAAGATATTTATTAAAATTATGTGGCAGCGGCGAAAATCGATAGGGTCTTGTTATTTGTGTATGTACATAGTAATAAAAATAACTTATTTGCATATGCAAAGTACTTTTTACCTCATTTACCAGTAATGCGATTGCTCTGTAATTACGAGTATATATGGAAGCTTCTGCTAATAAGGTAACCAATATATATATTTTTTTATACTACTTAATTTTGAAGTTATGTTAAAACGATTTTGGAAATAAGTCACCGGAATCGTTATTTTATCTGGGAGGCATAATGCTGTGCTGCTTAATTTGTTACTGCTGAGCATATATAAACCGAGCTGTGTGGGTATTTTGTTCGTGCTCTAAATTCGCTTATTTTGAATTAAGTACATAATCATGACAAATGCGAATTTACCAATAATGAAGACTTAATTTACTTTAAAAAATAATACAATTATATAAGTAACCAATATTGCAATATGTTTGTACATAAATATTACTATAATTGAACTATTTTTTATACATTTAATTATTTATAAACAAAGACAAGCTTTCAAGTGATCAATAAACAATGTATCGACTTTGTGCATATTCTATCAAAATCAAAAAGGCTTTTCTCGGAATCCAATAGCCTTATAATAATAGCTTAGTTTTATACAATGCTTGAGTTTTTGAAAAGCTGAGCGTTGCAAAACACTTGTTGACAGTTTGTCTACGTGAAGGTGATAGATAGCTGGATTCGACAAAACAGATGCTAACGTGCTATTTCTTCACGATGTTTTTGTTTACCGAAAGTAATATCTCTGAAGCAGCGAGTTTATGATGTGGGTTTTGAAGTTTACTACTACTGACAATGTTTCATCTATAAATGTCTTTATTATAAACTAGCTTTTCGTGCCCGGGTGAATTTCATGTCTCTATCACCACAGGCTGTGCGATGTCACGGAAAGATTCGAATCATACAATCGAATCTTTCCGTGAAGTTGCGTGAATTGAAACAAAACTGTCAAATTGAACATATTGTACGTGTACTGGCTATTAGAAAATCCAAAAAAAAAACAAGACGACAAAAAAAACGGTCAAGTCGGTCGAGCCGTTCTCAAGTGATGATCTTTCATACATGCGGCACTTGATTTATATTTAAATACTTTTATTCTAATATTTCATTTAATCAAATGTATTCTAAATGAAAACATTATAAATAAAACTATAACTACTAAATAACTTAATCTATGTAATAATAAACTAATAACTAAAACTAAGATAGGTAAAAAAAACAAGAAAAAAACCAGAACAACTCTTTTTCTTTTCTTAATTTCTGAATGCTCATATTTAAAGGTTGTTTATTTTCCCTCTGTGACAGGAGCAAACCGCATGGCAAAAGATATTTATATAAAATACAATTGGGGTTGTGGAAGATTAATTATATAATAAGTCTGATTGATTGAATATTTGCAAATAAAACTGTCCCTCAACTAGGTTTACAATCAACCCACTATGAAGTTGTCATTTTAAGTGTATTAATCTAGAATCCAGCTTATTATAATTTCTTAGCGGAAGATTTCGCAGGCTCGTCATTGGGTATTAAGTGCTCAACCGACGTAAATTTTATCTCGGTCTCATGCCTTTCTCAATTAACATCCTAAGCTGTAAGGCATATAAAGTGAAACATGGAGGAATTATTTCGCGGATGAAAGCGCATGGCAACAGCTAGTTAATTTTTTATGGACTTTATTGAATGTGATTGATTAATGTTGTTATAGAAAATGTTAAACCTAATATCCGATCGGCTGGAGCGGCGCGTGTGCGATGATGTCCTCGAGGTGGCTTGGTCTACCATGTGGAACGTCACGGATGAAACTCCACAGAATTGTCAGAGGTTCTTGGAAAACCGTGGCATGGAGTATTTCCTCGCCTGTCTTAAGGTATGTAACTACAATCTATCATTCCCAATTCCCTATCCTCACTCTGGTTTCTCTTATTCATACACTGCACTTTTTTTTTTATTATAAATGGGCTTTCGTTATGCCACTGATCCGCCCATAAAGGACGATGATGAAGCCTTAGATGGAGCACGCTTACCCAGACGCCTATTCACTCTGGCCTTGAAAGTCCCTAGATTGTAAGAGATAATAGAAGTCAAAATAACCAGCTTGATAATAGTCGTTGCTCATTTCAGAGTTTCCCAGATAAAGAAGAACTGTTGCGCAACATGATGGGTTTACTGGGAAACGTCGCCGAAGTGGCCGAGCTCCGGCCCAAGCTCATGAACAAGCTGTTCTTGTCCGTGTTCTATGAACTGCTTGATTCTTCTAGTGACGGCATCGAGGTAACTACCATTCATTATTTTAAAGTATCCTATGGTAATATATTATGAGATTATGTTGTGTTTTTGCGTTGTATCTCCGTGTTTACGCGTGATACCGATCGATATATTGCTTGAAAGAGATATCATCATCATCAGCCTATAATGTCCCACTGCTGAGCACAGGCCTCCTTTCACAAATTAATGTGAAAGGGAATGGTCAATACTCCACCACGCGTGCCCACTGCGAATCGGTGGAGGTAAGCTAGTGGTCAACCTACTGTTGGAATTTTTCAAGCCGCCTAGTAGGCATCCGACTAGCTTAAAGACTATCACTATTAAGTGATAACCGGGACCAACGGCTTTACGTGCCTTCCGAAGCACGGAAACGCTAGATTTGAAATACCACTAGGCGGTTACCCATCCAGGTGATATCAGCTTTATATAAACCAATCATGTTAATTATTAGATAGTAGCGGCTTAATGGTAGGGAGCGGTTGGGTGACCGCCCAGGGCGCTAGAGATTAAGGGGCATTTGGATAGTTTTTTAAGTGCTATCTAAGAACCATTTTAACTTTTTAACCAAGGATCAACAAAATCGGCTATTGGGTGACACCATAGTGAAGAGTCAGAATTCACATCTGTGATGGTGGCACTGCCAGATCACATGGCTTTTGATTATAAGCCTTTGTGATTGTACGGAATATTTCGTTCGCGAGACCGACTTGCACTTGGTTTTTTTACATAAGTTTGGCTTTGGATAGATTAGATAGGTAACGTAATGTCGCTTGGATCTAGCTCAGCTGTCTACTATATTCTACTAATATCGTCTATGTATCACTCACCCCGTTATTCATAAAAAAGTTATGATATGTTGGTTAGTTAAAATTCTCAAGTCTTTATCTGACACGGTGACGAATGGTGATCGAAAGAGTCAAAGTCATTTATTCAGTTTAGACCCCAGACGAGCACTCATGAAGGTCACATTTACTGAAACTACCACCGGTTCGGAACTCGGCCTTCAACTGAGAAGAATCCGGCAAGAAAGTCAGCAAGGTTACATTTTTTAATATTTTTTGGACAATCTGACTATGTTTGGCTTTTTTCCAAATAATTAACAATTAAAAATAAAACATATAACTAAGACGAGATACTACTTAAGAGTGAGATGGAGGGCACTATAACACTGATTTAGTTAAAAACGAGATTATGAATAAGGGGTTTAATGTCTAAAGTCTTTAAGTAATGACAGATAAAATTCAATTTCGTGTCTTTATGATAAAAGAAAGTTGTATGATAAAGGTTATATTTTGTGAAGCCTTGAGTGTATGTATGTAGGTAAGTTACAATGCGGCCGGGGTGCTCGCCCACATGGCATCAGACGGTCCCCACGCGTGGACGGTGGACGAGCCGGCTCGCACGCTGGTGCTTCACCGCGTCGCGGCCGCCGTCGAGCGGTGGGACTTGCACGCCGAACGCAACATCAACTATCGCTCCTTCGAGCCGATACTCAGCTTGCTCCACGCCCATCACACGCCTCAGTGCCAGCATTGGGCTGTCTGGGCTCTTGCCAACCTCACCACTGTCTATCGTAAGTATTTGTTTATTACTCCTTTGTTCCCTCTGATAAGCGTGCACGGGGTACCTTATGACGACTACGTTTTTCTGTCCTTTTATTTGATTCGCCGATATACATTTTTCCACCTTTAAATTTCCTTAAATACAGTCCACTTTCCGCTGTTACACCATTTTGGTCCTTCGAGCCGAATCTTTAGAAACCCATGATGGGCCTTAAAATCAGTCCGCGGAGTTTACAATTGCTGCTACGCGATAAAATCAACCGATAGGAATGTTATCCTCAACCGTTAGCAAACGTTTTCCTACAGCGGCCCCTTTGAGTGAACAGTAGATTATATGCCTATAGTATAGGCATATAATCTACTTTACTAGGACCGGCCCTATACTAAATATCTAGTCCATTTTGACACCAGTCACACTGTAGTCAAACAATCATGAATCATGACACACGTCATGCACCTGGGCCGTAAAACTAAAGTGACGTTCTTCATTACTTGCTAGTTCGCATTCCCGAGAAGGAAACTAATCTATAGCACACAAGTTTAATGTAGATTCCTTTTACTGAAAGAATTTTCAGAAACGGATAAGTAATTCCATAAATTACCTCCTACATCCAACTAACACTTAAATTCTATTATTTACTAGCTGTCCCTCGTGGTTTCACCTGCGTTCCCGTAATAAAAGTAGCATATACTATAGAATCCCCCGGAATCCCTATTTGCTAGCTTATACTAGCTTCCTATCAGTGAAAAACTATCCACTTTATAATATCGTTAGTATAGATCTTATACCTTGCTTACTCATTTAACTTAATTGTTCGTTAATAACATATTTTTATACAAAATATTTATCAATCAAACATCTTTTGGGATGATTTAATTGCTATGAAAGTTATATAAGGTCCTAATAAATTAGTGAACTTCCTCTTGAGGGATGAATGTAGGGAAAAAAATCTTCTTTGACTTGTATGGAGAGTCTCTATGCAAGTCAAAGAAGTATTTTTTTCCCTCGGATTATTTTTCTAATATTATTTTTGATTACTTATAACCTATACATTCATCCCTCAAGAGGAAGTTCACTAATTTATTAGGACCTTATATGTTATAGCTGTTAGAAAAAACTTACTTTACAAATCGTGAATCAATAAAAATGTGAAATCAAATGTAATGTGAACCGCGCGTGGAAAGCTAGTTTTAAATATACCTACATGGAATATTTTGATATTAGGTATGTTCAAAACGTAATCAAAAGCTTAGCGTCTGTGTTTGAACATTCATTAGTTAAGCATCGCATGAACATTTAAGTAAGGTTAACTTAACACCAACTGTCATTATTTATTAATAAATAAATGACCCGGTTTATATTAAGGTGAACTTAAGTGACGTGTTTGAAACAATGTTCGAAAATTAACTATTACCCATTTAATACACTTTCATTAGTTTTGTAATCAATACCGTTTCGTTTTCCTTTAATTGAGTAATGAATGCTTATCAGTAGGTAAACAAGTTATCGGACAACTGTTCTTGTTACGGTAGAATTAAATTTTCAATCAATTTTCAGCGGAAAAGTACTGCAACTTGGTCGAGGCGGAAGGTGGTTTGAGACTGCTGCATGAGCTGCTTCACCACCCGACCCCATACGAGCTGATAAAGAAGCTCGCGTGTATTGTGATCAACAACTGCACGAGGTTCGCCGCGCGCGATCCTTCCGCCTCACCCCCACTGCCTACCACTCCTGACAATTAACTAATGGAGTACTTTGAGGAGATCAATCCTCTCCTGAGAGAATAGCAGCAATATTGCAGGCTCCTCCTGGCGTGGCTTTTGGGGTTCACCGGTGTAGTGTTCATCGTCGCTTGGATCGTGTTTGCGTACGAGACGGATCGTTGAATCCCCTCGCTGCCCCTGCCTCTGCCCCGGGGAATGCCCGCGCTATACTCTCGCTAGACTTTTAGTGACATCAATAAACTTTTTGAATTTCATCTTTGACATGACCCGAGATATAGACAGAGTTCACTGTGTTAGTACAATAAGTAATAGATATGGTGGCGTGTGCCGGTATCGATGAGTGATATATTTCAACTTATCCGTGAAAATCTACAAGATTAAATTAATATTGTCGAGCTTATATTTCATCACCGTGTCCAGATCAATAATATTTGTGTGTGTACACATTACAATACAATAGTTTTAACGGACCCGTTTCTGATGAAGGTCTTTTTGTTAAATTATAGATGTTCTTCTTCGTCTATGATTTGAATTTAAAATTAATCATACTTTATACAAAACCTTTCTAAGGATAGTATAATAAAATATATTGACGATTGAATAAGTGTAATTATAAAAAATATAATAAGAACGATTTAAGGTTTAAAATAATAATATAATGAATTTTGCTTTAAATGTTTAAAACTATGATCTGTTTTGTAATATATTTGGCAATATGTATAATATTATCACCTACGCGCTCTAAATTTTAACATAAAATACCGAAAATAATGTTCACTGTTTAAAATAAGTAAAGTAAATTCGTTAAGAACGAAATCCTTAGCCCACTTTTTTGACTTTTATCAGTTCTTTTTCGTGACTGAAATAGAAATGAAAATTTTACAGAACTTACTAATATAGTAAGTAATTATTGTAATATATCGTTTTATGAATACTTACTCTTTGTGTGTATTGTTGGAAGAAGAGCTTTATTTACATGTTATTAATTAACGTCATAATACAAAAAATAGCTTAAACATTATGTTTAATAGGAAATAGAAGGGAGTAATTCATTATTACATACATTAGTTAAATATTTACTAATTCATCTAAGATTGCATACGAGTACATGTTTTAGTGTTCGCTTATCACATTTTTAGTATTTTACCTGACGATTATTGGAAGCAATGTGTCTATTTATTATTAATAATAAGGTTAATGTTTAAAGGGAAGTCTACTGCGTTACTGGTACTTATAGGAATGCCGGTCTGTCCAGCTGTGTTGTAAAACTCACATTAAATAGATTCATTTGTTTTTGCATGCGTATCGCCGTTTCCGACATATATATATATAGTATAGTGCTGACACTGAATAAATTTTAATATTAAATATATCTACTATCGAATTAAAATATAATTGTTAAATGTATAAATAAGTGTTTAAAATTATAGGAATTATACAAGAATCATTGATGCAGCCTACTCTCAATATATGTTACTTATTTATATCTTCAATGATACGTTTAAACAGTTCTTTATTATTATGACACTTAATTTAAAAAAATATTTTTGTGCAATATTGAACCATTTTGTGCATTATTTAAATACTGCGTAATGTTGAAAATTGTATAATCCTACTATCACTACAATATAATCCTACTATCCACACAAGGTAGATGACAAGAATATGGATTTCATATTAGTAAACAATGAAATGATAAAATAATAATTACGACATTGAATTTTATGAGTACCAATTGTTATGTTTAAATTTTATATGAAACTAGCTGTTCGTGCCCGGCGTCGCCCGGGTGAAGTTTCCGACTTTTCCGGTAGATTTTCCAAAAAAAGCTCTTTCATAAAAACCTTGTCCTGACAATTACGAAAACAACAAAAAGGGAATCAGCCAACTCGGTAGGACCGTTGTCAAGTGATGCTCACATACATGTGACAATTGTTTTTTTTTTGTATATAGTTGACGTTATTTATGAGAAATTACGTTTATGTGCAGCGATAAATACTCTCTGTTCCGACTAACTATATTCAGGTAATATAGGTTTTTCCTTAAGCAGCATAAACAAACATTAAAATTGGTAAATGTAAATAGTATATTACTCACCTAGGGCAGGAAAGCAAGAAATGATTTGAGGCTTTCTTATTTCCTGCCCAAGATGTGTATACTATTTTTCTCCTTGACGGAGGCGGAAAGCGACATTTTCGTTTAATGCAGCGGGACGAAAGTTGACGCTTTCCGCCTGGAGGAGAGAAAATGCATTATCTTATTTGGTGAACCTACAATATGTATTTTTATTGACTACCCTTTGTATTCATCCATAAAAACATTCTTGTTATGGAATTTGATCCAAATGCTGCTAGCTCATAAATGAGACTAAACTTTACTTACGATATAAGTATAATTTAAAGCTCCGAAAATATAAATGAATACCCATTACTGTTATGAGTATGGAGGTAAATATCAGGGACGTTATGGAGCTCCGTAACCGTAACTGAAATTATCGGATATCCGAAATAAAAATCTATCCGAAACCGTAACTGAATCTAATAATATATATAAAATGCTTTTGTGGGTACGTAAATACGCAGTTTTCTCTATCACCATCAACACCAATCAACTTCCCGTTGGGGTGGTAAATACCCTTTAGTCTCCAGGTGGTAGTAAGGAAGTTTGGTCGCGGTGGGTGGAAGGGGGTGGTTGTGGGTGGTGAAAATGTTAAAACATATATTACTGTCCTTTTCTAACGCATGAGGACTTCTGAAAAGATCAAAAAAATTCTGGAATGGAAAGTTCCAATATGTGTAAAACGGTTATAATCGATCTGGAGCGTTCTAGAAAGTTCAACAAATATCTGGAATGATCTAGAAAATTCTAGAGTGAATGCAAACTATTATAATCGATATAGCATGTTTTGAGAAAGTTCTACAAATTTCTGGCTTCATCTAGAAAGTTCCAAAATATCCAAAACTGTTATTATCGAGTTAGAATGTTCGAGAACGTTCTAGAAATTTCCAGAATGATCTGGAAAGTTCCAAAATGAGTGCAATTTATTATGATCATTTTAGAATGATCGAGAATGTTCTAGAAATTTTCCGAATGACCTGGAAAGTTCCAAAAAGAGTGCAATTGATTATGATCGATTTAGAATGTTCGAGAAATTTCTGGAATGATCTAGAAAGTTCCAAAATGAGTAAAACAGTTATAATTGATCTGGCTTCATCTAGAAAGTTCCAAAATGAGTAAAACGGTTATAATTTATCTGGAGTGTTCTAGAAAGTTCAACAAATATCTGGAATGATCTAGAAAATTCTAGAATGATTGCAAACTATTATAATCGATATAGAATGTTTGAGAAAGTTCTAAAAATTTCTGGCTTCATCTAGAAAGTTCCAAAATGTCCCAAAACTGTTATTATCGAGTTAGAATGTTGGAGAAAGTTCTAGAAATTTATCTGGGAATTATCCGAATTATCTGGGAAGTTCATAAATGAGTGCAATTTATTATGATCAAGAATTTTTGGTTTGGTCTGGAAAGTTCCAAAATGTGTACGAGTGTTATTATTGATCTATAAAAACCAAATCGAAGTGATGTACATCTAAATATTCTAGAGTGATCTGGTACTGGAAATTTCGGTATATAAATCGAAATTCAGGGACTTTTCGTCAGTTCAATTGTGATTGCAGTCGAGTAAAAAAAAGAACAAACTATTTGAATGTTCTGGAAAGTCTCTCAATATCGAAAATAGAAATCTATATGTTAAAAAAATTATCCTTATATATTTTTTATACCATTAAACATGCGATGTATTTTAACCCGAGCAACGCCGGGTTTCGCTGCTAGTCTGATATAAAAGTTTCGGATAGGGGCGGAGTCTAACTGAGACACGTTATAACAAGTTTTTGCTCGGCAGAGCTGACACTAGCCGCGAGCATCCCTAAAAAACTAATATCCGTAACTGAAAATATCAGTTATCCGAAATAATTTCATATCCGTAACCGTATCTGAAACTGGTATAATATTATTCTTATATCCATATCCAGATCCGAAATTTCATATCTATAACATCCCTGGTACATATTTTATGCATCAATACTTTTGCCGTTAATATAAGATAATAAATAAGACTTCAACATAATAGACGATTCGGTACTAATAGGTACATAATATTATATGTTTGTGCAATCTTTCACATGGATGTGATATAATTAAGTGTACTCACTGAGGTAGTTGGGATTTTGTATCAATAAACACTAGATAAAACAATGTATCTACTTATCTATTGATGTTTTAGAATCTTCATGTTTAAGTTCGATTCATATTTAAGTTGGATATAGTAGTCGTTTCTGAAAAACTATTGATAAAACTAATAATTATTAACGACCTGCTTATGTGTTTAACAAAGAGATGTGTAAATTCCACTCAGTATAGGTACTAAACCAGCACGTTTATTGTAATATTTTGTAATTATTACTTCTGCGTTTTGTTATTAGAATATTGTATTTAACTTGTGTTGATATATTCAGTATATAATATATTTTGTAAATAGACTACAACTGGTATGTCTTACCTCTTCAGAAGAAATTTTGTTCTAGCCAATAAATGTTATGAATAAAGGAGTAAATGAACTCAATTATTTTAATGTCGTATCAAACCTTTTTATGTAGGTATTTATAGAGTGTTACTAACAATGTAAGGGTTATAAACTATAAGTTTTAGTGCCTAGACTTCCAACTGCTACGGTAAAACGAACGATGAATGTGTTTTCAAGAAAATGTAAAAAATATAGTGAAAGGATCCGTTTTTTGCAATTATGGCAAAATTTAGTAGTCAGTAAAACCACCCATGACGTTACGAACGGTCCTGCAACGGTTTTTCATGCTTAGAACAAGTTATCAGTCTCGCTGCGGGATATTGTCCTAGGTCCTGCTAAGATTGCAAAAAAGTTGCTCTTCAGTCGCAATGTTTGCAGGAAAATTCTTCAAAGCCCATATTTGGAGCATGACCTACGCATGCTCTATGGGGTTTAGGTCTGGTGATTGCGCGAGCCAATGTAAGACCGAATTTTTGACCCATTAGTAATCGATGGGGGTAGACTATTGGTTCTAGCACCTGGTTACAGTATTTTTCAGCCGCCATGGTGTTTCTGATCTTGAACCTACACGAGCTCTCGCCCAAACCATAATTATACCGCCGTGATATGAATGGATTCCTGAGGGTGTTGCAGACGGCTCTCACAATCAGGAACTCACCATACGCGTACTCTTAGCGAATCGGGATGGAAACCGAACCGGAACTCATCGGTAAACAGCACTACAGACCACTGGTTATCTTCCTCGAGGACAAATGTTCACGAGCCCTGTGTCATTTGCTTCCAGAACTTCCTAAGCGTAGTGCTGGAGTACGAAGCGGTCTACGAGCATGAAAGTTAACTTGATGCAGTCTTCTCTTCAAAGTTTGATCACTCACAAGCAATGGTGCTCTGACTGGAACCTTTGAACCAACTGCATGGCCGTAACATTTGGTTGCCTTCTCGCAGTAACTTGCACAAGTCGGTCTTGTCGTTGGGTGGATATGCGCTTCCCGCCTGGGTGTCTTTCAGCCACTTCACCAGTAGCACGATAACGTGACCATATGGAACAATTAACCTATAGAAGCGCAATGATGTTCACTTTGGTTGAAATAAATTCCGCCAATTTCCCACCGCCGACAATGCGCGCTGATTGGTTAAGACAAGGACGCATGCACTCTGATTGGCCAAGTCAAAAACACACGACGCAGCGAGTTGTCCTTACTGTTCAGTCCATCATTCAATGTCAATTCAGTGACAAATCACTGACTAGTTGTGGAATTATATTGTTCAGTATGACTACTCTATAGGGATATTTCCTCGATGCGTGACCATAACCTTGATATCACGGTTTGTTTTGTTCCAATCTCCTCAGCAATACTCCGTTGAGTAGCCCCAGCTTGGAGCATGCCTACTGCCCTTAACATTTCCTCTCTCGTTAAAATTGCGCCGCTGTTTGATGCATACAGTGTCATATATTCGAAATTAACTACTAACATGCTTTAAAACTTTAACTTGACACCAAAAATGACCAAAAATATGGTAGGTAAATGAACACCAAGAATCTTATATATTATATGGATGTAGCACTGGCATAAAATATCGTGAAGACGCAAATTTAACCTTTATTACGTCACACACGCGACACACATATTTCCTTTTCAGTGACCGTGTGTGAGGAATGTCGCAGGATATTTATATTACCATAGGCCATCTGCGTGCCATTTTTGATCGTGATCGGTTGAGTAGTTATATAAGCGCAACAAACTAACATTCGAATTTATAATATTAGTAAAAATAGTATCAAATACAGGGTGTTGTTTTGGTCGGCGACAAGCGACCCAGGAGCGGTAGTACAAAATATATATTCCCCAAAAATGGACTTAATTCCATTAAATACTCTAAATATGTTGAGAAATACCTTATTCAATTTGAAATAAAATTACCGCAAAGTATGGTTACTAGGCACGTGCACAGACTAGAGCTAGGCACAAGCCGCCATCGCCCCACCCCTTTACTCCCTCGTACTCTCGTTGAGTATTATGTCTACACTTTAGCTTATTTCATGATTTTCAAAATTTTAATTTTTTTATTTTTATTATCAAAAAAAAATAAAGTATTTTTTTAATATTTTTTTTTGCACCAGTATCATTTGTATTATCGACCCTGAGTCGCTCGTCGCTGACCAAAACAACGACCTGTATAGGTACTACACATATTCATAATATATAACCTACCCATTAATATAATGAAAAACCCAAGAAAATACGTCGGGGTCTGCCATTCCCGAGCTAACTGATTTCGTGGAATATATTGCGGTAGGCAGTATTTTATCAGTGGTAATATGCCACAAGTAAGCGATCATAAGCTTTAGGCACAATATGACCACGGCTATCCTCTGAACATTACTATGAATATACATTAAATACATTAAAATACATTACGTGTAATTTGTTTATTTAATAGACGATAAATATTGAATAGTGTTTACGTAACAATTTAGATCAAAATCATATCAGAATATTTCCTTGTTTCATACTTTTTAGAGCGTAGTCGGGTTTTAGTTTTTGAACTTACTTTGTATTATTATTTCAGGTTTCACCAAGTAACTTATTCACAGCTCTTCGACGCCTTTTAATATCGGTTACTCATGTGCGGGAAGTACTCAATTACTGAGAAGATTCTTGTTAATCAACATAGCTTGGTTTTAATCTGAGTTGCGGTTTTCCCTTTCAATACGTCAAACTGTATGACGGCAAGAATTTCTTTAATATTTTTATATTTCATTTTAATAGAAACTAATATTCCAGTGAATAATGACAGTTGACAATACCAATTTTATTGTTAACTAGTGACCGGTCCCGGTTTCGCACGATTTTATTTACTAATGACGATAACTATGACGGCATTTAGTTTAGCGCGGGGTCTGAGGCGCGGTTCGTTCTCGGTTGAGATACTGAGGCGATATTTTGTTTTTACTGTGTATAGGCCTTTGTTTGACCGCAATCTCACCATGGTATGCGATGCTGTGGCCGAAGGTGGTAAGCACACAAAGCCTAGAAGGAACTGGGTCTCATGTGAAGCTGTCGGAACACGCCGAATAGCTGCTTGGCGACAGATTTTCAACTTGAGGATAGTGACAGCCAAGTGGATACTACAAAGTACCCCACCGGCGTGCTATATTTTCCTGACGATGTTTCCATCATTACTTTGGAGTTTTGTTCCTTTTCATATCATAGGAATTGAAATACGTATAATCGGGACAAAATAAAATCACCTTTTAAATTATGATATCCTTTATTTTTTATAACATCTCATAATTCAATAACATATCCTTATATAACTAAAATTTGTCAATTCATACTAATTTCTGACGCATGCAAATAATATAGAACATCTTCAAGTAAATAATGTTTAACAATTTAATAATAATATTTCGAACTTTAAATATTGTTGTGGTGTTCTATATGAACTTTGGTGTTTTATTTAAATACTCTATTATCTTGTGTATTATTTAATGGTGGTGTAAAATTCTGGAAGTCCCTTAGTAGGCAATCACTATTTTATAGGTATTTGTATTAATACGGGTAGGCATTTGTCTTACTTACATACCTTAATAGATGTTTTGTGACCTAGCAGCTGTATGATTATCTTATCTCAATTGTTAGAGACTAATGATTCCCAATTAGTGATCATGTAGGCACGGTTCACTTTGGATTACGCGATGTTGTCTTATTTAAGGGTACGCGTAACCACTCTTCCATTATTATTATGATAAAATATTTTCGTAAGGGGTCCTACATAAGCAAATCGAATTGAGAATCACCGTTCTAGACAAATTAAAATAAATGTTAGTAATAGTAGCTAATGTTAACCAATAACTCTGCTTCACTTAAAAAATTTGCATCTATTATATTAAATGAACTTGTTAGAAATAATGATATGTGGTTATTTGTATATAATTAAACTATTCAATATCGAAAGTAACAATTTTGAAATATCACATAATATTCGTAAAAATATTTTCTATTATAATAATATTTTATAATATCTTATTGTGGTCCTTTGTAATGCACTTCCTCTATCACGTGTCGGCTTAAGATATATAACGTCTTTTTATATTATGCTTTATAATTTACAATTTATAAGTAGGTACAATTGTCTAGAATGTCTAGACCCTTAATGGATAATCTATAAAAAATTGGAATCAAATGTGTAATGCTAATTTATTGGTGTTCGTTTACGATTAAAGTGAAGTGCGATGCAGTGTCTTGTACTATCCTTTAGCCGGTGTACTGTATGTTAGGATAGAGACGCTAGCACAGACGCTAGGGCGGTCAGGCACATGAGATAATGACGGAGTTGCTAGTATCGTTGTAAGCTGACACGTGGCGCGGGTGAGGCGTGGTGTCCCACTTCACTGTTATTCGTTGAGTATGCAAGTACGCATCAGCGCGTCGATTACTGCATATGGATCACAATTTGAAGCTGGTCTTCGGTCTTCCAGGTATCCCTTCTTCTCTTCAGCAACCGTTCGCGGTATTCTGATGCTGCTTCCACGGTTAGCTACACCTGAATCGCAAAAATGCTACGTTAGATACAGTTTAACATAACCGATTAATGAAGATGGAATTTATTGATAAAATATAAATCTTACCCGCACTGAAGTCATTAATACTGGCTGTTTCGTGGAGGCCGGTCAACCTTCTCTCGTTGTCCTTTCCACCACGTGGGTCGTACACTTTGATGTGTTTCATATGTACTTTCGACAGCTTGTCTATCGCCTTTTCAATTTCACTGTTAAATAAACATTTAATAACATTATTAAATTGTACCTTCCTATATATTATTATTTTATTTATATTCCAAATTTAGATTTTCCTATATCAACTGTAATTCTATTTGATTCCCAGTCCGAGGGAGAGCGAGTGATGATTCTTTAGGTAGGTAGATAAAATTTATCTGCTGCCCGATTGCCCGAGAAATGTTAAAAAAACAACATTATTGAACATGGACAAGAGCGTGCAATGTACTAATACCCTTGTTTACCTTTTTGTAGATATTTAGAGATAGATAGAATTTTTAATATAACAAAACATTAAATAACAACTCTTATTTGATGTGAGGTAACTCAATAAACTTGAACTTATTACACGCGATGACATTTCGTTCAAGGCACCCGCGCCTCTTGGTCTCAGAATCCAACATATACTTCGACATAATAATAAGTAAGGTTAACACTGACATTATACCGTTGTCTTCTCGCATTTTCTTCGTAGAAAAGTTTGTGTGAGCACCAGATCCGTTCCAATCCTGGACTGGTTTGGGGTCGAAGGTGACGATGACTCCATACTCCTCAGCCAGTCTGTGCAGGATATAGCGAGCGACCCACAGGTCATCGCCGGCGGTTACACCCACAGAGGGTCCCACTTGGAACTCCCATTGGGAAGGCATCACCTCAGCATTAGTACCGGAGATTGGGACACCAGCATACAGGCAACACCTATCAACAAACATTATTACCACATATCCAATAATCAAGAGAGTATAAAATAAAAAACCGGCCAAGTACGAGTCGGACTCGCACACGGAGGATTCCGTCCGTACAAAAAATAATAATAATGTCACCTTACTCAAATTGACTGTGAAATGAATAGGTAGTAGGCGCAACAAAAAAAACACTAACAGAAGAAGTTTCTTTTATGGGGTCCCAATACAAGAAACGTCTTCTTTTGGTGTTTTTTTACCTATAATTTTAAATTTTATTTCCTTTTTATTATTTGTTGTTATAGCGGCAATAGAAATACATATTCTGTGAAAATTTCATGTGTCTACCTATTACGGTTCTTGAGATACAGCCCACTGACAGACAGACGGACGGACAGCGGAGTCTTATGAAGAGGGTCCCGTTTGGCACCCTTTGGGTACGGAACCCTAAGAACAATATAAGTGCCTCTTTCGCCTCGCACAATTATATACTTAACTGTTTTTTTTTTGTGTGTGCTCAATATAAATTTCCGTTTTTTAATTCTTACCTGTAATGAGCCTGGACGAGATCCCTGGCGAATACCTTGTTGGCACCGACGCCGCAGTAGTAGGGGCCTTGTGGTGGGGGGAACCCGCCCGGGGGCCACCCGAATGGTCGGAGATCTGAGTCCAAAAGGATGTATTCCTGCTCTATACCGAACCACGGCTCCTCATCTATACACTTGTCGTAGGCTGCCTGAC
Organism: Polyploca ridens; assembly: GCA_951394255.1. NCBI lineage: Eukaryota > Metazoa > Arthropoda > Insecta > Lepidoptera > Drepanidae > Polyploca > Polyploca ridens. Next base: position 8,533,005 of record OX596244.1, read on the forward strand.
ATTTGATGCGGTGGTTACTCTCTGCAAAATTAATTTAATAGGTATATTTCTAATGTGTTTACATTGTCACAATCGACTACAGGATAAGCCGCTTAATATAAACGTGACGTTTATCTTGTAGTTGGCCTCAACAGAAACCAATTTACCTTTATGTTGATATCTTGAGCAGCCTTTGTATAATTCATTCTTTTGCGTCGGTATTAATACCCGTTTTGCGTTACCAATTTAACTAGTCACTTGGTACTCACGTTTATGAAGTGTACAATTAGGATAATAATTAGTGGAGCAGGCCAAGGCTAATTGTTACTTCCTTTCTTACATCAGTAGGTAGGCTAATAAAGCAGCTGGATCTCAAGTGCAGCTATCGGAACACACCAGTAGGTGCTTGGCGATAGGTTTTCAAATTGAGGGTGGAGGCCAGTTAGGCCACTAACCACAACGTAACTACCGTGGCAGCGTACTAAATGCGTTGAAACTAGGGTTTCGTTTTTCCCGACCTTTTTCCGTTCCCGGGACCCGGGAATGAAAAATATGATTTCCCGGGAATTCCCGGTTCCCGGGAAAAATTGTTTGTTTATTTTTACTTATCAAAAGTCTATTAAAACACATAATTTAATTAAATTAGCTATTTATTTGTCTCAAAAGAAGTTAAAAAATCACATGTAGTATTCTACACGTGATTTTACGATATGATGTGATATTTTATTTTGTGGGTATTTTAAATCTCACACTCCTTTGTATACCCAATAAGCTAAAAAAAAGCAGCATGTTTTTGTATTATTGTTTTATTTTTTATTTTTAAGGTATTATTTTTTATTTATTTTCTTGTTCTTTTTCGTCTGTATCTATGCTTAGGTATATCTTTTTTTATTGTTATTTATTTGCCAAACATAGATTGTAAAAAAAATATTTAAAAAATGTAACCTTTTTGAGTTTCTTGCCGATTCTTCTCAGTTGAAGGCCGAGTTCCAAACAAAATTACGTGTTTTGCAAATAAAAATAACAAATATATGCATTTTCGGAGAAATTGTAATTTTTCAAAAAAAAAAAAAACGCTGTTTGGCTTTATCTCCGAAAATACTATAATTTATATGTAACTATATTTTTTTAATACATTTTTATGTCATTTTTATTTTAATCAAAAATCTGTTCATTGTCCCTTTCAGCTTTTATCTGTAGTTCAGAAAAAACCTGAAAAATGTTGGTCGCGGAACTTATCGATACAGAAAATGTACGTTCGATTTCTGTGGATGTAGACATTTGTACTATGATTTTATGCTACATTTTCGTGTATCAAAGGTTTTTCGTTAATTTTGATCAAGGTTTGCAGGTGTTTTAAAGCATTAAATCTAATAAAGAAATTCCCGGGAATTCCCGGGAAACCGCAAAAAAAATCCCGACTTCGGGAATGACGTATTTCCCGGGAATTCCCGATTCCCGGGAACCGGGAACGAAACCCTAGTTGAAACCGATACGTTAATAAAGTGTAAGTAATAAAATACCTGTAGGTTCCATGTTATACTTGAATGTGTCGCACATGACCAGGATATGGTTTCCCCTTCGGAAGGGATCCTTGTAGATCGCGCGTGGTACCAAGAAAGTATCAGAGTTATGCCCATCGGCTTGTCCCGTAGAGCTTCCATCGAAATTCCAAACTGGCAAATCTGTGAATAAATAAATAAATAAATATTCTGGGACATTCCTCACCCACGGCTATTTGATCCCAAACTAAGCAGAACTTGTAATATGGAAACCAGACAACTGATATACTAAATATACCTACTATTGTTTGTGTGTAAATACATACTTAATACCTATACCTAATTACACACAGACAAGACATGTTCATACACACAAATGCACGTCCTGAGTGGGAGTTACACTTTACTACACATTACACTGTAAGTTACGATAAAATACAAATCACACATCTACTCACGTTAAAAAATCATCAAAAATCTCGCCACACAAACTACATTATAGTACCTACATATTTTTTCTAGCCCTCATAAAATAATAATAGTAAATCTAGCACATTAAAATATTGACTTGGTAATGAATTATGACACGTTGATACCAACTGAAACTTGATCAACGATGAAATTATAAGAGCCGTAAAGTAGATCTTTATCTAGCAATTCTAACTACCCATTAAACGCTACTGGATCTTGTCTTGCATATAACATACAACTTACTACATATAGCAAGGAACAAAATTAAATATATGAAAGCCACATTTCTACGACTGCTGAGGACAATATTACTGCGAAACCTTTCAAGTTCTCATCGAACTTGTTCGTGTTTTCCCGTTTTTTCAGTCGGCAGTCTACATTGAATTCGTTTTCCAAATCCTTTGGGTTAAAGAACGGTGGTAAATGTAGTTCCGCGAGCAGGTCTTTTGATTTCCTCTTATTGTAAATGCTCCCATAAATACTAATCATAGACTGAACTTGTGGCTTGATTATTTCTTTATTCATTTCTTCCAAAATTGTAGTTAGTTTGTCTGATAAATAAGCAAATAAAGTTGCTATCGCATTATACTCGTAGATACGTATTACGTAGGTACTTGTTGACGTCTAAGACGCAACATTCTATTTATCTCATTCATAACGCAACAACAATATTTTATATCGTAAATAAGTATATAGGTAACATGTTGATCCAACATCACAATGCATTAGCTAGTTTGTTGTTGCTGAAGGTCGAACAATTTACCCAAACTGTGCTAATTACAATTGTTAATGAGGATGTAATAAAAGTAGATATGCTTCAATTAATGTGTTTTGTAAGTACCTATCTACACTGGTAAAGTTATAAAATCATATAATCATTCATTGATATATTTTCTGTTATTTTCCTACCTAACTACCTACGTACCTAAGTAGGAAAAAACAGGTTCTTGATATAACCACATTCTAACCAAAAAATTGTAACACCAGTCGAAGCCGTTGTAATTATTGACACTCGTACCTTTGCCCTCACCACAAGGATACAATAATAATTTCTTGCGTCAATATGAATCCAATAAATATACACTACCTTTGGGGAGCTTAGGAATGAAGTTCAAGGTACGATCTTTGCACCGGAGATGCTCATCCGATCCGTCTATCCAGATATAAGTGGCAATGATCCTGTCCGCCGGGATCGGCAAGTCATTGTACCGTCCGAGCAGAGACTTGGAGAGCACAGCATTGGGCGAGTTCGTCAACACTGGCCCAGACAATATCTTCGGGTTATCTGTTAATATAATACACTGGTTAATTTAAATATCTTAAAATAGACAAAAATATTGGCCAAAAATAGTAAAACCTTGACGTCGATCGATAACGGACTCCGCCATATTTCCAATGCTATGTATTTTTAAAACTACAAAAATAAATGTTTTAAACGATGCTGAGTCAATTAGAACTCTATTGGTAATGTAAACAAAAGATTTCGTAAAAACTAAACATTATGTTTACATGTTGTAATCACAATAATTTATTCCGTTATGAATGACAATCAATTGACATATTGATACTACACAGTTTTAATTTGCATTATTGATGTCAGATTTATTCAATGAAGTAGGTATACCTACTATACATGAGGTTAATAAAACATACATACAGCGGAATTTTGTTTGCCTACTCGTATACTACAAAACCGTTAATGTCTCAAGTAGCGAATAATGTATGAAAAAATAGTGAAATACAACTATATTACCTTCTACCTTTCCGTGTGCGGCGTCACCCATGATACCGCTTTAATTGGCAGAAGCTTTGATCTGTAACAATGTAAAATAAACGTTACTCATTTGTCGATTTCACTAACGTAGGTACGATTGAAGACTATTTTTAATAGGGATTTTAATATATCGATTAAATTTTAAAATATAGTTAGTAGTATGTAGGTAATACAAGCCTACATACATTAGTTAAGCTACTATTTTTATACGGTAAGTACTTATACCAAACTATACAAAAAAAACTGTCTATCTGTTCCGGCTAATCTCCGAAACTGCTGGACCAATTTTGACGTGACTTTCACTGGCAGATAGCTGATATTATAAGGAGTACTTTTATTTATAAGTTCTACGCAAAACACCGTACGCGGGCGAAATCGCGGGGATCAGCTAGTAATAAATAAATATTCATATGCGTGCCAATAATATATTAAATCTTTCATGGTATGGTGGACTTTATCTTCGGTACTTATTTACATTTATATATTTTCCTTGACATTTCCTAAGACCTACTTTAATCTGAGGTCATTCAAATGTGCTATGCACGAGATAAAAAGTATTTTCCTTATGTCGGTGAATGTGTGTATCTTTATTGTTATTTATTAAAAGCTTTTATTTGACTTACAATGTATGCAAATATGTTCGGATGGAATCTTGCATGTCGAATTTCACCCACTTCCAGTGGTTGGATTGACTTGATATTTGTATACATTACTAGGTATATTGGATGACAATGCAAGTACAGTCACCGAAGGTAGCTTTTATTAAAAATTTTTTTTTTTTAAAACAAAATACTAAGCTATATTGTTTGGTGTTGCTTCTCTTTGTTTCAATGATCCTTGACAAAATTTATAGTGATGCAAGTTTATGTCCCACTCAGTGAACATAATAAAATTATTTTGCAATTATAAATGTTTACATAATTATTTAAAATCCAAATAATGTTGAAGGACTGCACTTATTTTGTACATACCTATCATGACATATTTTTATTGGTATTTGTGACTAATGTAAATAAAATAATTTAATTTCTAAAGTTTACTAGGTACGCTAAAAATCTCAAATATGTAACAAATTTTCGATGTTAGTTCTTCGAATACTACACCAAAAAATATATTTGTAATTTTTTTGAGGAATTAACAAAAAATCTAAACAAATACAAACACTACCACTGATACCAGCTTAGTTATGTGATTCATAACGTGAACTTCATTTCAATGCTGATAAGGTTTAGAATTGTGGGCGCGTGAGTAAGACTTGCGCCAGTTTTTTTTCCTTCGCCGTATGTCATTAACGCGTCAATACAATAAACAAACCCTTGACCCAAAACGACACCAATTTAACACGAAATCGATTGGCGCGATGCCCAAATAGTGACGACCGACGCGACGCCGACGACGCGATCCGATGCAAAGCGAACACCTAAGTACATACAATATCCCTTTGGCAAATATTACCTTGGAGGATATATATTTAAGTAAATGTGTGTATTTAAAAAATATGTGTATCAAAGTGCTAAAAAAAATTACTTGTATTAGCCTACCTACTGTTAGCAAATTAAAATTTTGATTACCAAGGAGGAAAAGTTTACGTAGTAGGTTACGTAGTAGGTAAGGTTAGCCTTTCATAACTGTGTATTGAATTTACTTATTTTCTAGCTACTTATGTAGTTAGATATCATTTAATGCTACTGATTTTCTGACTGCAGTAAAATATAACCGACTTTGAAAACTAATCTGGGTTTTTCGTTGAAAATCTGTCGCCAGGCACCCTACCGGTGTGTTCCGACAACTGCACTTGAGAGCCAGTTCCTTTAGGCTTTGTGTGCTTACCTACCACCATTACTTACCATGGTGAGATTGTAGTCAAACACAGGTCTAATCTAATAAAAAAAATGATAATTTCATAGGTCTCACTCATGTCTCACTATACAAAAATATAATTACATTTAATTGAAAGGGTACTCTTCCCGTTTGGTCCCATTGTCATCAGATCAGGATTTGATTACTTCTTAGTGTACTTTGAAGTCGGTTTAAGTTTTTTGTAAAACAGTCCAATTATGTTTGGGAATTTAAAAAAAAAACCTGTTCATTGAATTGGCTTCAACCTACTCCTGGGGCTTTGTAAGCAACGTAAGAAACTTATAAGATAACTTGGGAAATCACGCACAGACCTAATAAAATTGTTATTGGGGTAAATACCAGAATAAAAATCTAGTATGATCTGGATACTTGTAAATTACTGTCAGAGCGTGAGCTTATGAAACGTGTACAAACGTTTCCACAGGCACATACAAATTGTTATTTATGTAAGTAAAACTATTTACGTACAGTTTTCCCATAGTAGAAAATTTCCATGCAAGAACGTGTACAACGTTTCTATATTTATAAATAGCAAGTTTACGTACAGTACTATTCGTTGTAGATAGATACTTAGGTGCTTAGGTCGTAAAATAATTGAATGCTACATAGATACAATTATCGTATATGTTTGTTATGAAGTGTTCTAGTAGTTTTGTTGTTTTGTTTTTAGGACATATTCATACAATACTATTAGTCAGTCTCAGTGGTCTCAATACAATTATGAAGTGAATTTCCTTTTGAAGCAAACCGAGCCGCTATCAATAATGAAATGTGTTATGTAAGTACTATTAGCAGGGCGGTGCCATTGTACTTATAATACTGTTTTTCTTGTTCTTATGCTATCATGGAGGTAATTAATTATAATTTATATCATATTATGAGCTTGTTTATTATCATAATATTTATTATAGGTCAGTTTATCTAACTAGGTCAATGGGTTGACAATGCACATCATCAAGAAGTTCAATTAAAAAAATATTTCTTTGTTTTCACGTGGCCTCGTTCAGAGAACTATCGAGCTATCGTGGAACTAACGCACATTATTTCCAAATAGATAGATAAAATATTCTTTGTTCACGAACTTGACGTCATGGATGTACAACAATGGAGCGCGCGAGTTGTAGCCTGACACCTGAATGATTGCTAGTATATCATTAGCATCGTTTTGTTCTCGTTCAAGTGCATACACATCAAGTCACGTAACATAATTACAACAGTTTGAAATCACTGATTTTAAAACACATGCCTGACAAGTGAGGATGACGAGGATTGTCAAGCCTTTTGTATCGGTCCAGTTACCGTGCGCTTTGTTTCGACGTTCAGCTTATTCACATTGAGCGTGACTAACTAAATATATTATTACTAGTAGTTGACTAAAAATAATATTTGTCTATATACTCGCTGGCGTGGAGGCTTAATACCCTAGTGCCACGGGTTCGATTCCCATCCAAGAACACTAATGTGTGCATGAACATGTTTGTTTGTTCGTAATCGGGCGCACTTTATATACATACCTACTGCGTAAGTCTGCGTCGCGTAGTAACTATCTGTAGATATAAGTGCTTATTTATACATTATCTGGTTTCCTTAGCTTTGTTTGGTATCAGCCGTGTGTGAAAAATGTCTCAGGCTTCTTATGAAAATACTTAATTGATTTCTTTTATTTACATCAAGAAGCTGAAGAATTAAAAATCGGCCAAGTACCTACGAATACGAAGGATTCCGTACGACCGTAAAATAAACTATTATTTGTTTTTATAGCGACGGTAGATACACACTCTGTGAACATTTGAAGCTACGACCTATTGCAATTATTAAAATCGAGTAGGATATAATGCTTTTTTTATTTTTTTTATTTTTATTATAAGTTGTTATAGCGGCAATAGAACTATTTCTATTTAGATAGATAGTCTATCTTTTACGGTTCATGAGATACACCCCACTGACAGACAGACGGACGGATTGACGGATGGACGGACAGCGGAGGCTTAGTAATAGGGTTTGACCGTTGGCATCCTTTGGGTACGGAATCCTAAAATAGATTAAGTAAGTACCTACCTATATTTTCATTTTAGTCATCAATAAGTGATACAGAAAATTAATATAGAATTTTGTTTCAGATTTCGTACCTATAAAAAAAGTAATTATTTTATAATACTTATTGATATAGAAATAAAGACATATCTTAATAACATGAATAATACCCTTATCTTACAGATAAAACATGAAACGAATTTAGCAAAGCATTAAAACAATTACGATAAGAAGGTATTGTATTGTTATATATAACCTCTGAAGAAGGACGAATGGTTAGTGTAAGACTTGATAGTCGAGAGTATTATTTTTACATGCCACCCACCCCGCCACCTAATGTCTTTGTTCATTTTGAAATAATGACCGAGATTTGGCTGTTTCATTGCATATAAATCTGCTTTGTTAAGCGAACGTGTTCCTGCTACCTAATCATGAAGAGTTTACTGTAATTAGTTATTCTCTGCGGCACTCATATGTGTCTAGTAATCCCTACTACAATATCAAGGGGGTCTGTGTGCATAGAGATTAAATATTTATAGAGCGACTGTACTAGAGTATGTGCCGTGAGCACGGGTATGTACAACGCTGCCTTGAAAAGAACTGCGCGTTCATAGTTTGAACGACTAAATACGTATTATGAATTACTCTTTTTTTATCGATACTTTTACTGAGAACAAATGACATGGAACTCTTATCGTAATTTTATCTGACAGTAAATCACTGGTGTACCTACCTACAATATGCAAACCGATCACGTTTCGCACAAGGTAATGTAGTTAACGCCATCACTCTATTCATATTCTTACTCTTTGTCTGTGTGTCTGTTTGCAACGTTTTGAATGCTCAAACTGGTAAAGGGCGGACTCCCGGCGAAGATGTCTGTACTTTTTTGTAATCTCTGGAACTACCAGTCGGAATTGAAAAACTCTTTCACTAATGGGACGCTACATTATCCCTGAGTATTAAAGGTTTACTTTTTATCCCAGGAATGCGGCTGAAACCGCGGGGGACAGCTAGTCTCGTGAAACCGCTGGTATACATACATACCTACACTAGGTAGTACCTACAGGATAGATAGTATAGATTTTAATTTCATAAATCAGTCGTATCAGATCATTGATAACTAAATATTAATTAGATTACTAGACCAGGGCTAATTTTAAAACTGGTCATGAGCAAAACCTGCTATGCAGCGAGCGAGGAAGAGTGTGTTTAATGTAGTTATGTATTTTGCTGGGTCTTTTAATTGTTTTTTTTTAAATATCACTATCAACCAATTTAAATCCCATAATACGGGATTTCATTTATTCACAATTCATTAATGTCATTAGATATCTAACCTTCTAGGATATCTCACTAAAGTCTCCATACATAAAAAAACGTTTATACCTACATAAAATAGTAATTCCCTTACTCCATAAATGTCACCATGAAATGAAATTGGAATGAACTTACTACGAATTATTATGCAATAAACTTTCACAGGATTTCCTAGGATTCATCATAGACGTATATTTTTTTTATACGTCAATCAGATTCTTAAATCCTAACTATCCTAACTAATATTATAAATCCTAAAAAATTGGCATGCAGATAGCCTATGGTATGGAAAAGGACATGCTACTCCCGGGATATTATCCCGGGAACACGGGTGAAACCGCTGGGCTAACAAGGCACTTATTGACAGACGCTTGAGACGCTTCCATTCAGTCAGCATATAATGTCCCACTGCTGAGCATAGGAGGCGTCAAGTTCAAAGCCATTTATTTAATTTAGGCCCTAGTAGGGCACTTATGAAGGTCAAAGCTACTGAAGTTACCACTAGTTCGTAAGTCGACCTTCAACTGAGAAAAACCTCCTCCTTTCACAAAGACGCTTCGATTAAGATCACTAAAATACTACCTATTCATAATTTGGTTGGTTTCTTTCAAGACCCGATGCTACCAATATGAGAATAAATTAACGCCCGATTTACGGTGAGTAGAGTAAACGCAAATCAAATGAAATAACCAACAAGTTTAGATTTATAAATCACATTAGCTTGGCTCGATTCTCGACAGTGAAGTCACTCTAATTTTGTGCAACTCGCACTATGCATTCCGGAACGCTTCCGATTACCTCCTCGAAAAGGTAGGTATACTACATTACATGCCAAAGAATATGACCTAGAGATAGAAGATAGAATATTATAGGTACATTTAGGTATGTAAGCTAGCTGTAAGGTTGCGTCGTGTGGTGAACTGACGGCTAGCCACATAATTTTGATACTACAAGGAATCATGTGGTAGGTATATTTTTGTCTGTATCGTTGCGTATTAATGCACTTAAATATTTATAACACAGGTTTCATTAACATCGTCGAATTCCGATAGCGATCTTGACCTATGAAGATATCACCTTCGTCGTATTTATTTTTCCACGTCGTTTAGCTTTTTCATTTAGGTACTAGGTACGTATCGGTTATTAATTCACATTTTTATTAATGAACGTAATTTATTCCGTGAATTTTTATGTCGTGGGTAGTATGTTGTAAGTTATTTAGTAGTATGTAAATAGACTTACCTATATATGTTCAAAGTATACAAAATGCCTAGTTGTAAATTGTTAGGTACCTACTACCTGATAAAGTTAATACCAGTGTTTACATATCACTGGTTGAAACGATCATATCAGTCAATGTCAAGTGATTTATTAAGAGTACTATTTATGCATATAAAAATAAATTATACCTAGATCACTTGTCATAAAAACAATAGGCAGCTTTGTTGTTGCCATAGTAACTAATTTGCTTAAAAATGTAAAAGCTTGATATCATACCAGTGTTATTGAATGGTAACATAAGTATGATACAGATAGTAATTTACGCAATAATAATGTTTAGTTCTTTATTTTTAGGTCACGGACTCGTAGATATATAGCGCAATCGCCCTCTTCTAACCCAACACTCGTGATAGATAACACGTACAGTTTGATTAGTAACATTAAAATTAATTGATCATTCCGAATACCGATATTTTCTTGTTCTAATCTAGGTATCTTTATAAAAATCTGTGTGTAGGAACTATTCATTTTTTTTTACAAGCATACGGCCCGCCTGATTGTAAGCGGTTACCGTAGCCTATGGACTCTTGCAACACCAGGGGAGTCACTCGCGCGTTGCCGACCCTGCAGAAATCTCTTCACACCCTTTTTGAAGAACCCCATGCTGTAGTTCAATGGGAAAACCACGGCAGATTTGAAAAATTTAATTGGGAGAATTGGGAGAATTGGGAAAATCATCTGATTACGATGAACTTGAGCGCAGCCCGGGAAGGCTTCTGACGAAAAAAATTATAATAAGGCTTTGAAATACAACCTGGCTTAATGCCTAGGTACTCAGTGGTTAACTAAATCTAACAAAAAATAATCAACATTACATTTTTATCTTATTAACTACACTCCCACTCGTCAATCAATCGATGGTTCTACTTTTTGTTAGAAAATAAAACACTTGACTCCCATCCTAATAGACAAGTCCTACAAAAAGTGGACATGACGCGTTAATTAATAAAAAAAACAGTTTTTTCCCCTCGACTATTCTTGTTTTTAGTAAGGGCGCGCAGCAACACGAAGCATGTTCAATGTTATTTGATGATCAAATGTATTTACTGACAGATAACTAGATAACTTTATCATTTTAATAAGTCGCTGATAGTGGAATACATTATCTATTATTAACTTTTAATCAGTTAACATTGATCAGGATTGCGAAACTGGGCCTTGTATATGTTATTACTTACGTTTAATCATATTACAATTTACTTTATAGGTTTGATTAATTTTTCTCTAGTCTCTGTCTAGGCGGATGTTGAGTTTGTTAAAAACAAAACGTTTGTATGATGTAATTACTAGCAGTTATTAGGTGGTAGGTAATAGGTAAATAGTTTTTATCTATATTAGCACTTTGTAAAAACGAAACTGCAGTTAATACTATAACATTTTAATTAATAAAAATGACAAAAACATTAATATGGTATTTGTTTCTAAAGACACATGTAATTTCCAACTTTAAATCTTGTTGGATGTATCGGTATAATTATAATAACTCCTCCTTACCTAAGTCAACCTAACTAATATTATAAATGTGAAAGTGAGTTTGTTTGTTTGTTTGTTATGCTTTCACGCCTCAACTACTCAACGGATCATCATGAAATTTGGCATGCAGATGGTATGGAGAAGGACATAGGCTACGTTTTATCCCGGGAACGCGGGTGAAACCGCGGGTGACAGCTCGTAACCTATAGTATAAACTAGCAATATTTATAATACACTCACCGGCATAGATTTTGGCCCATGCTCGAAATTTCATATTCGAAATACAAAATAGGTATTTTCAGCAAGTTGATTTTAATGTTTAAAATCTCAAATGGCAAAATGACCGTTTCCATATTGAAAATGACAACCCTATCTGCAAGCTTTGAAAGGATAACAAATTTAGTGCATAAAGCTAATATTAAGTAGATATATTTAGTGGCACATTCGGCAATTCATTGTTTTCATACAAACTGTCATGAGTGTCAATAGATTATTATGAAAGGGTACAAAAGTTACCTACTTTTGAGATTGACTGTATATAATTGCTTGCTAATGTATTAGTGATCGATTACATCAAGCAGCAGTATTATAAGTCAAAAGGTGACCGACGTTCTACTATTTCTACAAAGCGTTTTTTATGTATTGTTACTAAATCACGGGCTTTAAAAGAACTTTGGCTCAGCTAGATTCCATAAAGTAAAACATAAAATCCGGATAAACTAGATTCCCATAGATAGAAGCAGGAGGGCTAAAAGGGAAGCGAAGCAATATTAGCTAAATGATAAAATAAAAATTAAATATATTAAATTTGCTTCCGTCTGTGTTTCCTGACTCTTACAATATAGAGACTGTCCGTTGACAATATTTTTTTAGCTTCCTTTTTAGCGGCTTATTCCCGTTTGTCTACGTTCCCGTTTGGCAACGGTACATTGATTATGTTGGTATATATTACGTACCTAAGCACACGTTAAAGTGTACAGTTAGAGTAAAAAGTTGTGTGCCGAATTTATTTAATATTAATTTTAGTTTGTATATTTTAAAACTACCATATTAATGACTAAGAACTACATAGAATACATGTAACCTATCTAGTTGACAATATTTTTTTAAACACAGGTAAACAATTCAACAAATATGAACATGGTCTATGTGACATAAAGATTTTTTTGGAGCGAGTATCTTCTCTTTGCCGGCTATTTAACTGATGTTTTTTAATTTCTATTATTCAGTAATTTTTTTGTGATACGTTTATTTTAAATTTTAGTAGTTTAATTGTTGTATTATATTTGTTAATTTTGCAATGTTTCGTTAAAATAACATCTATTTTATATTTTATTCACCTATTATTCCGTTGCTTTTTTGTGTTGTGTAGTTGAATTATATACCTACGTTATATTTATTAGTGTACCAAATTATTTAATTGCACTTGTTGATTTTACTTTGTTAAGTTCTAATTTTCAATTTTCGACTATACTGTTTTTTTTTCTTTTTGTATAGGCACAATTAGATAAAAACATTTATTTATTTATTTATTTAAGCCTTACAATTATTATTTTATTTTTACAATATTTCGCTTATTTTTATTATATTTCATCCCACTGCTGGGCAAAGGCCTCCCCTTCTTCTTCCACTCCCTTACGAATATAAAGAAGATAAAAACATTAAGAAGATAAAAACATTACGAATGAATAAACAACGTTTACCTATTTTATATTATAGTAACGTATGTTGTTGATTTTGCTTTGCATAGGTTAAATAATTACTAGTCATAATATATTATATTTTTACATAATACATAAAAACTACACGATAAAAATCTTAAATATGTAGTTATTTAATTTCAAACCAATATTTACATTCCTTTAAAATTAGACTTAACATACTGACTGTACTGGATGCACGCTATACACCGCTATAGGTAAGTATATGTACCGTTGCCAAACGGGAACGTAGACAAACGGGAATAAGCCTTTTTAGCGTCTCAGGTAAAATCGCCGGGCAAAAGCTAGTGATAGGGAACTTAAGGTAAAATATGTTATTGAGCGAGGTTATTGATTCTTTTCTTTGTTTCACAACAAATTGAGTTTAATATTTGCGTTTCTATGACAAACAGGGCTTGCTCGTCGCACAGTAGGTAGGATAATATAAATATTTGTACTGTAATGTATGAATAATTGTCGCGATAAGGCTCAATTTATAAAGGTTCGATCTTTTGGCTATGCATTTTATCGGAAAGTAACTCTTTTATTAGGTATAGAAAAATACCAATTCGAATATCAAATCTGCAAAATACTATGTGATATAGATGGAACTGCAAGTTGCCGCTAAATAAATTTTGTTGATTATTTGCAAATAGTTTTAATTAGTATTTTTTAATAGTATTTTTTTCTCATACATACAATAATCCATAAATTATATTCACTATTCAACGAATAGTAAAAAATATAATAGATCCAATATAATATGTACGTGAGCGCAACCACCGGTATAGATTTGTTTATCTTAGTTATTCCATTGTTTTTATTATTACATTGTTTCAATGAATGCGAAGCAATCTGAAATAAGTAAAAACCTTATTTACTCAGTAAAATCCACAGAGCAAAGAGTTTTTTTTTCAATTCTCTGTGGTTCCTTAAACTAAAAATTCGGGTGATTGAAACTGATAAATCTTTTAATCCAGAGTATCTGGCGTGCTCTCGTTTAGCCAGCGCGGCTGAGGTAACTTGATAACTTCTCGTTTATTCGGCCAAGTCATCGGTGGTATAGGTAGGTACGTGCGCATCTGTTCGATTGAGATTTGTTCAGCCGACTGACTGACTCATGATTTTATTCTGTTTTTATTTTTACGGACTTCCCTGGAACGAGATAGTGCTATGTGAGTGACCTCGTGGCGATGTGTGCGGCATTCGTTTATTTACAAATGCAGTCGCTCACTCACAATGCGCGTGCATCGCAAACAAAGAAAATAATTTTATATTTCTTTGTTATTGATTGAATTGATTTTATTTTATATATTTTTTGTGACAAGGTTGTTGACATAAGTATGAATAAAGTTTTTGTTTACTATTGAAATATATTTTAACCATAATATTAAACTAATATAAAATTATTTCAAGGTACCTACCTATACAACTATTTATAACTAAGGATGAATATTCATATTTTAATTGCCTATTTATATAGTTATGTACCAAAACTTTTGAGTTAGGTACAGAAATATTTAAAAGCATTATGTAAACATCCTAGTAATCAAAGCGTTAAATATGACAGTTAACAGCAGTTATTTTATTGTATGATTCAGGACTAGAACAAAAGCCTAGAACAATTGAAATAATTCAATACGTGTGAGTCGCGGAACACGCGGAGATATCGCTCATCGTACAGATTCCGTAGTTAATAAGATGTGGTAGGTACTTTCTACAGTCTAACTATATTCAAACAAGGAAGGTAAGTACATTTTCTACAGGAAAAATGCTTAAACGAGTCTCGGAGTCAATCAATTTTCCCATGGGAATCAGATCCGTTGGTTATGGGGGCAAGGAGCTGTATTATAAAGTGATGCTGCGAATAGTAATTGGATATAGCGAAAAGTCGGTTAGCGACTATTCGGCATTCTTATAAAAAGTAATAATAAAAAGTTTTTATTTGACAACTGTGTAGGTATAAATAAATAAATTAGCAAGTTTATCTATTTTATATCACTAATAATGTGTTTTTTGCCGGTTCTTCTCAGTTGAAGACTGACTTCCGAGCCGGTTATAGTTTCTGTAGTTCAAACTTCATAAGTGCCCTCTTGGGTCTATACCTACTTAATAAACGACTTTGACTTTGAATACTTAGTAAACTAGCTGGAACAGACAGACGGACTTGGCAACAATAAAGGTCTTTGACTACGGAACCCCAAAATAATGTTTGAGTTAATATGATGATTAAAGGTCAATAAAGGTATTACTTAATTTAGCGGAAATATTGCCTTAAATGCTAATAAATAATATATAGGGTGACTTGACTGGTAATTACTCAGGGTAGGGTAGTAAACGATACTTATTATGGTGTATTCTTATTCATGTTAGAATACAGTATCAGCTTTTATTTAGTTTAGTTATTTATCCCTATTTGTTTCTTTGGGAAAGTTGTTTGTTATCATGCATCGTTTACTAATTACCAGTCACCCTATATACGTAAGTACCTAGATGCCTAAATACCGATATTATCAATGACTATACATATAACCCGCCACTCAAACAATACATTTATAAACAAATCACTTATGGCAGCTAATTAGCTGCCTAATGATTATCATGACAATTAGCAATGACTAAGTAGGATTAGTATAGGAATAGATATTAAATTTATATACTTAATGCCTAATGAATGTTTGCTTGTCTGTATACAATGTTGTCCCAATTTATAATTATTTATATTATTATTATTCTTTCTACTATACCTACTATTATTAATGTGAATATTAAGGATGTGAAGATGTGAATTTGTATTAAATTTGACACAAGGACAGAGACAAAATCCTTTATTCTGGATTAACATGTTGGCTACTTTTTGCGTTTAATAAGGCTTATACCATTCATCGGACTTCGATGAAACTTTTGTGAGTTCTATTGCGTAGTTCAAAAACAAAAAGAAAAATAAAAAAGTGTAGCAAAATGGTAAGAACCTCCTAAAAAAAAATATACTGTCCTACTGGGTATCAGTTGCACTATCTGTGAATCTTCTTAGTTATTTCGAATCTAAAAGACTCGAACTAATAAATGGTCTTTATTTCTAATTCGTTAAGAAATTAAGTGATTTATTATATTCAAACGGGTATTAGTTTAAAACACCATATTGCGAGTGACTTCCTCGTATTATAATTATTTTTATTACTAGCAAAGAATAAACTATTTTAGTTTAATCTACTTACTTAATACTTTGACTTGCGGTTAAATAATAACAATGACATCAATCGTCTCTCGCGAGAACCAACGGGCTAATTTACTACGTACCTAACCCTACTTAAACATGATCAAATAAACTAATACAGCCATACTCAAAGTGTGATCTGCGGAGCCCTAGGGCTCCGTAAAGCCTCTGTGGGAACTCTGCGATATTACTGGCCAAAAATACATTCTTCAGGAAAACAAGTTCATAAAATAAATAATTCGAAATAGTTAATTTGATTACGGTAATCCAATAATTTTATTAATGTTAAATAGACCTAAGTACCCACATAACTATATTTATTATATAAGTACACTAGTCAAACACAAACAACAAACAGTATTTTAAATAATACCTACATAATATATTATATAAACTATTCTTTAATTTAGGGTTCCAATTTACAATCTAAAAGGGGTCCGTCGCCAAAAACCGCTGACCAAATAAAATATATTTTGGGTCATTTTGTTTGCGTTTAAATTTAAATTTTAAACTTCCTTTGAATTAATTTCAATACACGATGTATATATTGTACAAGTACCTACTATAGTATGCCATATGCCTATTTAGGAACACGTTTCTTAACGTAAAGGGAATAACACAGTTGCAGGCCGCGGGACCAGTCCAGTTTTCTCTTAACGACTCGAGCTGAGGTTTCGATGAATCAAACAGAATGGTTTATTCACGTCAATTTAACTTAATGTCAAGCTTTATCAATAAGTAATATTATATTTATAATGTAAGTTAATTTCGACAGTTTCGCTTTTTATGGTAAAGTTCGCAAAGCAGAGAAGGTAAATCGCGAGCGCATTTGGTGTCAGTGGCACACAGTTTGGCCGCAGTTGATGCAATTCGCACTGCATTCGGATGGTGGCAGCGAGAGGATGAAGTGCTCGGTGCACACGCTGTGCACGTGTAATTTAAGGTCATCGTGGAGTTTCCACACCCGGCTCGACGTACGGTAGGTACGCCGCACCACCCACCGGACATTAAATACCAGGCACAGAAATCACTCCCGCACTGGAATCCTACCCTAAAGATCTGTTTATAAATAAAAATATCGATCTTAGTCGATAAAACTATTTTATTTACAGTACCTTGAAAAATGACCCTCGTAGAGAACGCAGGTAACGCGCGTAATTGTAAGAGTTGGTGCTCGTGCGTATTGTATTAGACCGCTCGAATGATTCGATCGCTACACTGAGCGCTCGTGGGATTGACTGGCGGTCGGGCGAAGTGCTGGTGAATATATGCGCGCGCATCTCCCCGCGCCTGCGTCGTGGTGGGAGCACCTCGTTACCTACGAGTACGTACACAACCTGCTGCGTATGTCATCAAATCAATTCATTCACTTACTACTTAGTGGTTCCGATACGGGAGCAGGGCGGGAGCGTCAACCATGATCAAATCTCATCATTGTTTCATAGAATCTAGGTAGGTACCTATAGGTACTAAACCCCTCTGTGAGCCTGATGCCAAAGGGATTCTAATACTTGATTGTGCCTATGGATACTATCATTATAATGATGGCAGATCGACGAAAAGGCTTCTCACCTTAAACCGGCCAAGTGGGTTTCGGGTCATGCGCATTGTAGGGTTTCGTAGTTTCCCGTCGCAATATGCGGAATCAGAAGGGTTTTACTACTTGTTTTTCATAACTGACAACTTAAGCTATGTCATTTTCAATGGGATTGGTACGAAATTTTCCTCTTTACTTCTCCAAGTACTTTATATAAGTTGGTCGACTATTACTCGTTAACTTGTAAAGCCTACTTAGCTGTGATAGTTTTTTTGGTTGATAGTAGGTTAAAATAAAATAGATATTAAATATCGAATGAATTTTGCGAATGCGAATGTCAAAAAATATCGGTTAGGTACATCACTAGTAGTACTTGTACTATTATTTATTCTGTGATAGTAGGAGAACTCTAATCTGACTGTGTAATTAATGAGGTAGAGTTTTTAAGTCCACGAAGGTCCACTAGGTAACTAATTACACATTCGGGTTGGAGTTCCTTCATCGTTATTTTACACACATTAGTGCGTAAAATAACGATTTGCATGCATTTTAGTTACATTTTAGTGCAAATCCACTTCGGATTTGAATTATTTTCAGACGATGATAATGAGCTATATATGCATTTTGGGACTGAAATAATATCTACGCCACAGCGAACTTATGGGTTCGAACTTTAAATCTTAAAGATATATGTTCGAATCTTAAAGAATATTAATGTTCGAATCTTAAAAGGTAAACCCCCTTATTCATAATAAAGTTATCAAACGTTGATTAGCTTAAATTCCGCAGTCTTTATCTGACAGTGAGATTTGGTGATCGAAAGAGTGAGACGGGGCACACTATTACACTGATTTAGTTAAAAAGCGATTATGAATAAAGGGGTAAATGTTCAAATCTTAAAAAATATATAATTGTTCGAATCCTACAACGAGCTTGAGTTTTGGTGGTCAGCTAACACCGTCAAGTAGAAAAAAAAACTGTAGAAAAGTAAATTGCTTAGATTCTTCTTGACCTCGATGGTACTAGGTAACAAATTTTGTTTTTTCTCTACCGCGAACATTTCGATGACTGTAATTTTTTCAAGCTAAACGGTACCCAACGTACTAAGTACTTGTGTTCAGCTTCCAGGGCAACATTCACCTGATTCTTCAGTTCTTAGTACAAGCCGATAAAGAACCAAGCTCATCAGAAAATGATACTGATTTTAAAGATGTATTCAACAAATTAACATGTATTTCACAAAACGAATTACATGATCTTGTCAGAGATTTTAATCTTTCTATTCAAGCTTTAGAGTCGTTGGCATCAAGACTGAAAGAAAGCCTTCGTATCTGTGATGCATAACTTTCATGGAAATTGAAAATTTAAAAATTATATTAAACTTTTGAAGTCCTCCATCCGCAATATGAGCTTCTCTTCCTTCTTCTTCTCTTCTTTCCTGAAAATCTAGGAGATATGAGCGAGGAGCAGAGTGAGCGTATGCGTCAATACTTTCTTATCATGGCAGAACGCTATAAGGGTTTTTTGGATAAATAAAAATATTCTATTGCTGGTCCCTGATACAACATTTTCTAAAGTCTACGTAAGAGGACAGCTTTAAAACAAAGTTTTTAGAACTACATTTTTAACTATTTTTTTTTATCTGAAACTCTTAAACAAGAGCAGATAAAAATATGCTAATTCTATATTTGAACTTAGCATAGGATTATGTAGCTAGCAATAGCAAAAAAAACCGACAACAGATGCACTGTAAACCTACTGTTTATTTGTAATAGCAATGTTCTTTTGTTTTGTACACAAATAAAGAAATAAATCATTGGAAAATTACTCATTTTGTTCATCGGTTGGCTTTATTTAAACTTGCTTTATCTGTTATTGTATCTAACAAAGAACTAAAATTTTAAATTACCATTTAGGTAGTAGAATAATCAGCTAAGTAATTAATTGTAACCCGGTATCAAATGAATGAATTCTCCTTGAACTTATATTTTACTAGCTGTCCCTCGCGGTTTAAAAAACTTCTGTCTTCCATTTTTCTCATACCAAATTTCATGATGATCGGATGAGTAGGCGTAACAAACAAACAAACTCTTATTCGTATTTATAATATTAGTTAGGTGCGATAAAATCCAAGCATGACGTTTTATCAGTAATAAATATAGATTTTCGGATGACATTCGCTTTTAACTGTAATTGCCGCAGTTTAACGTTCTTCTAGTCTAAATGAATGACTAATTATACCTAATAATAGACATTATCTTCACTTTGACTTTCTAATTGTTTTGTTTTTTATTATCATTATCAATCAAAAATATACATGGGAATATAGGGATTAGTACAAAATCATTCACAATAAAACCACAAAGGTTTATAATAAATGGAATGACTTACAAGTTCAAGTCATGTACCTAATAACAATTTAATTTAACTATACATGTTATACATGTTGGTACTGAAGCGTCTCAGTTAACTAATTATTAGGTTGTCACGATTTTATATAATGAAACCATATTCTAAATGATACTAAAAACTGTACAAAGAAAAATATTGTAGATTTGGTTGGAACCGTGTCAATTTTCCATTAGGTATCCACGGTATCCACTTGTAAAACTTTGTGTACACAATTAGTGGAAAATAGTGAGAATTTGTGCAGAGAATGTCACGCGTGACAGCCGTGGCCAGTGCTTATACAATGTTACCTTATTGCAACACGGCATCTTTACAGAATTAACTTACATAGGTAGGTACTTACCGTAGCTATTAGCGAACATGGATCCTTGTACTAGCTCATGATTAGCTCAAGCGAAGACCGTTCGCGCCAAGCCTATATTAGCAACCGAACCTTCTACACCTGCATTATTAAATTCTTCAAAATTAGCTTAGGGAATGAAACCATAGTTATAGCCACAGAAAAATTAAGAACAAAACATTATGAAACATCAATTTGCGTACCTGAAATAAATTTTTCTTTGAAAAAACATTAGACTGTAAATTTTATTAAGTAAGCGACTTTTATTAAGGAAATTTATTAAGGAGACCGACTGCTGTGCAGTATGAGGTCGCGCGTTATCGTGCAGGAGCAGCGGAGACGAGCGATTGACCAATGCTGGTTGGAGATGTGCCAGCTTCTCCATCATTGTGTTCAGTTCTTCACAGTACACATCTGCAGTAATGCTCACCCCGTTTGGTAAGAAGCTGTGATGAATCACACCGGCGCTAGACCACCAAACAGTGACCATTACTTTTCTAGGGGTAAGTTTTCGTTTAGGGCATTGTTTAGGTGCTGAACCAGGATCCAACCAACTTGCTGAGCGCTTGCGGTTATCAAACAGAATCCATTTTTCATCGCAGGTAACAATGCGGTTCAAAATTCCTTCATTTGTGTGTCTGTTGAGCAGTGCAAGGCACGTTTCGACGTATACTCCGCGCTGGCGATCATTGAGTTCGTGAGGCACCCATTTGTCAAGCTTTTTTACCTTGCCAATTTGACGCAAATGGACCAATATTGTTTTGACGCTAACGTCGAAAGCTGCTGCTAATTCAGCCCTCGATTGTGTATCATCAACTTCCACAATCGCCTTTAATTCGTCATTGTCGACCAAAGTCTTCGGACGACCGCGAGGTTCATTTTTCAGATCGAAATTCCCAGAACGGAAGCGAGCAAATCAATAACAGGTGGTGCGTTGGTTTGTAGTGTTAGCTCCGTAAACGTCGTTGATGTTGCGTGCCGCTTGTGCCGCGTTGCTGCCACGACGGTACTCATATTCCATAATTACTCGAATTTTTAACGTATATCCATGATGACGAAAAAGATTGAAATGCGATGAAAATGTATCACTAATCAATAAACAAATGACTACTTTTGGAAATTCCATATTTTTAAAATAAAATTAATTTGAAATTAGAATTCTTAGCCAAACAAAAATTATTTTGATTTGAAATGGCCAGTACTGCAGAATTTCATAGGTAAAGACCTATTATTTTAATTCATTATGAGGCCATTGTAAATTAGTAGAATGCGCACATCGGCTCAATGATAATGGAATTGCAATAGTATCGTGTCAGTATGACATTTTACTAGACTTGGCCCCCAGGTCGTTTACCACTTTATATACTAACTACGTCAATGTTCAATGTTTATTGTCATTGACTGCATCCTAACAACAAAATATTACCCAGAAATGTATGTTTCTCGTTCAGATACTATTTTAAGAAAGGTAGAGCGTAGCGTTTATTCGGTCAAGAGCAGCTCGACTGGGAAATAACTTTTAGAATACCGGGAATAATAGAATACTGGGAAGTAACTAATAGCTACGGTAACTTCTTGCCGTCCGGCGGGCCGCGGGCCGTATGCAAGTTTACTTCAGGCAAAGAGGTAATTCAAACCCTCGAAAAGCAGCTGCTAAAGTCACCACTGCGGCACCGGACTTGGCCTTACTTCTAAGAAATCTTTCTCTCATTAAGTTCAACAAGGTAACATTGTTATGAATCTAATTTAATTTGAGAATTAATATTTTTTTAAAGATTTATCAATTTTATAAAATATGTATAATGAACAATGAGAAACACTTCAGAAGAAAACTTTTAGGAAGTTAGTCGACTCGACGGTGAATCGAGCCTTTTACTTCGTGTATCGTGTCACCACAGATTACTATATACAATCCTCTGTGGTCACCCCTGAATTTGCTAGAAGGGTGATTCAGTTACAGGTAGATTGTCTACCAGCTTTTATATATACAATACAGTAGTAGTTTGCTTGTAGACGTACCTATGGAATTCAAGCATTCTTTGGAATTTGGAATCAATTTAGCAGTATTATCAATCAGTCACAATAATCACAATATATACGGCTAGATAAGCAATCAAGTTCATTTACCTGACTATCATGTAAGCATATCACAATGCTTCCTCAATAATTTATTTCAATTAAATTAGGTACTTTCTAAAACAAAATCAAGTGTCGGGAACATTTATAAAATGTCGAAGTATAAATATAAAATCCTATGCTTCGTCTACCTCGTCGTCACCTGCTGTTACATTCGCATTACATGATGGCCACCTCATTGCATATGCCTACAGCTTTGCTTTTATTTATATTAAATAGATATCCTGATATTCCTGATAATTAAGATTTGGTGACCTAGAAAAATCCTTCCGTACATAATGATAAAACTCAACATCTGTCCATCAACCGGCTGAGTTGAGATATTGCTCGCCGCCCCGCTTTATCCGCGGAAGGGCGGAAAAGCTCCCGGATCCACCACCTGTTAGTCAGTTTCATCTGTCTTTGTCAGTAAGTGTTTATTTATAACTCGCGAGCCACTCACTGTACGGATGTTGACGTGGTTTTCATAGTTACACTTTTTCGTTGCGTAGATCTATCAATGAATAGAAATCGTTTTTCGATTGCTAAACCCACGGATACTTCATAATGTCAACAAACATAAATAATCACATCGTTGAATTATCCACCGCTAGAGGCGCTGTCAACGCGTTGTTTATGCGATGCATCATGGCGACGCGGACGGTGAAAAATTACGACCTTGCTTTAAATGCGGTTAATAATGTGTTAATTGGAGAAGAAAGAGCAGTGGAACGGCGGAACAAAAACAATTTTTATGAGTCACCAAAAAAACCGTGGAGTTCCTTTTATAGTGGATGGAAAAATCAACAAACGGTGTCAATTTATGGGACCACTATGGGACCATATCTAGAAATGTCATTTTTTCATGAAATTATCGTGCACTTCTATAATGATGTGATCAATTCTACTATTGGGTCTCCATGTAGATTTCGTAGTTAAAAGTAAAACAACCTGATTCCTAAAGTATAATTTGTTGCTCGCGATCTATAAATAGGTACCCACATGTACAATCTGCTTGGTTGACTGTACCTACTTCCGAAATGCTTTGTGATAGTAGCTCGGGCTTTAGGGGTCGTCCATTGTGAGGTTAGCCCCCCCCTACCGGTGATACATCGTGAGGTTTTAGGCTACCCCTCCCGCCCCAACCAAAATAACGTGTATTTTTTAACCGGCCTCTTAAATAAGTAAAGATAGTCGAAAAATGAAAAAGTTTTGTATTGTCATAAATTATGTAATAAATAGCTGTTAGCATTCCGAAAAAAAAAACAAACCACCATGTGTTTACTTGGCTGTCTCCAATGGTGAGAAATGGAAAAGCATATTTTTTTTTTTTTTTTTTTTATACCACTAAGGTGGCAAACAAGCATACGGCCCGCCTGATGGTAAGCAGTTACCGTAGCCTATGGACGCTTGCAACACCAGGGGTATCACTCGCGCGTTGCCGACCCTGAAGAAATCTCTTCACGCCCTTTTTGAAGAACCCCATGCTGTACTCCATTGGGAAAACCATGGCGGGGAGCTCATTCCACAATCTGAGCGTCCGCGGAAGAAAACTCCTTTGGGCCCGCACAGTTCGAAACAATTCTGGTTTCAATGTGTGAGGATGGACTCCCCGTCGATGGCGGGAGTTGCGATGGTAGAAGGTAGCCGTGGGCAACAAGTCGAACAATTCTTTAGAACACTCTCCGTTGTACAAGCGGTAGAACACACATAAAGAGGCAAAGTCTCTCCTCAGACTGAGAGGTTCTAAACCGCTTGTGAGCTCGGGATCGTCAACAGTTCTGATGGCACGTCGCTGAACCGAGTCTAAAGGCCTAAGCTGGTATCCAGGTGCTCCCGCCCATAGGTGACAGCAGTACTCCATATGAGGCCGGACTTGTGACTTATAAAGTTGTAGCCTTTGCCCCGACGTGAAGTACTGCCTCACTCTGTTGAGTACTCCGAGCTTTTTGGATGCCAGCTTAACCTTTTCTTCCAAGTGACTTCGGAACAAAACGTCGCTAGAAATGTCGACGCCAAGGATCCCGATGCTTTGACTGATGTTTAAGGAGGTGTTCTGGAATTGTGGAGCCACAGACCATGGGGTTTTCTTAGCGGTGAACGCGCAGGCTTGAGTCTTGGTGGGGTTGAAATGGACTAGGTTTAGTCGACCCCAATCGGAGACACTAGTTAATGTACTCTCGATTTCAGACATCAGCCGTTCGCGACTTTCCTCCACCTCGGAACGAGGGGTATTTGCACGGCCTGTGTAAAAAGCGTCCCCTGTACTGTCGTCCGCATAGCAATGAATACCGTCAATAGACAGCATATCATTGATATGCAGTAGGAACAGTGTAGGGGACAGCACAGAGCCTTGTGGGACGCCAGCATTTATGTCCATGCTATCAGAGCAGCTACCGTCAACGACGGCTCTTATGCATCTGCTGGAGAGAAAGCTGGTAACCCATTTGCATAATCCCTCGGGAAGCCCGTATGATGGTAACTTCGCTAAAAGACCCCTGTGCCAGACCCGATCGAACGCCTTCGCCACATCTAGGCTCACTGCCAATGCCTCACCTTGACTCTCGATGGCGAGTGACCAACGGTGCGTGAGATACACAAGGAGGAGCTGAGCGACTGTGGCGGAAGCCATATTGTCGGTCGCTCAACAACTCGTGATCCTCCAGGTATCTCAAAAGCTGCGTGTTGATCACACGCTCCATTACTTTGGAGAGAAGGGAGGTGATGGCGATAGGCCTGTAATTCGTCGGGTCTGATCTATCGCCCTTTTTGGGCACTGGGTGCACGTGGGCAGTCTTCCACGAAGACGGGACTTCCTTTTTGGTGTAAGAAAGTGCGAAAAGACGCGTTAATACTGGACACAATTCAGGAGCACACTGTTTCAGCACCACTGCCGGTATGCCGTCTGGCCCACTCGACTTATGGATGTCCAGAGAAAGCAGTTCCCTCCTGACCTCCCGCTGGGTAATGCTTATCTCTGGCATGGAGCTAGCACACTGCGGGATGGTAGGCGGTCAATCATCATGTTCATGATGATCATGTTCGTCAATTTCTCACCATTTCAGTTAGCACTACGTAATGCCTGAAGATTTACTTCATTCTCGTCCAGTCATTCGGCATCATCGTTGTCTCGCACCAAGGAAAGAACTTCATTAGATGTACCATATGAGCGCTGCGTAATAATTCGTGCAGGTTGGATACTCTGCGTCAATGCACTATCATCACTCTGTGCCGAAGAATAGAGATTTTTTAATGTTCTGTGGGCTTCGGTTCGGCCGTCGAGTGACCCCAGGAGGAGTCAAAGGCCGAAGATGTCGCATGCTCACCCAGAACATGACTAAGCTACATCTTGTTTAAAGTATTCGGGAAACACAGACCCCGGAAGCGAGTTCCACTCCTTTGCTGTTCGCATAAAGAATCAAGAAGCAAAGTTTTACGATTGTCTTTTCTTGGGAATTGCGCGTTGTACGATTCTATAATAAAATTGTAGGTACATAATTAAAATGCCTTAATAATAAATTCAATGATTATATAAACCAGGTTAATAAACAAAGCCTGCACATAAAGTGGATCATTATATGGAAGATAAGAATAGGTATATGGTTGTAGTATAATCTATCTGCACCTGCATCCTTCTGGCAAGTGATAATTCTATGAATAAGTACCTATATGAATGAGTATTTGAAAGTAAAATATTAATTACCATTGAATTATTACACATAGAAACAAAGTACACGCGCGAAACATAATCCATTCAATTGGAGCCATAATGGCTCCAAATGACCGCCGCGCTGTCAGTGTACTGACTGGCGTTTTAGTGTGTGGAGCTCTCAGAAAAATAATAAATATGACGGTTTGTGCAGTAAAATTGTGTCATAATTCATCAGGGAAGAAAGATTAGAATTCTGTTGTAATATTCCACAGATAAGCCAATAATTTTATTGCGTAATTCATCTAAAATAACAAAATTCAAAAATAAAAATACTTCACGCAGATTTCGAGCTAAGTGTTGCCAGCTGTTTGTGTGCGAATTTGTGTTGTTTTACGTAATTGATACTGATTTTGTTAGAGTAGGAAGTAGAGTAAGTAATTGAGTCCGATAAGTTGTTTCTTTTACTTATAGCTATTATAACCGACTAGCTGTCCCCCGCGGGATCACCCGCGTTCTTGGGATAAGTAGCCTATAATACTCGGGATAATGTAGCTTCATATTAGTGAAATAATTTCGAATCAGACTGGTAGTTTTACACAGTAGTAGTTTTGCAGGTCGTTTTTTTTACAGAGATTGACCCGTTTAAACAAACAAACAAAAAACTCTTCCGGTTTCTTGTATTATAAATATTAATATTATATTAGTATAGATTCAGTTAGATATTATAAGAATCTATAGCTATTCGTCTTTTATACGATAATGATAATTAAATACCTCTTCTACTTACTTCTTAATCTTCTTTTTGTATACAACCTATCATATATGAAACCTATCATTACTAACAATACCTACTACAAATTGTACAATCGTTCATAGCTTTGTACATTGTCTTGGTTTACTATGTTAAAATATCCGACATAAGTACTATGAAACATAACTATTAAACTAGTAATAAATAAATAACAGGCCTGTGTCTATGATAAATTATCTAAGACGCAGAACATTTTAAACTATTTAATTTATTTTATGAATACTTAATTCCAATTTCATTCACTAGTATCGGAAGGTTAATTTTACCGAAAAATTTCGTTTAGCTTGCAACATTACTCGTGCGCTTGTGTGCGTGTCAGCGAGTGTAATTATATGGTACTCACGCACACATTGGTTGTCAAGTGGCCTACGAGTCGCGAGGATTTTTGTTCGATACTTCGCTTCTAAGCGTAATAATTCAATGTTAATTACATAAATTCAATAGAAATATCTACAAGAAAATGGCTGAGTTTCATGCCGGAGTCATGGGCTCTACCGCGTGTCTTTGGTGGTAATCGTAACGAACACCATTCATGAAGTTCATCCAATCATCAAGGCCCACCAATAGACTCGGTCGTACCGCGGCATTGGATGTTGGTTCTCGCGAGAGACGCGCGTCCTATTATAGTAATTGATGTTGTTATTTTTTTACCGCGAGCCAACGTTACGATTACTACCAAAGTTTAATACCGGGTAAACAGATCCCGCGGATTAAATAATTTGTAAGTCTGTAAACTTCGGTACATTCAGTACCTTCACTTTAACTTTGTAGGATAGGAACCATTCAACGAATAAAGTAGTAACTTACGATTCGGTATTGTTGATCGAAGTACAATTTATTTTAGAATCTCCTTCGATTTCACCCAGCAATAGTCTCAGTTCACGAACTGAGACTATTGCTGTTTGTATTGCTGGATACTCTGTGACGGGACACGTCCCGTCACAGAGTATCCATAGTCCCGCCCGTCCTATAAGTTGATAGTTATGGTACTTTATGTATACAGTGGCTAGTTGATATGTCGATGTAAAGATAGTATATTCAGTGTCATTGATCTCACTACGTCGTGCCGCCGCCGCCGCAACATACTTATGTATGTCGGTATGTACCTACATAATGATAATGAAGTTAATATATCAAACATACGCAAGTGTGCTGGCAACTTGTAAAGTACCTATCATGCTAAATGATTCGCAAACACACGTGATACTAGAATACCGGTTAGTACCAGTTCAATTCCGTGTAGGTTTAAGATAAAAATATTTATTGTACCTAATTTGATAATTTTTAAACTTATTACGGCGCTTCTATATTCTGATATGGAATAAAGTTATACCTAGGTACCTACTTACCACGGAAACGTAAAATTTAGATATTCTATGGTTTTATTTTGTATGGAGGTAATAACAAAAAAATCACGATGATCCGTGGCTGCTTGAAAGAAGGACAAAACCATGATGCTATTTTTAGCACACTTTTAAATATAAAACATGTGAATAGATATTCTTAATTCGTCAAGCATCATCATTATAAATTTAATAGGATTCTGTCACAACGTACTTAGGTACAATAAAGCAGGCGTACCTACTGAAGACTGCAAAAAAATTAACAAAAACTGTGTGAAAAATTCTAATTCGTACTGTGTAGGTTACATTAGTAAAAACGTTCACGGTTTGAGTGTCATAGTGAGAATAATTTATAAGACAAGATATAATTATTTTGTGTAAGTTGTGTTTAAGAAGACGTGTAAATTTTCCGTTCATATTGTATGTTAATTTATTTTTAGATTCACATGGATTGAATTTAGTAGTAATTGGCACCACAACATACCGTGTCCATCTGTAGGTTAGACAAATTGGGCCATGTAGTTGTGTTGGTATGTTGTATGATATGTTCACACTTCACACCGGTGTTATTATAACGTTTTGTAACATACTAACGAACCTGACACTAAACCTAGCACTGTCAATCTATCATCATCTAGGTAGGTAAGTACATCCTGCATCTGCATCTGGATCTGGGGAGGTAACAATAGATCATCGTAGAAAAATCCCTTTAAAGTAGTAAAGTAATACTGAACAATCAAATTCCGCAACTAGTTAGTGATTTGTCACTGATTTTGAACAGTAAGGACTAATCACTGCATCGTGTGTAGCGACACCAAACTCCAGCTATTTAACTATTTTTAATTGATTATGTGTATAATTATTAACTATTATTAATTGATTATGTGAATAATTATCTTTACGCAATCTTTGAAATTCCTATTATGTTCCTAAATTTTAATAATACCTATTAGTAATTAATTGTTCATCATCTACATATCCTGTTCCCAGCTATTTGTGATCGATGCAATATGTTCGCTTCTTCCATTCTGCCTTTCTATCCGTCATAACAGCATTCACTCCTTTCTTATTTACATTATCTTTCTCACGATTTATCCATCTCTTTTTCGGTCTTCCACTTCCCGTGTATCCAACCACTTCCATATTCATAACTCTATCTCACGTGGCTTTCATGCCTCCTCATAACATGTCCATACCGCTACTTTCAAGCTTCCTCTTATGTACTCATTATTTATCATATCCATTCTTGTCACTCCATACATCCATCTCAACATAATCATCTCAGCTGCATGTCTTTCATCCATCTTCTTTACCTAATGCCCAACATTCTGTACCATATATTAAGACTAAGACCTGTCATCACGGACTATATATTTTCCCCTTTAGCTTCAGGAGTATCCTTGGATCACATGTTTATTTTGTGACCTGTCGCCATTTCATCCAACCTACATCGTTCTGCATTTGTGAACCGAGATACCAGAAGTCGTAGAAGACTGGTACTGAAACTCCATCAAGTAAAATAGACGCGAAAGTAGAAATACCGCCAAAATCGCAGACATGAAGCAATATTGCTTCATGATCGCAGAACATATGTTCATTGTTCAGTTTTAGTTCAGCAAATTTTCAAGCTCTCTCCAGCTCTTGTAGCCATTTCACCATCCTACTCTTTCAACAACAAAGCATCCATTACCACAAGGAAGAGATAAGGCATCGTAGCAGACCCTTAGTGTAAGCCGACACCTAAATTGAACGTATTGGTATCTATAAGTACAGTAGAACCCAATTAATATGGCTTACCGATGTACATGCGCCGAAGATACATTTTCAAAGCGCGGGAAACGCTATTGGTCGGCAGCTACCGCCCATGTTAGCGCGCGCCGTGCGGAGGGGCGTGACTTGCGAGTGAGACGGAACTAACAGCTGCAGTGTATTGTGAACCTTATAGTAGTAATCTAAGGTTGATTGTAAGTTTTAAACATTCTTTCATTAAGTTTTAATCTTCGGGGCCATACTTTCTTTTCTGTGTGAACGAAGGTTCACGACGCGCCATATCAGTTGGGTAATACTGTAATTTGTTATGTTAGGTACATTTTTATTTAAAAAAAAACTAATATAAATAAAAAAACTGGAACATTAAAAACTTGATTACATTTATGTTATTGTAATCAAAAGCTGTGATTCCGAATTCACTGTTTGATTGTAATTCTACGACATATTCGATCATAGAAAACAATTTTATTGTTATTATTATACTACCTATAATGTTTTTGATGATAAATTAATAAAAAGAGCAAAAGTTTATATCGAATAATTAATGGAACCGAAAGAACCGAAAGAACCGGGTACCCGGTTCTGGATTAGAACCAGAACCAAAAAAACCGGTTCTCAAAATATGGCCGGTTCTCGATGCCCTACCTAGGTAGTATCTACCGTAAAATGTCATAATAATAAGACAAGACAAACAGAAAGATACAGCAGGCTACCGCGTAGCGTAAGTCAGTCTTAATGAGCTTCATTAAAGTGGTTTTCATTAAAATCCCATTATCTGGAGTTTTATAACATTTATTAATGAAGTTCATTAAGATAGAATTACGCGGTGACCCCGCTGTAGGTACAATAAAATGTCAATATTACTAAAGCAGAATACGGACAGGTACCGGTCGTGTGAAGCATAGTCTGTGGCATAGTCAGTGGCCGAGTAGGGGTTAAATTATGTATAAATATGCAACAAAAATAACGTCTCCGTACGTTTCTTACTCTACTTGTTAGTAAGAAAGAAAAAATAAATTACAACATCGAACCTGTCATTCCTTTCCGTTTCATCATACTTCATATCATCACAAACACCGCGGTTAGAGATTCATTAGATTTTTTCAAAATAGGTAATTATTTTATTAACAAAAATGACATCAGTATCATTAATAAAATATTACATAGACATTGCTGCTTATCTGCGCGTAGGTTAGTACTCCCCAAAGATTACTCAAACATGCGTGTATTATTTAATAAGTAAGTACTTACCTACTAAATGAATAATTTAGCAAATATTTAGCGACTAAATATTGTATATGTAACAATTAATTATTTAGACTAGTTTCTGCCTGCAACTTTTCCCCTTAACCATAGTTTCTGAGGATCTAATAATAGGTCTTTACCTATGAAATTGCCGTTCTGCAGTACTTGCCATTTCAAATCAAAATAATTTTTGTTTGGCTAAGAATTATAATTTCAAATTAATTTTATTTTAAAAACATGGAATTCTTTTTCCAAAAGTAGTCATTTGTTTATTGATTAGTGTTACATTTTCATCGCATTTCAATCTTTTTCGTCATCATGGATACGTTAAAAATTCGAGTAATTATGGAATATGAGTACCGTCCTAACTAACACTACAAACCAACGCACCACCTGTTATTGGTTTGCTCGCTTCCGTTCTGGGAATTTCGACCTGAAAAATAAACCTCGCGGTCGTCCGAAGACTTTGGTCGACAATGACGAATTAAAGGCGATTGTGGAAGCTGATGATACACAATCGACGGCTGAATTAGCAGCAGCTTTCGACGTTAGCGTCAAAACAATATTGGTCCATTTGCGTCAAATTGGCAAGGTATAAAAGCTTGACAAATGGGTGCCCCACGAACTCAATGATCGCCAGCGCGAAGTACGCGTCGAAACGTGCCTTGCACTGCTCAACAGACACACAAATGAAGGAATTTTGAACCGCATTGTTACCTGCGATGAAAAATGGATTCTGTTTGATAGCCGCAAGCGCTCAGCAAGTTGGTTGGATCCTGGTTCAGCACCTAAACAATGCCCTAAACGAAAACTTACCCCTAGAAAAGTAATGGTCACTGTTTGGTGGTCTAGCGCCGGTGTGATTCATCACAGCTTCTTACCAAACGGGGTGAGCATTACTGCAGATGTGTACTGTGAAGAACTGAACACAATGATGGAGAAGCTGGCACATCTCCAACCAGCATTGGTCAATCGCTCGTCTCCGCTGCTCCGGCACGATAACGCGCGACCTCATACTGCACAGCAGACGGTCTCCAAGTTGCAAGAACTGGGGTTGGAAGTACTCCGTCATCCGCCCTACTCACCAGACCTTGCGCCTACAGACTACTACTTTTTCCAGAATTTGGATAACTTCTTGGCGGGAAAAAAATTCAATACCCGAGAGGCAGTACAAAATGCCTTTGAAGAATTTGTTGCCTCCCGTCCACCTGATTTCTTTAAGAAGGGCATCAATAAACTGCCACTGCGTTGGCAAAGATGCATTGATTGCATGGGTGATTACTTCGATTCACACAAATAAAAAATACATGAAAAAAATTTTTTCATACGAAACGGCAATTTCATATGTAAAGACTTAATATTACCAAGATAAGTAATTGGTTTAGTAAGTATACTTATTTATTTCCAGGAATAATCTTTTGGGCATGTGCCAAATCTAGCTATTACATTGTTATCGAGTAGGTATTATACTTCTACACAATCACATAAATTATCCAGTAGGTAGATAATATAAGATATAATAAATTAATTATACATATGAGAAGATAGGTTATTTATTATAATGGTGCGTCCATGCTACGCTAAGCGAGCACGAGCCAAGCCACGAACGAACAGGATTCGTTCGTTGTTCGCGCAGCGTGAACGGTCTTGCGAACCTCGAATGAGCATTCGTCTCGCGCTCAACTGCGCTCCGCCCGATAGTCGTTTTTTCACGAACACGGGGATTCGCATCGCGCTCCAAAAGTACGACCACAATTGACTTCGCGAACAACGGGTTCATGCGTTCGCGTTCATGGGTCGGTTCGCGTAGCATGGACGCACCATAAGATAGGTAGCCTTATAATTTTTATACTTACCAAGCTTTGTGGATCGTTCATTATCAACAATATATTTATGAATCCACCCTATCCTTTAATCTCTTGTTGAAAGTATACCTGTCATTGTCAATGACGTTTGAAATGAAATGAAATGAAATAATGTATTCATTCAAATTATGTTATGAAAAGTCAGACTCTAATGCTCTATTGCACGGTTCGGAGGGTTGCTTTTGCTGAGCCGGTAAATTACAAAGACATCGATCAGAATATTATAGAGTGATAGCGTTACCAATGTTACCTTGTGCATTAATTATTCTGTGCTTGTGCGACGCGTGAGCAGTTTCTATATAGATGCATTCACAGATATATCGTAGTCGTAGGTACACTAGTTGATAAACAGTCAGACAAAATTTGTATATGGATTCCTTGTCATTTGTTCTCGGTAGAAGTATCGATTACAAACCGGCCTAGTGCGAGTCGGATTCGGACACGGAGCTCCACCGATTTTTACATCCAATCATATTGGTATTGTACTCTCTTGATTACATTCTGAAGTGGTTTGTAATCCACCACATTTAATGACTTAGTGATAGTAGGAAAATTAAATTGTTGGTAGGTACGTAACGTCGTGTGTACAAACGTGATATTAACATGATTAGAGCGTGGACATTTTTATTTTAATTATCTGTGCGTAAGGAAACTTTTCATTATGAGTGTATTCCACTTGTTTTGTTTGCTGATTATTGAATTAATAACCTAAGATGGTAGGCATCCATCTAGAATTAAATCCTAGTAAATAGGTAAATAACTACATTATTATGATAAGGTAGGTTGGTAGACAGTTTGGCGATGCGGTGGCGCTCGCTTCGTTCGCGGAAAATTTATATATGTGGGTAGATAATGATAGTTAAATCAATAACACCAAGCCTACAAATAAATAACAAATAAGTAGAAACCAAAGAATTTGAAATATTCACAAGGAGTGTCGCGTCCATGGGATTATGAAATATTCATTTATATAATATATATAAATGAATAATAAACAATAATATTCATTTTTATTCAGTTATAAACTCAATGATTTAAACACTCCCAACATTCACTACTATGTGGATGACAGCACTGTGTAGACCCCCAATATACTCGCTTACATCCTTTGGTCCGTGGTGGAGGAAAGCCGAATATGACTTGCGTTTGAATTCGAGACCTCTTTGGGGCGGGACTTGGAATCACGATATATTTGGTCCGATTTAACCCCTGGAAGATAAAAGTCTGCGAGTTATCTGCAGAAAACTCCCACGACCGCATGCGCAATACGAACAGGGCCAGTAGACAAGATGGTTATCGACAATCGTCATCGTTAGTAAACGATCAACCTTTGTATGGGATTGACATTTCAAATCGAAATATCACGTGATTTTTAACAATCTCTTATGTCAGTCCAGTTGTCTAGGGGGGCTGATAGCGGTTCACGGTGTCTCCTCATGTACCTACGGCGTATTTTAAATGTTAGTGCTTTGGTCAATCATCTGTGTAGAAGCATGAAGGCCTATGTAAATACTAGGTAGGTACAGCCTAACCGAAAGTTTTTCACCAAACCTAAAGAGGCTGTAAGTAGTGCGGTACGCCATGCATGGTTATGTGATAGAATCAGTAAATGGACTAGAAAGTTAGTCCATTTACTGATTATAACCGGTTTAGGTACACAATGTGTACATTTGGGATGGGTCAGTTAACTACGGCTATCTCTGCCCTTGGAGTTATAGAAAAACTTTCTAAAGTGACCATCTATTTTTAGAGCACAAAAAAATAAGTAAAGGTACAGTCGCAAGAAAAAGGGCTGATTGTAACAACTATGAGATTTCAGTAGGTACCAACTAGATATTATCTCAGAAATTGGCGTAGACCTCGCACAGTCAAGGGTTTCATAGTCGGGATTAAAATAATAGTCGTTTATAAAACTGTTGCATAAAAAAGCGGTATTTTTTATATAAATGAGTATGATGTATGATGTATTTTTCCTTAAAATGGCAATCTCAGATAAATTTCAGTAAGCGACCTATCATCTGTTGAGTTCAGTGACTAGGTCAGCGCAGTAGGCAAATGGCGTTGATGTAATCGCGGCGTTTGCGGTCACGCTAAATTCGCGTAACTATCATGTACACACGGCTACAGATCAAGCTATACATTTCTAGTATAAGCTGAGCTCCTATTGTACGGAAATCCTATACAATGCGAGATCAGCTTATACTGGAAATGTATAGCTTGATCTGTAGCCGTGTGTACCTATTGTATTCATGGTATCAGTTTTCGATACCATGTCACTTACCTACGCCTGCCTGTCCCATCCAGTGGGTATATTCCTAGTGAAAGCAGGCCTTTTTTACTAGGGATATAAAGCAGGAGCCCCGGTTTTGGCCAGTATCTCGGTTGTGGCCACTTGCAATTTTAAACGTCAATAAAAAAGGCGTTGAAGCATTTTAAAAATCAATAAATAAGGCGTTGAAGCCTGACTCGTTTACTGTCTATAGTACTTAAATGTAAATAAAATCTTTGATGATTATTGCTTTTGACAAGCAATTGTAGTGGCGCCGTAAGTGTATAGGAACTTTTTTGTGACACTGTAAAAGTTAGAATAATAATTTCATAACAGAAACCATTAGCGACCCTTGGTAATTAATCGATAAATATCTTGCTCTTTGTATTTGTTGCGTGGATTCTTATTGAAGCATACTAAATGAATATCTAGGAACTTGATTTTGATGTTATTTTGACAGTCAATGAATTCCCCTAGCTATAAACTTAGGTAGCCAATGAGTGACCACAAAGTGATTTTACACATTTAATATATTTTTTTAAATATAAAAATGTATGTCTCTCAATAAGTACACACTTCTACAAAATCTGAAAGCTAAATAAATGATCTACTTTATTAATGTAACTAATCAACACAATATCCATTTTATAATTAGAGGCGAATTTTTTTATATAAAAGTTTCCTTAAGGTGGCCACAGCCGGGGCTCTTGCCCTACCTATATTCCGAAAATTTCTATTTCACTGAAACCTGTAGATAAGGGCAATAAATATGATACCTATATAAGAATGAGATAGAAACTGAATTATGCAATAAAAATAAAACGCTCGTGTCTGGGGTATTATTGTAACTGTGATAACATTGTTTTTATAAGTTCAATCAAATAGTCTAGTAAAGACAAATAAGGCAATATTGTCGTTGGTAAACAAGTATAGTGTAACAGTTCTGCTTTTTATATTTCTCAGAAATATAATTATTTGTGAGAATTAACTTCATTTCACACGTTCGAGGATGTTCTACGCTACTTTCGATTCGATAAAAAGCCTTCACGAATATACTAGTGTCATTCTGAATATGCAAACAAAAAACATATTTATTGTTTATAACTTATATATTTAAATTTATAAAATAGCCATTATGTCGTAAGTAATTATGATCGGCTAGGCGCGATCACAATTAGCTATACACAGCGGTATACTCATAAATTACTTATCCGAAATATATCGTCACGTGGAAAATAAATAAGAGTCAATCTGTTCCTAGACGATCGCATTATTGCTACAAACTCATATCTTCTAGGCATGTATACCAGTGTAGCAGTGTCAATCCAAATGATTAAATGTGAAAGCAAGATTATATTTTTGTCCTTGCTTTACGTTGTAATGGAACAACCGGTCAACCAGTTTTTTTGAACAGGAATATGTGTAGGACGTGGATGGAAATGAGTCTTGACTAATTTTTTCTATTAATTTAGGTTAATAAACAATTAACACAAATGTCCATAAAGTAGTTTTAAAATTAAGTAATTGTGCCACCACCGGCACTGATGTTAACCACAGATTAAATTAGGGAACACAATTTTAGTGGTGTGTACATTTTATAAAATGAAAACTCAACAAAATAATAAAACAAAGTAAGGACATTTTTAACATAATATCGCAAAGGCAAATTAAAATTAACAAGATCCTACTGTGTACAGTTTGTTGATTTATAGGATGAACTTTAATTGCTTATAATAAAGCCGAAGAGCTTTTTGGTCTTTTATTTGTCTAGACGCGCTAATTTCTGGATCTCCAGTCGGATTCGTAAAATTCTTTCACTTATTGGAAGCTACGACATTATCCCCGAGTATTATAGGGCGAGACCACGGTTGAAACCACGGGGGTCAGCTAAAATATAAATATAGACTATTATACACGGTATGGAGATTTCGAAATGGCAAATTTTCGAAACCTATTGACTAACCCAACGTTAGTCATGCTGAACAACTGTTACTATGGAACCAACACTGAACTCTAAATTTTTTGTTTACTTTCCATACCCGTAGGTTCTCGCGTGGGACGCCCGTCCTATACTGACAATTGATGTTTTTAACCGCGAGCCAAAGTAAAAAATTTTTTTTTCAAGATTTCGGTGTTTGTGCCGTAGTGAACGTTGTTTCGAATTACTAACACAACATAGGTTTCGAAAATTCCACCTGGAAATCTCCATACGGTATAAATCCAATGAGGACGCTATCTTATGATACCTCCATGGTCAAAATACCTGTCAAACGAACTTGATTCGAACTGCATATCCTTAATCTATGATTCGAACCAATTTTAACCTTATGTACACGATTTGACAGGTATTTTGACCATAGAGGTAGCATTTAAAAACCCCTCTTAAAATGAAAAAAAAAAAACTGTTCAAAGTCAAAATATCTGATAAGCTACAAGGCACTTACCTACTCAAACAGTATGAGACCGAATGTCGTCAAATCACCTTTCTTATAGTTTTAAGTATGTCAATAGTTTATGGATTAGTATAATCTGAGCAAGATAAACTTTAGATTATAATAATTGACAAACTGTATAAGTATAAAAATCGTCATTCTACACTATGTACATTGACGATGTTTCGTTGTTTACGACCTGTGTTTGACCGCAATCTTACCATGGTGATGTGTGTGATGTGGCTGAAGGTGTTAAGCACACAAAGCCTAGAAGGATCTGGCCCTCAAGAGGAGCTGTCGAAACACACCGATAAGTGATTGGCGATAGATTTCCAAATTGAGGGTGGTAGACAGTCAGATGGGTACTAGGAAGTACCCTAACACCGTGCTATGGTTTCCTCACGATGTTTTCCTTCACTAAAAACTCAAGCTCATGGTAGGATTCGAACCCGGGATCTTCGTCTCGGTACCCAACGTCTTTATGCAAATGGGTCGCCAGCTTTCTGTCCAGCAAATACATAAGAGCCGTCGTGGACGGTAGCTGCTCCGATAGCATGGACATAAATGCCGGCGCCCGCAAGGATCTGTGCTGTCCCCAACACTGTTCCTTCTGCATATCGATGATATGTTGTCTATTGACGGCATTCATTGCTATGCGGACGACAGTACAGGGGACGCTCATTACACGGGTCGTGCAAATATCCCTCGTTCCGAGGAGGAGGAAAGCCGCGTACGGCTGGTGTCTGAAATCGAGAGTACACTATCTTGTGTCTCCGATTGGGGTCGACTAAACCAATTCAACCCCACCAAGACTCAAGCCCCGCTCACCGCTAAGAAAACCCCATGGTCTGTGGCTCCACAATTCCAGAACACTTCCTTGAACATCAGTCAAAGCATCGGGTTCCTTGGCGTCGACATTTCTAGCGAAGTTTTGTTCCGAAGTCATTTGGAGGACAAGGTAAAGCTGGCATCCAAAATGTTTGGAGTGCTCAACAGAGCGAGACAGTACTTCACATCGGGGCAAAGACTGCAACATTATAAGTCGCAAGTCCGGCCTCATACCTACTGAGTACTGCTGTCATCTATGGGCGGGAGCACCTGGATACCAGCTTGGGCCTTTAGACTCGGTTCAGCGACGTGCCATCAGAATTGTTGACGATCCCGAGGTCACAAGCGGTTTAGAGCCCCTCAGTCTGAGACTTTTCGAGAGATTGTTCGACATTATGCCTACGGTACGGTTTAGGTAGGTATAACCATAGATTTAGAATTTTCTACATGGGTACAACAACAAAAACTTGCATCAGTAACACCTAACAACCCTGTTTACGAGTGTATCTATCTTATTATACAAACACATTGTGGAAAAATTATATCTATCTGATCACCATTTGCGTCATTCAAATTATCAATTGTGGCATTTTACTGCTTGTGAAATTTCATTGTCATTAATATGAAAATAAGTACCTATAATAGTATGTACTTGGTATGTACCTACCTACTCATTAGCAGTTTGGCGATAGAAATCTTTTGTGATCAGGATTCTACTGGCGAAAACGGCATTGATCACGCGTGTTAGTCGTGAATACTTACTGATAACTTTTTATCAAAGCTCGCTATCTTGTCAATTCAGTGAACAAAATATAACAAGATACCATTGACCTTATTGCTGTACAATAAGGTTCATCTATTTAATCTATGGATAATCAAGAGACTCGGGTTTGATCCGTAAAGTTCGTGCTTGTTCGGTGCAAGTGATCCATGCAAATACAATTTCTTTGGATCCAGTGAATAAAATACGAATGGAACCATAACAAAGTTGAATAATATCGGCACAGTAATTTACTGAAGTAATTTAATCTTTCTGTTTCAATTTGTGTGTAGATACATGTCTGTAGCGACATCGATGAGCCATCTATCAGTAACACTAAGATAGTTCACACACTGAAAGATAGATGGCGTGGCGCCACATTATCCTACATCCTGCATCGCGCTTAAGAAGTTTTCTCGAGAATCTCCATATATACAACTGTCCGACATGTACAGTTGGACCGCGGTCCCCAGGCACGATGACCCAGCCTGGCGGAAGATCTTCCCTTTTAAATGGAGGTGTCATCCACCTGCGCTGTAACTAGATCAGCCGTTGAGAAGCTCACAAAAATCTGGAGAGATCGCAGAATAACCAAAAACACAAAGGTTCGTCTGATGAATTGCTTGATCTTTCCAATTTTCCTCTATGGAGCTGAGACGTGGACGTTAAGATTGCAAGATCGAAGAAAAATCGACGCCTTGGAAATGTGGTGCTGGCGACGGATGCTGAGAATAAGCTGGATTGCGCATCGTACCAACGTCTCTATATTAAAAGAGCTCCGGATTAAACAAAGACTTTCGTCGATTGTTCAGATACGAATCCTAAAATTTTTCGGACATGTCACACGTAAACATGATTCTATGGAGAGGTTGGTCATCCAAGGTCGAGTTGAAGGCAAACGTTCGCGTGGTCGATCTCCAACCAGGTGGCTTGACCTCATAAAATCTGCCACGCAATGTACGATTACCGAATGTTCCCGAAACGCCACAAATAGGAAAAAATGGAGAAACATTGCAAATGCAGCGGTCATGCGAGAAAGGGACAATCCATGACCACGACCACTCTGCCAAGAGTGCACGACTAAGAAGAAAAGTCATCCACCTTGCACCTCCATATTGGTGACCCCGAGGTTCCATATGTCAATAAAATTAATTGTAAAAACATAGTTTTGTCTTTGCTGTCGCGCAGTCGAGTAAAAAGGGTAGGTACGACAGTAACCGATATTCATCTAATTATTTGTCAGGTCATCGTAAATGTTATAAAAAAGATGTGGTAAAATTTATAAAAATGGCGTCGATACATTGAATTATTACGCTCGATACCATTTTTCACGAGACGTTTTTGCTTTAGGAAGTAATGAGCCCCTAGAGTATCCGTACATTTGCATGCCTGGATGGAGATCAGTAAAGAGGTAAGCTATGGAAAGAGTTTTTTTTTAAATAATAATTAGGTAGCAAACAAGCATACGGCCCGCTTGATGTTACGGGGTTACCGTAGCCTATGGACGGTTGCTACACCCGGGCGTATCACTCATGCGTTACCGACCCTGCAGAAATCTCTTCATACCCCTTTTTGAAGAACCCCATTATGTACTCCATTGGGAAAACCACGGCGGGGAGCTCATTCCACAATCTGAGCGTCCGCGGAAGGAAGTTCCTTTGAGACCGAATAAGAATTAATTAATTGTAAAGGCATACAGTCATATATCCGATCCGCAGTGGGCACGCGTGGTGGAGTATTGCCCATTCCCCTTCACCATCATTTGTGTGGAAGGAGGCCTGTGCTTATCAGTGGAACATTACTGATGGTGATGATGATGAAAGGCTTATAGAATGTAATATTTTCAGTCACAGATATTAAGTTTCAGGTTGCGTTGGATTGGATAGCCATTTTATTGAGGATAGAATAAAGACCACAATAAAAAGCCCTGAATTTTAGTAAGTAAGTAAGAAACATTTATTAACAGCACAATACAAGTAAATACAAAGGAGCAAGAAACAAACTGTAAGATTAAAAACTAGGTAAAAATTATAAGTAAAACACAAAAAAAAACAGACAAAATATAAAAAAAAAAAAATTAAAACAGTTCATTTCTCGCATCGTCAACAACAATTTGAAATTGCTGTTGCTGTCTATAAATAATACCTACATGAATAATAAAGTACTCCGCGATCAGTTAGGTACTGTACTATGGGCCTTCATAAATTGCATTCGATTACCATCATTCGTCCATAAATGCATCGCGTGCAGTGAAATGTACTTGCCGTGTAGGTTAATCAAAGGTTCGCATGAACATCGTTTAATGTCACTTAAAGTATGGAGCCCGTCAAGCAGTAGTAGCTATTATTTAAACCTACATTATGGATATCATTACGCCCTCGGCTTCGCTAGAGTTGAGCGTAGGGAGGCATTTGCCTGATTTGTAGGCATTTTATCTCTTGATCAGGCGTCCGATCGACATTCCTCTAGGTCAGTGTTTTTCAATCTGTGGGTCGCGACCTCTAGGGGGGTCACGCAGGGGGGAAACCTTAGTCAGGGGGTCGCCGGCAGAAGGATAAAGGTAAGGTAGACTCCGCGCAAGTGGGCGTCCAACTTACCTCTTACTTAGTTGCAAACCTCTCGCGGCTTCGCAGACTAATAAGTAAAGGTATCAAAATAAAGAAAATCATTATCGTAGTCTTTTAATTTATAAATTCTTTGTCTGTCAGACAAGGGGGTGGCGAAATCAATCAGATTGAAAAATACTGCTCTAGGTCAACCATTTTGAGATTGGAACGGACCGGGTGGGAATCCATCTTCATACTTAGTACGTACCTACAATATTTTTCGGGCCTATCGTTTGACTACCAAAATCTAGATCCAAAAAAAAGGAAACTCGAGTTTTGAACCGTAAAAAATAGAGCACTGAAGGGTATTAGGACTGTTTGGTAATGAGCTTCCCCTGTACTAACGTTGGCCCTGACTTACACGTCACAAGCCGCTCGTCCGTAGGTAAACATTTGTTTATGATAGGTTATTATGTCCTGAATCTGAGTGTTAATATGTACCTATATGAGTTATGAAGCGCTCGTGGTGTAGCATGATTAGCCGTTCTTAATAGATCGGAAAAGCTACCTCTGTCGTGGTCGGTACTTGGATGGGTGACCGCATAGTGGTATTTCAAATCGAGTATTTCCGTGCTTCGGAAGGCACGTAAAGCCGTTGGTATCGCTTAATTGTGATAGTCGTTAACCTAGTTGGATGCCTCCTAGGCGGCTTGAAAAATTCCAACAGTAGGTTGACCACTAGCCTACCTCCTCCAATCCGCAGTGGGCACGCGTGGTGGAGTATCGCCCAGTCCCTTTCACCCTCATTTGTGCAAGGAGGCCTGTGCTCAGCAGTGGGACATTATAGGCTATTGATGATGATGATGAGTTATCTGGATTCAAAAGTATTGCTTAATTTGGGATAAGATGGCCGTGTATGAAGAGTCTCACGATATTATTAATCCAAAGGACAACGCAGTTTTCATAATAAAGTTTTCATGTTGGGAGATATTTCAAGCAAACACAATTTAAGCAAATAAATGATATTCTATTCTATCCTATTTTAATTTTTATGTAGAGGAACCCATTTACTAGATTTGAATGAATCGGAATATGGACGATGTTGAC
The DNA here is from genome assembly GCA_951394255.1 of Polyploca ridens. Lineage (NCBI taxonomy): Eukaryota > Metazoa > Arthropoda > Insecta > Lepidoptera > Drepanidae > Polyploca > Polyploca ridens. The sequence goes on from OX596244.1 coordinate 8,576,645, forward strand.
AAATTATTATGAATTTTCATGAATGTAGCAATTAGCACGTTAGTTACCGTGCATACACGGTACATGCACGGTTATGTCGTTTAGTTGTTTCTAATTTACGTTCTAATTTGTAAACTATTGTTTTTAATTATAGCAGTAATGAGAAAATGGAGACTAGCGTTAAGTCCATTTGAATGCTTTTGTTTATTAGCAGCCATTGTAACTAATCAACGTTAATAGTTTTTGAGGAGTATAGGTAATACACGAAGATAACTACGTGTTACACTAGATATACACCTACTTAAATATTTAGACCCGCCATAGATTTTTCCCCCGACAAAATAGCACTTTACATGTTATTATTATCTCTCCGCCCGTGGCTTCTCTCTAAGATTTATTTAAGCTATTCCGAGAAGATCAAATCATGCATTCATCCTCGAGCAGATCATGTGAGAAGCAGTTCCCTTACAACTCGAGTTTTTGAAATTTATCTAGTTATTATGCATAGCGAGAAGAACTCGCATCGGTTGCGTGTTGATAACATTGGTTATGAATGTTCTTCACTTGAACATGTGCATCTTGGATTATTTATTGATGGATAATATGAAATGAAATGAAATTTATTTCCAAAAAGTTGCATACAAAAACTCCTCAAAAATACAGTCAAATCCGTCTATTACGACATCGCTTTAAGCGACGTACCGGATATTACGATACAATTTTGAGGTACCGCATATTTTTTTTTGGTTATAACGACTGTAACCGATGGTCCCTTCGAAGTCGTTATAAACGGTTTTCACTGTAGGTACCTACATCATATGCAATTTTTTTGCAATTAAGTATAATTCTAATTGCACCGTAGATACACCTACAAGCAGTAAATTTCATTGGTTTATAGGTACCACAGTTACAGAATAAATGGCAGATGGAGCGCGCGGAACACGTAAGTGAAGCCAAAAAAGCAAATACAAATTCAAAATCAGATTTTTCTTTTTTGGTTTCACTTACGTGTTCCCCGCGCTCCATTTGCCATTTATTCTGTAATCTGTGGTTTATACCTATACAGTTCATGTAAATTTAATATGAATGGACAAGATGACTAAGTTAGTGTCACACCTATTTAAGTTTATAAGTGGGTACCTATGCATGCATTATAAAATTATTAATATATTATAATAATATGCATGTAGCGCCGGTTGCATATTAAATTCTAACAAACATACTTATTTATGCATCACAGGTACTTACTGTTATTTATTCATCTTCGTTGATCAATGCCAAACTGTAATAAATCTTATTAGTCGCTTTTTAGCATCATTCCCTAATGAAGATAGATAGGTAACTTACCTCCATGAACTATATTTCATCAGGGCTTACCTATTATCTCTAAAAGTATATAAAAATTAATCCCTATTTCCCTTGGTCACTCCATAACTTGAGAACGAGTTTACCGAGTTCATCTATCTTTTTTTTAAAGTTTTCTAATGCTCTGGAGAAGGTTCTTACGGTTTTTTTAAGAATGTTGCGTTGAAAATTAGAACATTTAAGAAAACTTTACGGTAGTGTAGGGTAGGATCCCTCGGGTACGCGGGTGAAACCGCGGGGCGCAACTAAGAGAAAATAACAACCACATCGCAGCCACGTCGCAACCACAACGCAACCCCAGCGACACCGTAAACTAGCAGTACATTTGACATTTTGTCGGTACCACAACAAAGCCGCAAGAAGCCGCAGCGACACTATTCACACTAACCACTAATAAAAAGTCAACTTAGTAAATATGTATCATAGGGCTATTACCACAGATTATATAATCCTCTGTGCTATTACCACAGATTACCATACAGATAAACAGCTCCTAAGAACGCGAAATGGTAGGTACTTCACTACATGCGCAGCGATGTGTGCGTGAGCGCTCACCGACGGGTTCACGTACGAGAGCCGAGAAGTCGCTTCGGGTGTTTCCGGCAAACCCGAGGGTCTGAGAGTCGGGGGCGACTCGCGACCGAGCGGCACGCCTCGATACCTACATCGCTTGCAGTACGTCGTCGCTCGCTGCTCGTTACCGCGATACCTACTTTGTTTATTGCAGTGCGTGCATAAATAATTCCAGCAGGGCGATTGTCAAACGCTCTCGTTTTCGTGAAACCGATAGCGAGGGTCTCGTAAGTTGTTATAATTTTGGTTTTGTGTAACTTTTATGCCAAAATAGTCGCAGGCTTCATTTGAAATAAGTTAATTGTAATAGATTTCAATTTTGCTATTATTTGTGTTACGTAATACCCAAATTATAAAAAGTTTTGAGAGCCTCGGTATCGGTTTCCCGATAACGAGAGCATTTGACAATCACCCACCAGGAGGAATATAAATATATCTTATTTTAAATAGGTACTTACCTCAAAGATCGAGACAAGTAATTATAATTTATCCAAATGAAATAATTTTCTTTACTAGGTAGGTAAGTATGTAGGTACGAGTAATATTTTAGTGGTGGGCGAAATTGGAGGTGGCTTTTACTGCAATAATTATATGTATTTAAACTGTTATAATTTAGGTACATATATAATAATGTAGACACTGTTATTTTAGGTTTTTGAGTGTGTGATAATGACATTATTGTCATTGTTTACAATGGTTGTAATAATGATTAGGTACAGTTGAACGTTATATAAAACGTTTATTTCTTGCAATGAACGAATTTCACTCTAACTAATACAATAATTTATGAAAAGTAAAAATTCATATTTGCCCTTTTTACTTTCGAGTAAGAGTTCATATTAGTGTGAACAAAACACCATTATTTGTGTTATAACTTAATTAAGTCTTTGTATTATAACGCCTAATAATTGTAGTAGGTTTGGAGTTGGATAGTGGAATTTTTCAATGGGAAATTGGTTCTAACAAATCCCACGAGTTTGGGCGAGCGTGTCGTAAGGCTAGGCTCGTTGTAAATCTACACTTGATACCGCGATGACAATGTGCAAAGCGGCTAGGCTCGTGCTCGGCTCGCCTAGCGTAGACGCATCTCAATACATTACCCGTAAGTAAAATGATTTACAGTGTGAGTGGAGTGTGTAAGAATCAATAAATTATACTTATAATTTATAATTAGTAAAAAAATTACCCAACTTTCTAATTAAATTTATTTGCTAGTGTGACAGCCCTACAAGAATAGGCTAATATAATAGACGCTTGTAGGGAGCTGTTGCTCTGTATAATCCTCTGTGCTATTACCGTGCGCTGTAAAAGTTGGCTGAAAAGTATGCCAACATCTTGAAATCCTTGATTCCCTTTTTTTCTAAAAAGATAATAATTAGGTAATGAATTATTACCTATTTAATTAATTGAATTATTTACTCTGATTATCTATACATTTATGACATCTCGAGGGAAGATAATATTATATGCCTATGCGATAAAAGTCTACGAAGGCATTTAGTACCAGTTCCTGAGGACAATATTTTTTCCTTCATGGAAATTGGTCATAATGCGGAAAAAATGGCGAGAATGGAGGATGACGTATAAATTATACGTAGGTATTTTTCAGGTATTAGAGATACGGATGCACTCTCATGAAAGATTGAACAACAAATTCAAGGAATGATGGTATTTTGAGGCACTACAAAATCATAACAAAGCCAGATTACCTTCTGGTTTATACGGGCCCCCAGGGGCCAACTGGAATGGTATGCAATAAGTGCACCACTTTAAATTGGCATTTGTATAGTAATAGATGGTATGTATTGCACAAGTAATAGATGTGCGAATTCACCTTGCATGTAGATATTATAGCAGAGTAATTTGCAGACAGTGGCAACATGTCGGGTAGCGACGGATGTTCACGTTCAACATCAGCTTTATTCGAGGCCAGTAGTTAGCTCCCCCTAAATCCAATTATCCAGTTTATACACTCGCTCCCAATCTAGGTACTTCAGAGCCCGATTGACGTCAAATTGTTATGAAATGAGAGCAAGAGATCGTTCGTATCTAAATAACATTGCAAATTTTAATACACAGGTAATGGTTTCACGAAAGGTTTTATCCACCTTTTTACTAATTTTTGCTTGTTACAACTATGCATTTGCGGTTCTAAAATTGATGCTTCAGTTTATTAAAACATACGGGAAGCTTACTGTGAAGACACGATCTTTCACTATTATTTATCCTTACGAAAAGTTTAGAAAAGTTTAAAAGAGCCTCCTTGATGTGCCCTGACAAAGGTTAAGGGTTCGAATCCTACACTGAGCTTGCGCTTCCGTTAAAGGAACCTATCACGGTGAAACCACAACATGGTGTTAGGGTTTATAGTAGATACCCACCTTTTAACACCCTCATGTTAAAAATCTTTCGCCAAGCACCTACCGCTATGTTCGGGCACCTGCTTTTGAGAGCCCAGAACTGGCTCTCAAGTGCAGGATATCACCACCTTCCGCCACGCCACTTACTCTGGTGTTGTTATGGCAAACACAAGACCAACACAGTAAAAAATATCCCATCAAAAAAATTCTGTAAAAAACTAGCCAAGTCTCGATGGAGCTGCTTGTTTATCTCTAAAAAGTAATGAAATCTAGACAAAGTCGTGCCAAGTCTAAGGTTCCTTACTGCGATTTCTTTATTATTATAGTTAATGTTGTGTGACTTGGCCGTTGAATAGAACACAAGGGTACAAAACCAGGTGTTCCATGACACCATTGCACCAATCTGTACTTGTACCCACTAACGTATAAAGAATGTTCAACGGTCAAGTCACACAACATTAACTATAATAATAAAGAAATCGCAGTAAGGAACCTTAGACTTGGCACGACTTTGTCTAGATTTCATTACTTTTTAGAGATAAACAAGCAGCTCCATCGAGAATTGGCTAGATTTTTACAGAATGTTTTTGATGGGATATTATTTACTCTATGCTATAACTTTGGCATGAACTGGTTATAGGTATTACTGTAATGTATATGCAGATAGATTACCTCAAACCGAAACGGTGGTAAATTCAACTGTATGTACCTATCTATTTAACGTTCATAAGTGCCTTACCAGGGCCTAAACCAAAGAGCCTAAACTGAATAAATGACTTTTTGATTTTGTTTTTTTTTTTATTTGAACCAAATGGTTTCTTCCTTTTTTTCTTTCCAGCAAAGAGAATTCATGATATGGATCATGAATTCTCTTTGCTGGAAAGAAACTTCGACTATCCTACATGTAAATTTTCAAAAACCACCACCGACCATGCGCTCGGATTAGCTAATTCAAGTACACACTAAACATTTAGAAGCAGTGGTTGGTCAGTACTGTTTTTAATCAGTGCTTTTGCAGTTAATAGTCGCGGAATTGGATTGCTCGGTATTGCTCTAAAGTGATTTTTCCTCGATATACTAACGCATCAAAAAATTACAGATTTTCATACTTTTAACACAATATTTGTTAGTTGTTTCCTTCGTTAGGCATCGGTTGAAAATGGGCATCAGTGGCTTATGGTAATTTAAAATCCCATCAAAAACATTCTGTAAAAAACTAGCCAAGTCTCGATGGAGCTGCTTGTTTATCTCTAAAAAGTAATGAAATCTAGACAAAGTCGTGCCAAGTCTAAGGTTCCTTATTGCGATTTCTTTATTATTATAGTTAATGTTGTGTGACTTGGCCGTTGAACATTCTTTATACGTTTGTGGGTGCAAGTACAGATTGGTGCAATGGTGTCATGGAACACCTGGTTTTGTACCCTTGTGTTCTCTTCAACGGCCAAGTCACACAACATTAACTATAATAATAAAGAAATCGCAGTAAGGATTTGAATTCAGTGTGGACAAAACAAGTATCACAAATTTATAAACCTTTGGTTTAAAAGGGGTATTTTGGTACCACGGCCCTACTATAGGACGCTCCCGTCATCTGTGTCTCAAGAACTAGAACATGGCAAAATATGATTTATGTCGAAATTAGTCGTCTTTCAGAATTTGTAGATTCGAGTTGTCAAAGTTAAGGTCTGTGCCGGCAGGACAAAAAAAAACACAGGACCATAACTATTACCAGAAACACATCTAGTAGGTAAATAAAAGTAAACAGCGGATAAAATAATTATAACGCAATAGCTAAGAAACCCCAAGTAATCAGTAATGACCTTAGTTTGGTATCACTGTTTATTATAAATATATTTGATTTTATGGTATTCAAAGGCAGAATCTTAGTTGTTTGTGCAACTAAATTGTCATAATTTAATTTATTTTACGATCCTAAACCTCTAAAAGTCCTAAACTTAATAGTGCTAATTTGTCTTGTATGTACTTAGTTCAAATTATCTATGCAGATAGTGGTGCCGATTCTGTTGTAAATCGCAATAAACTAATTTTAGTCACATCTCATCTCTTTCTTACGAACATAATTGAAAAAGGATAGAACATATTTTAAGGTTGTCCAATTAATTTTTGCCGTCTTATTTTGCATGTATTTAGGCGTAACCGCGATAGATGGCGACTAAATTTATATTGAAAACAAGCATTGGACTAATTTGACAGGACTAAATTTCTTACATCCTTTTCTTATGTTCTTTGTTAGAAAGAAACATAGTGAGATTAAAATTAGTTTAATTGTGAACAACAGAATCAGGGCCAGTGAATGAGTGAGTATGTCATTTTAAAAATAAGGGATTAGTTAGAGCTAGCGTTGGGGAAGCCTCTATAAAATATATTAAAGAATGGACCACTCAAACAACGCTGGCGCATACATTCATACCTAATTATGCCCCCGGGTACGCACAACAAACGTTTGCCATAACTGGTCCCTAAGCTTTTTTACTATACTGCACTAAAAACAAGTGGCTCTGTGAGCTGTAGATCTCGCGAGTCTGGATAATTATATGGAATCCCTTTGTCGCTTCAGTTATTGGAATAAAAAATAAACATATAGCTACATAATATCGATATCAGGTATCAAGTCGAACCTGAGGCCTATATTATGTAGCTACACTGCAGTCTTCAAGTAACTTTTCAAAAATACACTGAAAAAAATGGACTACAAGTGACTACAAATTTTTATTTAACAGTAACACAAAATTTGACGACCTATAACCTAAACAGAGTGACTTGCCAACTAAACTTACCAGTAACAAAACTAGTTTTTGTTCGTTACTAAATTATTTGATTAAATGTAACTAAAGTTAGTTTCCCGACAACTAAAGTTAGTTTCCCGACAACTAAAGTTAGTTTCCCGACAACAAAACGTCAACTTACATAACTAGTTTTGTAGATTATTTTTTTCAGTGTAGTGCGGAGTGAAGACAAACTGTTTTATGATTAAACTATGACTTTTCGCAAACATGTTAAATGGTAATGCTCACTCATCACTCTTCAGAATCTGATACTTGAGTCAGCGAAGTATTATACTTAGTACATTAAACATAATTCCCGCTGAAGAGTTCAAGAGGAGAGTGCAGACATGCAGAGAAGTTACATAAAACAGTTGGGAAATGCGACCTGAAAAGGTGAGCAGACATAAGAAAGCATTTTTGCCCAAGCTGAAACGGAGACGCTTTGCTCAAGTTTTGCGCTCGTTTGGTCTGAATACATGAAAGCAAAAGTTATGATCCTAACATGATCCCAGCAGATGTTATGCAGGTTACCATCAGTCATGTTTTCCAAGCAGAAACATACGCCATAATAACCTGTGCTCAGGAGAATATAGATAGAGGAACCAAAGGTAAATCCATCTATATTCTCAGTGACAGTCAGGCTGCAATCAAAGCCATGGCATCCTACAAAGTGGACTCCAGACTTATTCTGGATGCTGTCCAAACCCTAAACAGGCTTGGGAAGCATAACAGGGTAAGACTGATGTGGGTCCCTGGGCACAAAGGAATCCATGGTAACGAAATGGCAGATGAACTGGCAAGAGAGGGCTCAGCAAATGACTTTGTGGGTCCAGAACCATGTGTAAGCATATCGACGTGCCTCGTAAAAGCCACATTTAGGGAGTTTGCAGATCAAAGACAACGAACACATTGGCTGTCTAATACCGGTCTACAACACTCCAAGAAATTCTTAGGCTCTAATTTCAAAGCCCGGGAATGCATTTGGAATATGAGCAGGGGGCAAATCCGCTACCTGCTTGGGGCCTTTACTGGGCACTTTGGAACCAACGACATGCTCATGAAGATGGGTCTTACCGCGACACCCATGTGCAGGTTGTGTGGGGAACATACGGAACGCATGGAGCACCTTCTGTGCACATGCGATGCACTGGCTGGTAAGCGAATGAGTCTCCTAGGGATCGGATATCCAAAACCAGAAGACTATAGGCTCATATCTCCTAGCCTCGTTGTAAAACTCATGAAAAGAGTTTTCAACGAGACTGGGGAGGAGTAAAGTATCTAGGGGACCACAATAGATCCCAATGGGTCGAAGTGTCCGAGCTATTTCTCGGCCCCTCTATAAGATAAGATAAGATCAGTCATGTTTACTGCTATCAAAGTTCTCTTTCATTCAATAACGACTAATTGTTAAGGTTTGTGCCTCCAAAAAGTTGAGAACGGTTATAGTGTTGCAGCGATTATCTCTTCTTTTTCTAAAAGTATTAATTTAAGGCGGCCCTCCGTGGCCGGCGCAACTTCAACGCAAGCATAGTCTGAAAGCTTATTGTTTCATCCAACGTAATGTTTGACTGCGAAAAAAGAGAGACAGCATCAGAACCGTCGGTTATCAGTCGGTAAATTCCGCTGATCACTCGCGGCCGCATCGCTAGGTCGTCATTAATGATTTCGCATATCATAAAACTTGTTCCAGGCGTGTACTTCTTGTGAAAAAATCGTACAAGTTTGTGAAAAAAAGTTAGTTATTTAGAATCTCCAATACATTTGCAAGCCTGGTATCTAAATGTTTTCTTTACTTTTAAAATTTATAGGTACATTAGATACACGGCTAGATATAGTGCACAAGAATTTCGCCTAGATACACGGCTAGATATAGTGCACAAGATACTAATTTGTTCAAAACATCTAACGAAAAATGTTTAACAACGCCATAATAAGTACAGAGGATTTGTATGAAAAGTATGGCGAATTGAGTGCTCTTAATTTACGCTCCTACTATCACGGCGAGTATAGTATTTCATCCTCTGGCGACATCTATGGGCAGACTGCAGTACTTGTATCGATCGCGTTTACGTTTAAGAGACGTACAGAGAAGTTCAGTCCATGCAGTAGTTACTGTAAGTAGTCTATAGAGAACGCCAGGTACATTAGGTATAAGCAATAACCTACTCACACACTAGGTACCTAGTGATTCTCCTAACCCGTGGTCAAGTTACAGTAAACATAACATTCGAAAGATGAGGCACAGAATGTAGTTCTACTTGGCAAGCCCTTTGTTGGGTAAGATAAAAACTGAAAGTATCATATTTATATAATAAACTTAGCTGGGGTCGCGACCATAGAAATCATGGGACTAGGGCCACGCCATGATCGCCTGTTCTCTGTGGCAGCTTCAGATACCGGGCTTCTAACTGCTGGAATAACCTTTCACGACCACAGGGTAACCTTTTTTTTTAAAGGTTTTATATATTGCATCGCTGGGAATAAAATCACCAATTCTCAAGCATTTTGTTTTAAATACCTCTTATCATAAGTCCTATTATCCCAACCCAAATAAAACGTTGGTGGTGTGGTGGAATGGTGTGGGAGACATCGCACCGGGTCTCACTACCTGCTGGATATCCGCAATCAATAGGCATTCTTACTTGAGTTCTAAGAAAATGATATCCCAGAATTGATAAGGAACGGGCTAATTGACGGCGATAGAGCAATCGTCTTTCAAAATTGTCTGTATGGCACACTTTGGCGCAAAGTCAGGAAGTTCCTGAAAAACGCATTCTCTAACGCGTGGATTAGACAACTTGCCCCATTTTATGGCCCGCACGGATTTGCTCGCCTATTTCGTTTGCGGACGTGCAAAAAACTACAAAGTAGAAATTCAAACCAGACACCAAATAATTTTAGAATTATCGCCGTTTTTGTCTCAATAATAGAAGAATTGTGGCCCTGTAATGCCGGCATTTCACTATGGGCACTTCACTTAGCAAATCAGACCGAATTTAAAATAGAAGACAATCCCCTTAACAAACATCAATTTTACCCGTCTCCGATTGGGGTGAAGCTACTCAGGTCAAGTATAATGCCTCCATAATACAGGCGTGTCTGTTCACCGCAAAAAGATGCCCTGTTAACTTGACTCCTACTTTCCGAATATATACTTATCGATTGGCGACCAACTTGAACTACGGGGCAAAACCGGACTGACTACTAAAATAAATGGTAGTTCTATAGAGGCTATAACCGCTGCACAAAAATTCTCTAAGGTGATGTGGTAGTTTATACCGGGACAGTTGCTGCAACTATACAAAGCACGAATCCGTTCGTGCATGGAGTACCTACTGCTGTCACCTATGTGGCTTTTGTAAGATTTCTCCCTCTGTCTTGATTCGTGGCACTGCGTGTACAAGGGAACACAATGAGGTCTTTCCATGTTGTGAGTCGGTCGCGGGAATGTTGACTTTCTACTCTTCCTTATACCACTAATCGTTCCAATGAGGTTTCGCTCCGGATGATATGTCAAACATCTTAAGGATTCGCACTTGCACAATCGAAGAAAGTCTTTTTTGATGGGAAGCTGTTTTAGGATGGCATTTCTAACCAGGCAGAAAATATGGCAGCTGGACTGCTCCTGAATGGAAAAAGATTTTCGATCAACAATGGTGCCGATTCGGTTGTAAATCGCACTAAACTAATTTTAGTCACACACATCACATCTCTGTCTTATAAACATTATTGAAAAAGGATAAACATATTTAAAGCTGACAAATTAGTCTTTGCCGTCTTCATATGCGGGTATTTAGACGTAACCGCAATAGATAGCGATTTATATTGGAAGCAAGCATTGGACTAATTTGACAGGACTAACGTCTTACTATACTTTTCTTATGTTCTTTGTTAGAAAGAGAAATAGTGAGACTAAATTATTTTAGTTGTAAACAACAGAATATCAGCACTACATGAACAATCTTTAAGACGCATTTGTAGAAGTTTGGAGATGTATTTGTTAGGAAACGTGAAAAATTCATAAAATCAATGCTAAGTCGTTGTAAAGCTGTTATCGACAACAAAGGCTACCCTACGAATTTATTAATTATTCTATAAGTAGATACAGTTTTTGTCGTATTTATCTCAGAGTAGAGGTATTTATGCACGTTATTTGTTTGTTTTTGTATTGACTATTGTATATTTTCTGTTTCTAGATTGTGCACTAATAAAATGTAATGCACTATTAAAGTATAATCTTAATATATAAAATGATAAACTGATTGTTGATATATCAACGAACAGCCCAAACCGCTGGATCTAGAGATTTGAAATTTTGCACAAAGATACCTTATATAGTGGAGGCATCCACTAAGGAAGGATTTTTGGAAATTCCACCCCTAAGAGGGTAAAATAGGGGATGACAGTTTGTATGCAAGTCCGTCAGTTTTGAAGTTAGGATCTTCAAATTTTGTGTTTAGGCTGACGATTAAAAATTAATGTATAGTTATCTCAGCGTTTGTAATAATCCCACCACCGAAGGGAGGAAAAGGGGGATGAAGTTGTGTATGCAAGTCCTTCAATTTCAAAGTAAACTTCACTAAATGTACTATTATACGATGTAGGCATCCACTAAGGAAGGATTTTTGGAAATTCCACCCCTGACAGGGTAAACTAAGGGATGAAAGTTTGTATGCAAGTCCGTCAGTTTTGAAGTTAGGATCTTCAAATTCTGTGTTTAGGCTGACGATTGAAAATTAATATATAGTTATCTCAGCGTTTGTAATAAATCCACCACCGAAGGGAGGAAACGGGGGATGAAGTTGTGTATGCAAGTCCTTCAATTTCAAAGTAAACTTCACTAAATGTATTATTATACGGTGTAGGTATTCAGTAAGGAAGAATTTTTGGAAATTCCACTCCTAGGGGGGTAAAACAGGGGATGAAAGTTTGTATGAAAGTTCGTCAGTTTTGAAGTTAGGATCTTAAAATTTTGTATTTAGGCTAACGATAGAAAATTAATTTATACATGTTTCAGCTTTTTTAACAATTCCACCCCCTACAGGGTGAAAAGGTATGGGATGTATGTAAGTCATTCAGTTTCAAAGTAAACGTCACTTAATATATTATTACACAGTGTAGGCTACCACTAAGGATTTTTGGATATTCCATCCTTAAGGGGGTAAAATAAGGGATGAAAGTTTGTATGCAAGTCTGTCAATTTTGAAGTTAGGATCTTCAAATTTTGTGTTTAGGCTGACGATTGAAAATTAATGTATAGTAATCTCTGCGTTTGTGATTATTTCACCACCGAAGGGAGGAAAAGGAGGATGAAGTTGTGTATGCAAGTCCTTCAATTTCAAAGTAAACTTCACTAAATTTAATATTATATAGTGTAGGTATTCAGTAAGGAAGAATTTTTGGAAATTCCACTTCTAGGGGGGTAAAACAGGGGATGAAAGTTTGTATGAAAGTTCGTCAGATTTGAAGTTAGGATCTTAAAATTTTGTATTTAGGCTAACGATAGAAAATTAATTTATACATGTTTCAGCTTTTTTAACAATTCCACCCCCTACAGGGTGAAAAGGTATGGGATGTATGTAAGTCATTCAGTTTCAAAGTAAACGTCACTTAATATATTATTACACAGTGTAGGCTACCACTAAGGATTTTTGGATATTCCATCCTTAAGGGGGTAAAATAGGGGATGCAAGTTTATATGAAAGTCCATCAGTTTCGAAGTTAGGACCTTAAAATTTTGTGTTTAGGTTGACGATTGAAAATTAATTTATATGTGCCTCAACGTTTTTGATAATTCCGATCCCGAAAGGGTAAAAAGGGGGATGAATTTGTGTATGGAAGTACACTAAATTTATTATTTAAGCTTATGGTTATAAACTAACGCAACGAATATCGGTGTTGTTGGAATTTGAACCCTTAAGGAGTGTAAAGGGGGATTAAATTTAGTATATGAAGTTCTTTATTTTCGGAGTGAACATTTCAAAATTTATTATTTCGGCTTATGGTATTGGCGTATTGAAATGACTCGCCTAAACAACATCAGGAAAAAGAGAGGAATCGGTATTAAAACAAAGATCTGGTTAATACGAGCATTGGTATTACTCATTTTCATGTATGGAGTGGAAGCGTGGACTATACTGGCCCGAGAAAGAAAAAGGATTGATGCATTCGAGATGTGGTGCTGGAGATGAATGTTGGAAAGACCTTGAACCGCTAAACGCAACAATGCATCAATCCTATCGCAGCTCCAAATTAAAACACGATTGTCCACCATATGCCACCAACGTATTTTTTCGTATGTCGGCCACATGGTGCGCAAAGGCGATGAAAGTTTGGAAATCTGATCATAGTTGGGAACACGGAAGGAAAACGACTACGTGGTCGTTCACCAACAAGATGGTCCGATCAAGTAAAAGACTCATCGTCCTTCAAGTTTTACAGAAACCAGAAGACAGAAACCAGAGGAGGCAGATCATTCGCTCTAGAAGCAAACCCGATTGACCACGATCCTCAGACATGAGGGAAAGACTATAGAGAGAAAGAGAGATAAGGCCTCCAAAATTGTGCTGTGGAACTAGACTACAAGTAACAGCTCTCCGCCGCAATGTTATTGAGGCCAAAATATTTACTGGGTCTACCAGAGGAGAAACAGTCTTCTTGCCGCGTATACCATTGATCCCAAATCACCTTCCGTTTGAATTTAAAAGATAACAGTTCCTAATTAAGGTTTGTAGTCACAGGGAAAAACTCTGAAATTTGCGGCAGGACTGTTTCAGTTTTATGTGGCATCCTCGCATATGAGCTCTTAATCTACCTGAACTTTTGTCAATATCACACGTAGTGGCGGACAATAGCTATGAACAAATCTCTATATTGTTACAATGATTCATATCTAGAAAAAAGAAATAATCTACGCGGACGAAGTCGCGGGGTATAAAGCTAGTTGTATATAATAAAAATAAAATACAATCATACAACATTACTGTTGTTTACTAAACCGACATAATAATACGTCATAGGGACGATACATATTAGATAAACACGATAATTTATACTGAAAATAGAAGTCAAAGTCGGTGTTTCTAAATTAACCGCCACTGTATTATACAGACAAAACGGGTCCACATAACAAGTCCATTAATCAGAATTAAGTCCTGATCGCTTTTAAACTACAATGTGTAACGGAAAGGGTATATCATCATATACAGATATTATTTTAATTTTTATTTCGATTTCGGTTTGATTTAATTTTTATAATGTGTTTAAAATCAAAATTTAACAATTGTATTTGATGAATAAGGAACAATGTCCTATCTTCCAGGGTCATAAATAAGTAATAGATTAAAAAAGAAAAAGTATGTTTTTATTATCTGTGCTGTTTCTTCTGTGAAGTGTGTCTGCTGCTAAGATGTAATAATTATCTATAAAATAATAACAAGTGAATTAATTAGAAATGACTTTTATTCCAATATAAAACAAATGAAATCCCCAACAGTGGTAGCAGAGCGTGGTTGTTCTAAAAACAAAGAAAGTGTTTATTAGTGATGGACATAAATATTGCGTCGTAAATAAGTGATCAACATGGCGGAATGCAAAACGTATAACATAAAACAATTTGATGGAACGGGGTTTGCGACTTGGTTATTCAGAATAAAAAGTTTATTGATGGAGTATGAATGCGTGGAAGCGATTACGAGTGTCGCGTTTGCAAGTCGGCCCGAAAACAAAAAGTTAGAAGCGAAGGCGCAAAATATAATCATAGGTGGAATGGCGGACACACATTTGGAATATATTCGAAACGAAAATACAGCGTACAATATGATTAAACGTTTGGAGGCAAATTTCATGAAAAAAGGTACGCAGGGGAAACTATTTTTAAGAAGAAAGTTAGGTGAAACTATGTTCAATGAAAAAACGTCCTTGGCAAAACATTTTGGATACATGGAGAGCATGTTCTCTGAACTGGCTGATGCGGGAGCCGTCTTGTCCGACGAAGAAAAAATTAATTACATTTTGCTGTCAATGCCGAAGTCGTACGAAGTAGTTGTTACAACACTGGAAACAATGACCGATATAAAACTGGATTTTGTAAAAGAAAGATTATTAGGAGAAGAAGAAAAGAGGCAAAAAGATAATAAAATAAATAAAGGACAAAACTATAGTAATGCCTTCTTATGTCATAATTGTAATCAGCCTGGACATAAACAAAACCAGTGTAGAAGCAGATTTAAGGAAGGACAAGGTACGGAATATGAATATAGACAAGGATTTTCACGAGGACAAGGTCAAGGATTTTCAAGAGGACGAGGATTTGGTTTTTCACAAGGACGAGGTCAAGGATTTTCAAGAGGACAAGGAATAGGATTTTCACAAGTAAGAGGACAAGGATGGAATTATAGAAGAGGACAAGGACCAAATAACAGACGAGGACATGGATGGAGAGGAACAGGACAAGGTCGAGGAAATAATAATTATACATTGGCAGTAGAAAAAGAAAATGATATGACATTCATGGCAGGCAGAAGTTACAAAGAGCATCCAGCAAATAATTATAAGAAACATAATGATAAATTAATTTGGTATGTAGACTCGGGATCATCAGATCATTTAATAAATAGAAAAGACTTATTTACAGAGTATGTAGACTTGACAGTTCCTAAGATTATTGCCGCAGCAAAGACTGGTGTTATATTAAATGCAGTAGGTATTGGTAATTTAAGAGTGAAATGTGTTGTAGGTAAAAGGTCAATAAACTGTACTATTAAAAATGTATACTATGTACCCGAATTGAGGAGAAATTTGTTGTCTGTATCTAAATTAGGAAACCATAATATGCATGTTGAATTTTCAAAAAGTAAGGTTAGAGTTTATTATTTTAATGATTTAATTATGATAGGAAATTGTGAAGGGTCATTGTACACTATTGAAACGGAACCAAATTTTAATTCATGTAATTTTGTGTTAAATAAAAATGATGAAGAGGTAATACAGCTGTGGCATAGACGTTTTGGACATTTAGGATTAAAGAATTTAAGTTTGCTTTTTAATAAAAATTTAGTAAATGGATTAAGTGAGAAACTGATGTCAATAAATGAGAACTCGCTATGTGAACCATGTGTATTAAGTAAAATGCCAAGACAACCATTTAATCGGTTAGGATATAGAGCTAAAGCACCGTTGGAATTAGTACACACAGATGTGTGTGGACCAATATCTCCTGTATCTAGGGAAGGCTATAGATATTTCTTAACATTTATTGACGACTATACACATTTTACTATGATATATTTATTAAAAGAAAAGTCTGAAGTATGTGATAAATTTAAAAGTTATTATTATTATGTTACAAATTATTTAAATACTAACTTACTTAAACTTAGATCAGATAATGGTGGTGAGTATACTTCAAAAGAATTACAACAATTTTGTGATGAGAATGGTATAATGATTCAATACACAGTTGCTTACAACCCTGAGATGAATGGTGTAGCAGAAAGAATGAATAGGACTATAATGGATAAGGCTAGGACAATTTTATTAGATTCAGGATTGGACAAAAAGTTTTGGGGTGATGCTGTTTTGTATTCAGCATATGTAACAAATAGAAGCCCAACAGTGGGAAGAGATAAAACACCCAGTGAATTGTGGACAGGAAAAAGACCAGATGTTTCATCAATGCGTACATTTGGTAGCATTGCATACAATCATATCCCACATCAATTAAGGCAAAAATTAGACAATCACAGTAAGAAAATGATAATGATAGGATATTGTACTTCAGGTTATAAGTTGTATGATGAAGAGAGTAATAGGGCAGTAGTAGCTAGAAATGTTATATTTGATGAGAGGAAGAAAAAGGCTAATGACTATAATAATATACACATACCGGACAATGACAAACCAAGAAAAGCGAATAATGACAATGAAAGGAAAAGTAAAACTACTGATGAAGAATTTTATAGTGGAGAAGAAGAGGAAAGCATTCAGGAAAATGTAAATGAAGAAGAGATCTCTGACAGAGAAGAAGAGACAAATAATGAAGAGAACATACAATCAGGGAGAGAAATTCGACAGAGAAGGAAACCGAAGTGGCAAGAAGATTATGAAATGAATTTAGACGATGACAATGGAGAAACATTATATGCACTATTGACAAATGGCGAAAATATACCTATAAACTACAAAGATATTAAAGGAAGAGAAGATGAAAGATTATGGAATAAAGCTGTTGAAGAAGAGTTGAAAGTCATAGATGAGAGTAAGACTTGGAAAATAGTACCTATAAGGAAAAATTACAAATTGATTGATTGTAAATGGATATTCGCTATAAAGGAACTAGCAGATAACGAAATATATAAAGCAAGACTTGTAGTTCGTGGATTTAAACAACATGATAAAATAGAAGACACATATTCACCTGTATTGAAACTACAAACTTTAAGAATTTTATTGTCAATAGTTGCACACAAGGATTTACATATTAGCCAGATGGATGTAAAAGGAGCATTTTTATATGGAGACATTAAGGAAGATGTTTATTTAAAACCACCCGAGGGGTTAGTGGTACCTGAAGGTCATGTATTAAAGTTATTGAAGTCATTGTATGGTTTGAAAAAGTCACCTAAATACTGGTATGAAAAATTTAATGAAACAATTATAGAGTATGGTTTTAAAAGGTCACAAAATGATTATTGTTTGTATATGAAAAAGGATTTGTATTTATTATTGTATGTGGACGATTTGCTTATTATAGGGAGAGATTTAAAGCAAATTAATATGGTAAAACAGTTTTTATGTACTAAATTTAGGATGAAAGATATGGGAAGTAATAATTTAAAATATTTGGGAATTTCTATAAACAAGTTACCAGGGGAAGTTCATATTAATCAATCTAAATACCTTAAGGGAGTTTTAAAGAAATATAATATGCAAGATTGTAAGGGTTGTGACACACCAATGGATCAAAATTTTATTTTAAATATTGATAGTAATGAAGTAGATTTTATTTGGGAATATAAATGTAGATCTTTAATTGGTTCATTAATGTATGCTATGATAGGGTCAAGACCAGATATTGCGACAGCTGTGGGTTACCTTAGTAGATTTCAGTGTCAACCATGTGAAAAATTATTTAAAGCCTTGAAAAGATTGTTAAGATATATTAAACAAACTGTGGATTACAATTTGGTTTATAGTAAGAGTAATTGTGATTTGAATAATGTTTTGGTTGGTTATGCAGATTCAGATTTTGCAAGAGACACAACAGATAGAAAGTCAACCTCAGGTTACTTATTTAAGTTATTTAATAATACTATTATATGGAAATCTAGAAAGCAACCTACTGTTGCTCTTAGTACCACTGAGGCTGAGTTGGTATCTCTTTGTGAAGCTTCTATGGAAGCATGTTGGCTTATCAATTTATTAGTTGATTTAAAAATTTGTGTTAAAAATGTTACTATTTATGAAGATAATACTAGCACTATAAAAATTGTTAAAAATCCAGATCAGAAACGTGTAAAGCATCTTGATGTGAAGTATAACTTTATTAAGCAGAAAGTAGAAGAAGGTATAATATGTGTAAAGTATATTTCTACTAAAGAACAAATTGCAGATATTTTGACTAAACCATTGCCTAAAATTCAGTTTATTAACTTAGCTAAATGTATGGGATTATGTTTAGTAGGAATGTAGTAGGGTTTCATATCGTATTGTGTGGGTATAGTACAGAGTTAATGTTAAGTAATATTCAGTGTTATATTAAGTATAGGTAGCTAGTTAACAGAGTGTCAATACTAATTGAGTATAGGATGTGAGTAGTTTATAAGTTTTAGTAAGTATTGAGCAACATAAAGTTATGTGTTATGGTTTTATAATGATAATATAAAATAGTATAGTTTTTGAAAAAAGAAATTGTATTGTTGACAAGTAAAAGTTGAGTTATGTAAGTGATTAGTTTTAAAGTGACTTAAAGTTGTGTATTTGTGTAATGTAGTAGTTGAAAGATAGAACATTGAGGGAGAGTGATGAATAAGGAACAATGTCCTATCTTCCAGGGTCATAAATAAGTAATAGATTAAAAAAGAAAAAGTATGTTTTTATTATCTGTGCTGTTTCTTCTGTGAAGTGTGTCTGCTGCTAAGATGTAATAATTATCTATAAAATAATAACAAGTGAATTAATTAGAAATGACTTTTATTCCAATATAAAACAAATGAAATCCCCAACAGTATTTAATATTGAAATTGCTCTGTCTTACCATTGCGTAATGTTAAACAATATTTTTTTTTGGGAAACTGTTTTAAGGTGGTACCCATGAGACAAGCATGCTTAGTTTGGGGACACAGGAAAACCACTTTATAAATAGAAAAATATACTAATTTAAGGCAAGAGATTTGTTATTGTGAAAATAAATAATTTTGAATTTGAATTGAATCAAAGTACACGACTTCTTTGGTACTAAGCGCACAGATCATGAAAGAGAAATAGTATATCATGCAACTAGTGAATAAAGGACGGATCACAGACATATAATATTTATAAGGATTAAAAGGGCTTTTTATTCACTGTTTTCACTATAGTGACGTGAATAGATAATGACCCTCGTTGAGCGGTTATGATATTAATTCAATAAACTTCGAAGCAAAAAATTGGTATTTTTTGAGAAATTTATTTTGAGCTTATACTTTTTAGTGTGAGTCTACACCATGTAGTCTTGCAAGGTATTAAAAATATCTGACTGAGATTGAGTACTTTTCCACAATGAAATATTTATTTAAAAGTTATTCTTATTTCATACATAATAGTGTAATACATAAAACATGTTTAAAATAAATAACATTGATTTGAAAAGTATAAAATAACACAGTTTTGAGAAGTACTCTGCTTAAGTTCATGATTTATGAATGTTTAATTGTCTGCAATACCGTGCAGTTAAGTTAATACTTTTGAGTATTATATTTTATGTATAAAACATAAAAGCTCTTGACCAAAATTGTGGAACTGCTTAAGCTGTACGTAAAATAATATGAACTCCAGAGTCAGTATCAACTGGTTGACTTAGCTGACCAATCTTCAGACTAAATGCTGCATCTTCAAATGGCTTTTGCATCCGTCCTCTTTTGAAGCGTCCTAAATCTCCATCATGTTTAGCAGAAGAGCAATCTGAATAAGTCTTGGCCAACTCTTCAAATGATGCTTCTTTATTAACGATTTTCCGTCGATGTTCTGAAAAATAACATAAAAGATTCAGTCTTTTGTACCCAATCAGTTTTTTCACCATTTATGTTATAGATCATGTTACTAATTCTTAGGGTACAGGGATGCTTAATTTTAAAACTTAATGTCTCTAACACCAGATCAACCTATTAAACAAGCAATATAATGTTTTGAGGTCTCGAACACGGCGCTAACGATTTAGATGAAAGTTAATAGGTTTTTGGGGGGCGAAAAATCGATCTACGAGTTTACGGACTCGATCACTCAGTTTTACATTAAGGT
The DNA here is from genome assembly GCA_951394255.1 of Polyploca ridens. Lineage (NCBI taxonomy): Eukaryota > Metazoa > Arthropoda > Insecta > Lepidoptera > Drepanidae > Polyploca > Polyploca ridens. The sequence goes on from OX596244.1 coordinate 8,597,205, forward strand.
TCATTCGTACCTCGAGTGTAAATAATTTACGTTAATAAACGCATAAAGTCACTGTCAGCTGCCCGGCGCAACTTCGTTCGCGTGGTGCTACCCTACCCTACATCGACTGCAGCGCCATCTGCTGCTGATTTGTGAATCTTAACCATCCAGAACGCCATCCAAACGCATACAAAAAAAACATTCAAATCGGTCCACCCGTTTAGGAGGAGTTCAGTGACATACACACGTGCAGAAGAATTTTATATATAAAGATTAGTACGGGAGAAATTAGTACCATGAGTTTCTAAAGAGCTAAAGGCTCTATGCCAATTCCTATACCTAGAGAAATGTAGTAAGCGACAAAAATAGTAAGCGTAGTAAAGCCAATTATTAACACTTGGAGTATTGTATAGTATACAGATGCACTTGAAAACAAAGCAATAAGACAGTAAGAGTGTGATCAATATAATACACTAACCATTAAGCATCTCCAATGCCTCTTCTTTAGTACGTGTAATATTATCGTCTCTCCATGAAGATGGGCGACGGCTACCAGCATGCTTCACAAGCAGGTGACTGCATTGTACCTGCTGAGGTGAATCACTGTCTCCCTCATCCTCTTCATCTTCTATTGGTGCTGGTCCACGAGGCTTCTCCCACTGTGATTTCTTTGTATGCTTGTTTAGGTAGTATACAATGCCTGGAATATTTTAAGACCATCCTGTTAAGCAGAGATTTGCAATATACTTATGCTTAAACGCTATTATCTATCTATACTAAAATAATTAAGCTGAAGAGTATTTTCTTAGTTTAAACAGGCTAATCTCTGGAACTACCAGTCGGATTCGGAAGCTACATAATCCCCAAGTATTATAGGCTACCTACTTTTTATCCTGGGAAAGCTGTTGAAACAGTGGGAGACAGCTAGTACTAATATACTAAGGCTGAAGAGTTTGTTTCTTTTTACATATTTTGTTTAAATGTGCCAGTCTCTGGAAATACCAGTTGGATTCAAAAAATTCTTTCACCAATAGGAAGCTACATTATCCCAGAGTAATCAAGGCTACTTATTATCCCAGGAATGTGCGTAAAACCGCATGGAACAGCTAATTTACATAACTTCTAACACCTTTATCATTGCCTCGCAAGGAGTAGGTTAAACGTCTGTGGATTAAAAAAGAATAAGGAATTGAGCCTACTTTCTTTAAATCTTTCAATTTAGGATTCCCAGGAAAAAAACACCTGTATACTAACATACGCTCATCGGTTTCACCCATGTTCCTAAGAGATGTAATGTTTTTCCCATATAAAAAAATATTAAAATTTTATTCCAAGTGAAGATCTACCTACATACCAAATTTTATCCAAATCCGATCAGCCATTACACAGCTGAGTGGGGTAACAACATCGAAATAATAAAACTAAAGAAATGTAACTCGAGCTCAAAAATCATTCCACGCAAACTGAACCGCGGTGGGCGTTGCCAAAAAAGAGAGACGCACCGCGCTGATATTTCGCCGGTATCATTGAGTCGATGCGTTCGTGTCGCGAGGGACTTAGAACTGTGATTATTATTGTGTTTTTAGCGTTGTTTACATTGTGCAAATATGCCGTCATGTGTTGTTAAGTGGTGTAGAAGCCATACAGATATGAAGAATGCTGGAATCACTTTTCATATGTGAGTAAATAAACATTTTGAAATCCTATACTTGTGACTCTGGAAAGTGTTATGCAACATGAACGCAACATGCGTATTTATTTAACACATTTCGATATTTCACTTAAACTGTGATGCACTAGTACCTATAATTATAAAGAGGATAGAACCTTTGTGGCATAGCGTGCCAGCCGCCATTTTAGTTTTTTTTTCAATAAAATAACGTTATTCGACTTTTGACGTCGGATGTCAAAGATAAACAAAAGTCAAATAAGGTTATAATAATATTGTTTTAAGAGCTTGTGGTTTGCCCTCTGATCTGACCTTAACGCGACCCATCACTCTATAATTCGTATGTAAAAACCATAAACTGATTAAAATACTTCTTAATTTTAGATCCATACAATTATAACACATAAAGAAATATTTTAATCCAAAAAGCACATCACAAACTTTTAAATGAATATAATAGAGTGGTATAGTTAAATTACAACTAATTAATACAACTTATATGCATAGTGCAAATATACGATACTTTATCCTCTTACAATCAATGCATAACATCGTCCACGCATCTCGCACTGCAGCAGGCGTACGAACCAATTAGCATTATCTGTCTCGCCGAGAACCAATCATCGCGCTTGCCGGAATACAACGCGTTAGGCAAGCGCAGCTTATTTGCATGTGTGTTCTTTCGTTCGAATACTAGAGATATTTTGTCAATGTAGTGAAGTGTGGAGCCGAATTTCGCGTTGATTTTGTTCACAATTACGCTTCCTTAGTTTTATTATTTCGATGGGTAACAAACACAAACATTATTTCGAATTTATTATACATATTACTAGGAGTGTAGGGTAAACTAATGCTCTGAGAACATGAAGTTGATTGATGAAAATATACTGCTACTGTGTGATAACTTGTTATGGATTTCTGAATAATCCACTTTTTGTTTTAATTCATGTTTAATTATTTGTGTAAGTGCATCTGCTACTGCGCTATGTCTTTCATAAATATTTTGAACACCACTTATCCAATGTGCCAAAGTTTTTTTTTATACAACTAAGTCAGTAAACAAGCATATGGCCCACCTGATGGTAAGCGGTTACCATAGCTATATGGACACTTGCAACACATGTAGTATCGCTCACGCATTACCGAACTTTCCCCCTTGCCCTATGAGCTCTGGTGACCTTACTCACGCGCAGGAACACAACTTTACACAACATTAAGTATTTGGCTGCAGTATTCTGTAAGGTGGAGGTACTTCCTCAGTCAAGCTGCTCTTTGAGCAAATAAACCCTACGCTCTACCTCTCTTGATAGTATACAAATAAAGTAGTATGAAAATAAATACAGGGTGTTTAAAAATGAAAAATATTTTTCAGACACATTCTCTAGGTATTTTGATGGTGGAGTTATTTGCACATCATGATGTTTAGCATACCCATAAAATTCAGATTATAGTTATCACATGAACACAAGTACCGATGGTTTGTGCACCACTTTTAATCTTTTTGCCATGACGGCGTGTCTCGCGTTCAGGGACTTGGCCGGTCAAATTCATAATTCTGGCCGTTACCGTCTTCACCACAAGGAGGTACCCTGGACGCAAGATGACTTGGTAACTTATTGAAAGGTAGTCCTTTTGAAGAAATTCTTTTGATAAAACAGAGTTTGGGTGTCTCAGAATGATACATTTTGACCTCCTCTAAGGCCACACGCATTCTACGAAGGATACAAAAACACCAGATTGATATTGTAGGTACTTACTCAGTTCTTTATATTAAATACAATACAACTCTGCACGCTTATAGCCGAAAACCAGCTAAAATCGGGCACGGTTCTTTCTTATATCTATTCTAAGGAAATAAAGGCAGATGTGTTTTTAACTAACCGGTACTTCTGCTAGTTCGTACTTCCCAGCCTTCAGGAACATTTTCTTCTTGTTTAGAAGCCATCTTTGAGAGTAGTAATTATTTTACGAAATAGGTACGTTTCGTTTCAGCGCAATAAAATGAAAAAATTTAATAAAATAATTATAATGCTAATAAGAAATTCAAGACGAAAGTTCAATCAAAATGTATGATACGTGCGTCCTCCACAAATACCAACTTATCTGGAATTATGACAGCCACACTGCCACAATGACAGCCAATGACAGGGTAAATTACTGTTTTTTTTTTTTTTTATTAAGTATTTTGTCGTCATCACACGGCTTGTGTATTTTGCCATTTTCTTTCCAGTTATAAATATATTTAGTATATCTGTAAATAAATATCTATTATTTTATGTATGAAAAATTTTTAGTTATTACTACTCGTTTTGCATACCTACCTATATAGTCGTCAACCTATGAAATAAAATATTTTCGCACCCTGAATACGGTCCACGCTTTAGTAATCATTCAATGTGTGTGTGACTAGGCTTCACTATTTATTTGCTATATATTGAACATTCTTTATACGTTAGTGGGTACAAGTACAGATTGGTGCAATGGTGTCATGGAACACCTGGTTTTGTACCCTTGTGTTCCCTTCAACGGCCAAGTCACACAACATTAACTATAATAATAAAGAAATCGCAGTAAGGAACCTTAGACTTGGCACGACTTTGTCTAGATTTCATTACTTTTTAGAGATAAACAAGAAGCTCCATCGAGACTTGGCTAGTTTTTTACAGAATGTTTTTGATGGGATTTCACTTGTTTTTGTAGAAAATGAAGCGGCCCACCAAGTTGAATATTTTTTGTAAAGGCGGTATGTCGATCTCTAATAGTTTGGTTGGGCTCTTGTGTTTTCTAATCAGGGTCAACAGGTACTCCAGATCTTCGATTATCCTAGTTTTTATAGTTTTCCCTTTATGTGGCCATTAAACCCTAACTCTGTATGTACCAAATTTCAGCTCTCTGAGTTTATGGGAAGTACCAGTTCTATTTTGATGATCATGAGTGAGTGAGTGAGTTTCATAAATGTGAAACTTTGCTTTCGCTTCACTTCGGAACTAAATGACCTACAGACTTGAAATTTTGGATTTTAAGTATGTGATTATAGCTTACTGGATGACGAAAATTTCTGCGTTCGGGTCTTATCCAGAGGTTCTCAAATAGGGGCCTGAAAATGCGGCGAAATGGTTCCAGTAAAGGATGGTACGGCAGTGTTTGCTTCGCGCTCGACTCGGCGGGGGCATTGCCGTGCCCCCCGATCCATATTGTTCTACGAAGGTAAAATAAATATAAATTAAAAAAAAAAATTACCACAATTATTGAATTTGAATATAGTACGCTTAGTTTGGGATCAGATAACCGTTTGTGAGGAATATCCCAGGATATTTATTTATTTATTTAAAAGCATTCTATATAAAAATAGAATATAACGAGTTTATGTAAAATTTAACATGCAAATATTACTGAGGAAAATAATAATTTTTATATAATTTTTTTGTAAAGTATTAAAACAATTTATTCTTACTATAGGGGCATTTGACGTGAAACGGACATAAGAAAAAAAGTGACATCCTGAATTACGCTCATATTCTGGTTAATTATAGTCAATGAGAACATGAATGTAAGCATACATTTTTTTTTCATGTATGAGACTCATTTGTGATTTTATGGACTACGAAAGATTTGACCAAATATGAACAACACATTTTTTGAATAGAGCAGTTGGGGTTAATCACAAACTAAAAAAATATTTTAAATAGTGTTTTATCGAGAAAAAATACGTGTTATTTTTATTACGGAGAGAAAGTAAAAAAAAAAAAAAAAAACTTGGAGAAATCCGAAAGTGAACTTTTTAATTCAAAATTTTATCAACTTCGACCATTTTTTTATAAATTCTTTATTTATACAAAATATACCTTAGACTGTGTCGATATTACACCGAAAGTTTCAAAATGGGATCTCCATTCGTTTACGAGATAGAGTTCGTTATGTGCAACAGCACGCGCTTTGCACTGCACTTAGCGCATGCGTAAGCCGGCTGTTTGGGGCCCGAATTAACAGAAAAACACTACTTACTAGTTTTAACTGAGTTTTTCATAAATTCAAAACAGCTATTAATTGTTTAAAACAAATACGCTTATCTGGAGGCACGGAAGTGCCTCCAGATAAGAGTAACGAACTCTATCTCGTAAACGAATGCAGATCCCATTTTGAAACTTTCGGTGTAACATCGACACAGTCTAAGGTATATTTTGTATAAATAAAGAATTAAAAAAAAATGGTCGAAGTTGATAAAATTTTCAATTAAAAAGTTCACTTTCGGATTTCTCCAAGTTTTTTTTTTTTTTACTTTCTCTCCACAATAAAAATAACACGTATTTTTTCTCGATAAAACACTATTTAAAATATTTTTTTAGTTTGTGATTATCCCAACTGCTCTATTCAAAAAAATGTGTTGTTCATAGTTGTTCAAATCTTTCGTAGTCCATAAAATCAAAAATGAGGGTCATACAAGAAAAAAAAATGTATGCTTACATTCATGTTCTCATTGACTGTAATTAACCAGAATATGAGCGTAATTCAGGATGTCACTTTTTTCCTTATGTCCGCTTCACGTGAAATGCCCCATACTTAGTGATACCAAATCTAGTTGTTTTTTAATTTGCCGCGCTTTTTACCCGACTGACCCGGAAGGAGGGTTATGTTTTTCGAGTGTATGTATGTATGTATGTATGTCATTTCTTTGTGCCGCTCTGCAGCCTAAACGGCTTGATGGATTTAACCATATGAGGTGTCGTTAGATTCGTCTTGACTGGGGGAGTGTTATAGGGTATATTACTTTTATATGGCGCCTAAGAATAAAAAAATAGGGGGGGTATTCAAAATAAAAGTTTCGTTATTATAACAATATGGATATCAAATGAAAGCTTGTAAATAGACCATTCTATATATGTATATATTGTAATACTTTTATGCTACCATTTTGACGTAAACTGCAAAAAACCACATTTAATGCAAGGACAGTAGGTACCTACTGAGCCGTTACCATACGTGAATCACAGAGTTGCGGTGATTGTTAGCGTTCCTTTACCGTACCGCGTATAAATAAGTAAATACTTACTAATACATACAACTCTTTCTGTATAAAACTAAAAAGTCTGAAATAAATTAAATGATTAAAAGAAACAAAAAACCCGACTGCGTAAAACATAAATTAACTGAAAAGAGAAAAACAAGCTCTTAAACAAATAAATCTATAGAATTTTGAATATAACTTGAATTTTATAAGGTATTGCAATCGGGGACAACCAATAACCTAATGTATTTTTTTGTAATATTTGTTTATCCCCGACTGTTTTTCTCTTTTCAGTTAATTTATTTTTTACGCAGTCGGGTTTTTTGTTTCTTTTAATAATTTAATTCAGGTTCTACTTTCGTATGCCAGACTATAATCGGCAGGACGCCCCGCCTGCTAGGAGTCCGACGGTCGGAAAGTGTGTTACTAGTATAATGTTTAATTACTTGTGAACTTTGAGTGTACTTGTGGAGTGAACTTTCTGTATGATGTACTATTTTTTATTCTGCAGTTATCGTAAATTTTGGGGCAAATGCTTATTTGTTATATTTTACTGGTAACGTAAATTGGTAACGTTTTTGGTAGGTAATGCACCTTAGATTTGCCAATGTTGCCAATAGACAAAACAAATTATTATCTGTTTCATCCAGCTTTGCATGATCCAGCAAATGCATTTTACCGATTCGAAGAATACATATCTTTTTCTGTCTGCTTGCTGCTGGAAAATCAATAAATTCAGTGTAGGCGTGGTGCATTACTCGGGTTAGGTGCATCCGTGAAAAATTTCAAGAAATATATTGGAAAACTCTTTTTGTTTGGTGTTGAGGCACACCTTTTCATTTCTATCGTCTTGTTCAGTGAGGCTATATGCTTTTGCAAACAAAATGATAAATTTTACGATAAAGACGTTGGATTCCAACAACCATCAATTTTCAGTCGACGATGATGTAAGTAATTTTTTAATGTAATGTTTTTTTTCGTACTCCGATTTAGGGTATCTGCCGCATGCTGGATGTCATTGTGGTGTCCCTTTTTATGGTGGGGTCTGAGTTTACATCCCTTATCTAAAATTTCTTTGTTCTACAGGTATTGATTAGGGCTCATGTCGCCACCTGGTGGCTAGCATAGAATTTTATTAGTCTTGGTAGTAACCTAGGTCATAGAATAAAATGTACATACTATTTTATGGCTATCTATTTCGCATTGCATAATGTACTATGATAAGTATCTAGCATCTACTACTCTATGGAAATAATGCCTTCATTGTATATTGTATAATGTCTCCAAAGAACCCTATACAAAATGTATGTAAAATCTGCGCAGCAGATGTGGCTCAAGTTTTAAGATGATATAGTCTGTGATGTACTCTATTTACAAAGTATGCCAGTTTTAGATATAATTACTGTTCCAAGTTACTTTCATATTGAAATGTTATTTTCTATAGCATGATTGGGTTAGTCATAGTCTTTTCGCAACCCATTATCACCTACAAGTGTTTCCATCATAAGATTAATGTAAATGTCGCATAGATTGCCAGCCATATGGATAATGAATCTATTGACTCCTGTGCTATAATTGCTATTCAAATTGGAACATCCATAAATTGTCTTCTCAGTTGAAACGGTGGTAGAATCAATTGTAATATTCGTAAGTGCCTTTTTAGGGCCTAAATTTAATCAACGATTTTGTTTTTTTTTTTTAACTTGCTAATAAACATATGGAAGGATCTAGGGACAGACTGGCAATCAACTAGAAATCTAACTGGAAAATACTTGGGTGACATTTACCTAACATTCCTATGAAGCCTTTTTAGATATTGCCAATTGAGTATAACATATATATGGATTGAGTATAATAGATCATCAGTTATTTGCTGTCTTCACCTGGGTCATGTATAACTGTGCACTTGCATAAAATTTGCATGAGGGACTAGTTCCTTGTGAAGGCGGTATAGACGAAGGCACTACTGATACCTAGTTCTTGTCATCATCCTTGGATTGGCATATATTTTATTTATAGATGGGCCAGTCGGCACGGTTGGTTAAGATTCCACCAATCGCACCACAGGTTGTGGGTTTGATTCCCACTCAGGACATGTATTTGTGTGCATGAACATGTCGGTATGTCCTGATTCTGGGTGTAATTATGTATGTTAAGTATGTATTTACAAAAACAAATTAGTATTATATTAGTTATTTGGTTTCCATAGTACAAGCGCTGCTTAGTTTGGGGTCAGTTAGCCATGTGTGAGGAATGGGTATATATTTTTTTACTGATTTATCACCATTGTTTATCATCTGGCAGTTTATATACTGATATGGTGAAGTTGTGTAACAATAAAACACATCTGGTGGCATTTTAACAATAAGTGAAGTCAACAAAAAGTGGATAAGAGGTATTCGTACTGACCACAGCACATATACTTTCATCAAACCAGTTGGTAGATTTAATGAAACTTTGAGATGATTTTGTATGTCATATGTTCATGGCTTTATGGCCAGTTTTGGAATCTCTGTCAATACTTGTATTTAATTGATTTGATGTATTTAATGTACAGTAATAATAGGCCAGTCTAACAAGTCAGTAATCAAAATCTGAAAAACATTGCTTATAAGTTCTTGAAATTATAATGCCTTTGATGCAAAAAAAAATCAAAAGCACAGAAGTTACAAATGAAAACAAAAGGAATATAATATATATAACTACAGATTCCTCATGCAAATCATTGGTGAAGAGTGAATGCACTATAATGTACCTACTATAGTCAGTAGTACTATAGTTAAGTTAGAAATTCTATAATACTGACTAAGCCCATAATTATATCAATGCAGATAGTGTAGGAATTATTTGGGGTATTCTGCATGCAATATAATAGAAGTAATCAGGTAACTTGCAGAGTCAATCAAACCTCTAGCTACCTGCTGTCATCACCCTTATTACCTATGCTCAGCATGCAACTCACATGCATACAAGTTGTCCGTTTAAGTGCCCGATACAAAACTACGACTTCAGCCAATCCTTGGCTGATGTTTGTACAATGCCGATGGCTGTTTTTTGGTGATGATGAGTATGAAGGTAGCTAGCCTAATCATATCATCTTGAAGTAGAAAAAAAAGGTATAGGTGTATATTTTTGTAGTAATATAGTCTTTTCTTTGTTACTGTACCTTGGTACAGCTGTATCTCAGAAACTGGCCATTTTTTACTTGGTTTCCATTTAGACTTTGAATCAGGTAACATAGACTAGATTATCTATCCCTCATATTTTGAGAGGGATTCCTATGTTCAATATAGCTATGCGTTATTTTATTTCATTCTCTAACTACAGTAAATTATCTAGATTTCACCATGCTACTTCCCCTTCTATAATAAATCAATTGTATTTACAAGATGAAAGTCCATCATACTTAAATATACCCACATTTAAGTAAGATGGACTTTCATCCTGGAAGTGGGAAGGAAACAAGACTATGTATTTTACTTTACTGGCTGAGCAATATATATATATATTATGTTATTATTGAATGCTAAGGAATAGCTGTGCCACATGGTTTCATCAGTCTTCCTGGGATAAATTGCACTAAGCACTGCACTGCTTCCCATGCGATTTTCCAAGATCTTTGCCTTTAAAAACTGTTTGTTTGGCTCCAATTTAGCAAATTCAAGCAGGATTTCGAAAAACTTCCCAGTCATATTTTTGCATAACATTTGTAGTTTAGCTTGTAAAAAATCTCTAAGATTTAACACTTCTAACAAACTATTTAATCCATTCTCGACTTGTAATAAAAGCTAAAACATATAATTTAAGTAGTTATTGCTATGCTAGTGAATCTGCCAGTAGCAAAAAGACGCGGTCGGTCGGCGACGAGCGACCCGGGAGAGTTTTTTTTAAATTTGTATTTTATAATGCATACAGTAAAATCTAATTTACTTGTTAGAAGTCTTGCGGTGGATCTACTTCACTTTGTATATGAGTATAATAGCCCCCAAGTCTTGTTTTGTTTATTTAAGGATAATTTCTGTCGATATCTAAACATAAATCTGCTCTTGCATGTGATCATGATAAATTTTAATAACTTTTTTTGCAGATTACCGTGCAGCAGCTCAAAGAAAAAGTTAGAGATCAGATGGGAATAGATCCAAACTTACAACGCTTGATATTTTGTGGAAGAGTACTACAAGATGAAAAGAAGCTATCTGAATATAGTGAGCATACTTAATTTTGTTCCATTATTTCATACTAGCTATTCTCCCACTGTCTTAACCGCGTTTCTAACGAATTTATTGAGATTATGGTGAAACACAAGTCAATTTACAGTAAATAATAAAATGTTTATTTGTCCGCGCTAATATCAGGAACTGCTAGTCCGATCAGTTCTACAAAATCACGGGTAAAACGCGGCGCACAATTAGTATTACAATGTTAATATTATTAGTTGTAATTTAAAACTGACATCAATATTTGTAATAATAAATATGAAATGAAGATGATTAAATAAATATATTTGATTTAAAATAGATGTCAATGGGAAAGTGGTGCACCTTGTACAGCGAGCACCACCTAGCCCTGAGTCTCGTCAGAGCGCCCCATCTGTTAACAACCCTGAAGCTATGCAGCAGCAGATTCGACGGCTTATGGTAAATATACACTGATATGATCGGCATATAGTAGAGTTATAGGTACAGTCCTACAGCGGAGTGCAACTGAGGTTTACATCTCCTACTGTTGTCACAGTGACTTCTCTCAAACCCTATTCAATCCCCTTTTAGGTGTGAAGAGATTTTGCGGAGACGACAACGCGCAAGTCTATACTTTTACGGTTTACGGTTTTTAAATGTATCTTATTATTAAACACAAAAGCCCTAGAAAGCGTCAATACTTCTGAAGATACCATTATGACAAATTCCTTCTAGGTTAAAAAATACTTATTAATCTTCTCTTCTCCACAAGGCCTTGAACAATCTTCCGGACAACTCGGAACCGCCGCCACCAGTGACTGTGACACCAACGACAGCTCGCTTGGAGTTCATTCGCCGTCTGATCAATGAGATAACGATCTCATTATCTATGCTACGAAACCACATCGATGGCGAGGTATGAATTACATTTATTAAAACGTAATTTGAAACAGGCTGCATTACCATACAAAATACACGGACGAGAAATATAATAAAACTACTAACTTACCATGAAAAAATTCCGAAACCATGCAAGATAGCTTCATGAAGTGAAAAGCAACATAAAAAAGTATTTAAAAACGCATTAAAAAAACATATTGTAACAGCATGAATAAATTTTACGTACGAGTAAGAAGAAAGAACGTTATGACTTGGCTTGGCACTTTGAAAATGGTTTTATATTGCTTGTCGGTTTGAAAATCGCTTTATATTGGTTGTAGTTCTACAAAAATCTGAGATTACAGTTGGATACCAAAGATCACTCGGTTCTACCGCATAAAACGAAATTTTTTTTTGTTTTCTTGGTCTCCACTCCCCAATTTTCCTTATAATTGGTTACTTGTTATGATTTTGTTGTATATGATGGTGATCTTATTTTAGGAAAATTCTGGTACTCCAGCTGGAAGTGACACTCGGTCAGGAAATACGGAAAGTAATGGACAGCCACCGGCGGAACCTATGCAAGAGGAGGTAACGTATCGTAGATATTGTTTCTATTTAGAAAATAGTTTGTAAGGCGATGATAGCTCAGTGGTAGTGACGTCGTATACCGAGACGAAGGTCCCGGCTTCGAATCCTATAATGAGCTTGAGCTTTCGGTGAACGAAAAAATCGTGAGGAAACCATAGCACGGTGGTAGGGTACTTTGTAGTACCCATCTGACTGGCTACCACCCTCAAGTTTAATATCTGTCGCCAAGCACCTACCGGTGTGTTCCGACAGTTCCACTTGAGAGCCAGTTCTTTCTAGGCTTTGAGTGCTTACCACCTACGGCCACATGATCACTTATCATGGTGAGATTGTGGTCAAAAACAGGCCTAGACACAGTAAAAAAAATGGGAATGTTAAGAAATTAATGAATTAATAAAATAAGTGATTATCTATTTTAGAATGAATCAGAAGCAGATGACACGGGAGAACGTGAACGAACAACAAGAGCTCAGAATGTGCGCCGAAGGTAACTAATGTTATATAATAAAAATCTATTTGTTGTTCGCGCTCTTATTACGAGTCAAATTCCTCAAAATGTATAAAAAAAAACATTATAAAAATGTTATCTCGTAGTCTTGCCGAAAGGGATCTCAGAGAAACATGTAATTAATGTATTTTATAAACCACAATATTATGTCACACTAATTTGCCATCATTAAAACATTAATTATAGGGCTAGGTCGCTACGTGCTCGGCCTCGCGATCTTGGATTACTTCTCGAAGAACTTGAAGCCTTGGAGGAGCAGTTCTTTCCTCACAGAACTAACTATATCAGATTACTGCGCGATAATAGTAATCCTGAAGTAAGTGACGAATTTAGAAAGTCATGGTGGCTTATACAGGGTTAATTTACTTTTCATACAAACAACCAACTTTGTATGATCATAATGTATGAAAAGGTTTTTTTCGCTATTTTGTTTTATTTATTTTAATAATTAAAGCACTGCAGGTGATTTAAAATTAACCCTGTATATTTTCCGTCTTTTCTGCTACGCATATATGCTTACGTTTGATTTCAGTTGGTAAAGCTTATTTTTTGTTGCCGATAATGTCGGAACGGCAAACAAATTTTTCCTTTGATGCTATTTTAGTAGTTATATTTTCTAATTCAAATTATTTATTTCCAAAATTCTGCTTTGTAAATATACAAAATTATTGTATTTCATAACAATAAAAAAGCTTGACTTGTATTTTAAATACCCCAAAGAAAGCCAGCTTATAGGTACCGACTTTATAATTAAGAGGACTCAATTCGTCATACTTTTCATACAAAACCTCTGTACTTATTATGGCGTTGTTAAACATTTTTCGTTAGATGTTTTGAACAAATTAGTATCTTGTGCACTATATCTAGCCGTGTATCTAGGCGTAATTTAAAAAAAGTGTGAAACAAATTCAGTCAAAGCCTCCGAAAAACAGCGTTTTTGCCTGAACTTTGGCCATATCTAATGTACCTATAAATTGTAAAAGTAAAGAAAACATTTAGATACCAGGCTTGCAAATGTATTGGAGATTCTAAATAACTAACTTTTTTGTCACAAACTTGTAAGATTTTTTCACAAGAAGTATACTCCTGGAACAAGTTTTATGAATGCGAAATCATGAAAGACAACCTAGCGAAGCGGCCGCGAGTGATCAGCGGAATTTACCGACTGATAACCGACGGCTCTGATGCTGTCTCTCTTTTTTGCAGTCAAACATTACGTTGGATGAAACAACAAGCTTTTAGACTATGCTTGCGTTGAAGTTGCGCCGGCCACAGAGGGCCGCCTTAAGAATAAATACAAATGGGTGGATTTTTCACGGTTTGAATCTAATCTGCCATGTTTATAACATTTCCCTACCCCTGAAAGTACTTGTTTTATTTTATATTGTTAAATCAAGACAAGTATATATAGGTAGTGTAAGAAGCACTTTTCATAATGGCAGCCAAACCTGGTGGATATAACATGTGAAATTTGATAACACGATAACTACATATACCTACATCTTACTGAAACTAATTTCAATTCTGTGGAATCTGCACCCAAATGCCATATAAATGTGACCTTTCACTCAAATTTGAAACAGAATTTAAAAACAAAAAAAAACAAACCAATTAAAAAAGAAAAAATCTTGATGAAAAAATGTTTTGGATAAAGTCTCTTGAGCAAACATTGTACAATATTACTCACAGTTAAAGAAAACCATGAAATCTAATAATTCATACAACTTTTCGACTCGTATCCTTGCCTAGGCTTTTACCATTTACCTTTTTAAGTAAAAGACCTTTTACCATTTAATGTTTTTAGAACTCCACGAAAGAGTACCTAAATAAAAGAATACATAACGTACGAAGTGTAATAAATAGTTCTCAAAATTCCTTTATAAAATACAACATAGGTACTTAAAAAAGAATGTTATGTAGGTATGTGTCCATTTGTTACAACAATTGGTAATTTAATTGGTAAATGTGAGAAAGTTTTTTTGTAATTGGAACGAATATCTCGATAAATATGTTGTTATTTTGCATTGTTTTCTGTTTGTGTATTTTTTGCGCGTTTCATTGTTGTATTAATTAATGATGGTTTATAAGGATCAATTTGAATTGTATTTTTTTTTTTCAATTTTTTGGCGTCACACGGCTTGTGTGTTTTGCCATTTTCCAGTTATATTGTAAATTCTCCGTCCATAAAAGTCATGTTTTAGTACAATGGTGGTTGTACTAAAACTATTCACGGACTTCTTGAGACAAATTGAAAAGTCACGATACACATGATTCATTTCACTTCACTGGTGCACATAGATTGATCTTTATTGGATAAAATACCACCGATAATATGCAATAAAACTCAAAATACACGAATTTATGAAAATAAAAATGAAAACGCAACCTTTGACTAATGATATATCTAGACGGAGCTACGAAGCTGATTACGCGTCGATAAAAATAGCCCCTAACTGTTAGGGGCTAAATCATTTTCCCGTCCTCAGCGTCAGCCGAGACGTCACTGGGACACACAACCAAATTCACCAAAATTGTATTGTTTGCAAGTCTATTCCTTAATTGTTCAGCCGATTGTCAAGTTTGAAAAGGAATATTTCGGAGATTTAATTCAATCCATAAATAAATTCAGGTTTTTTCAAATAATTGATATCCAGGGTATCTTAATATAGTTTAGTAATTACTACGCTAAATATATATATAACGAACACCATTTATTGATTTTGTCCAACGATGACCATTCATGGGCCCTGATTGGATGAAATTCATAAATAGTATTCGTTACGATTACCACTAAAGTTACGCGGTAGGTCCCCCGATTTTGAGCTGAATATTTAAACATACTTTGATTGTAATCCAAAAGCTTCAAGTATAGGTGATGTTGCTGAAGTTTTAAACACCCGTCAAAGTGTGTGGAAAAAGTACAAATTATCGTGATGAATGATTGGTTCACAAACTACATTCTGGAGACCGTGAGAGAAGATTAGTATTCTTCCAGAATATTCAAGAAGAAATAGCCTGGGATCTTAAAGATTATGCCTAAAATTCTATAGAAGTTAGATTGAACTTGCGTCTGGACCAAATTGTTGCCATAAGACAGTAACTATACTTAATGATTATTATAAAAAATAGTTGAATTATTATTTATGGAAATCTTAATTTTAATAAATAGCACCATACTTTGCAAAGCGCCGTACGATTAATCGCAACGGCTCTTGACGTAATTGTGCGATTATTAGTTGACGAAAGGTTAGTGCCTTCGAGACTGCTTAGACTCCATAAAATTTAAATCTTCACCTAAATACGAAAATGCAAACATAACGTTATCATCAGGGTCAGTTCGACAAAACGTGGCCGTGACATATTTGTATTCCCCTCTTCCCTCTCATATTTGGATCTTTGAATTTTTCAAACTATATTTTTTAATTTGTAAATTCTTATAATTACATTTCAGAAATATATGTCATTACATAAGAATGACATAAACTGAAATTGAATTACCATAAGAAACATATTACAATTTTTAAATTTGTCATTCCAAATAAATTTTACCTATTTATTTATTACACACATATACAGACACTAACACGGTCGGTGCTGTTCTAATTGGTAACAAATGTTATCCTTGTAATATTATCCCAGCAAAGGCCACTACAACACAATTAGGCTATTTGCATATAATTTTACCTATTTATTTATTACACGCATATACAGACAATAACACGGTCGGTGCTGTTCTAATTGGTAACAAATGTTATCCTTGTAATATTAGCTCAGCAAAGGCCACTACAACACAATTAGGCTATTTGCATATAATTTTACCTATTTATTTATTACACACATATACAGACAATAACACGGTCGGTGCTGTTCTGATTGGTAACAAATGTTATCCTTGTAATATTAGCCCAGCAAAGGCCACTACAACACAATTAGGCTATTTGCATATAATTTTACCTATTTATTTATTACACACATATACAGACAATAACACGGTCGGTGTTGTTCTGATTGGTAACAAACGTTGTCCTTGTAATATTAGCCCAGCAAAGGCCACTACAACACAATTAGGCTATTTGCATATAATTTTACCTATTTATTTATTACACACATATACAGACAATAACACGGTCGGTGCTGTTCTGATTGGTAACAAACGTTGTCCTTGTAATATTAGCCCAGCAAAGGCCACTACAACACAATTAGGCTATTTGCATATATTTTCATAGGTCTTCGAGACCGACTACATGAATTATATCAATAGCAAGCAATATTAAAGTATATATATACTTAGCGTAGTAATTACTAAACTATATTAAGATGCCCTGGATATCAATTATTTGAAAAAACCTGAATTTATTTATGGATTGAATTAAATCTCCGAAATATTCCTTTTCAAACTTGACAATCGGCTGAACAATTAAGGAATAGACTTGCAAATTCCCTCCACGATCCATCAACATTTTATTTGTTAATTTCTAGTCGTTATTTGGGCGCCAGTCTCTCATATCGCAGCATAAAATAAGATAATGATCGCCATCCATAATATTTTGTGAAAAAAAAAAGTATTAAAAAACCGTTACAAAATAAAATAATGATATAATGTACTGATAAAAATGGGTTCACAGATAAATTAAAATCATATTTATGTCCTATATGAGCAAGTGCAGTGCGGCCGCCGAGAGTATGTGAATGGAGGAAGTGGACATCTTTACAATACCATAGATAACTTGGTAGATGGCGGTTGGTTTATGGTCAACGGCGATACAAACTAATCTCCGTTATTATTTATATTGTATTTGTAAGCGCGCAATATAATAGGTTAAAAACAAAATTGGGGTTCACAATTCATACCTTAATTTTTGTTGCGTTAATATGACGCATCTTCAGTCTAGTTTTGGGCATAATCTTTTCTTGGAATAAGTTGTGTTGTATGATTAAAAAAAAAACAGAAAATATGGTATATATAATTACTGTCAATAATATAATCATTATTGGTCCCGAGCATCCGAGTAAATCCTCTCCGTGTTGACGAAAGTTACAGTCAAGAAATATTTTCGTCAATCTCAATGCCACACGTATTGAGGTTGAAGAAGTTATCACCTCTACCATGAGTTTTCTACACTAACGTAATCTACACACGCTAGCGACTACGGTGAAACATTTTGTATGAAATGCTTCCAAAAGTATCCACTAGAGGCGGTGCTCGTCATAGAAAATATTCACCGTAGTCGCTAGCGTGTGTACATTACGTTAGTGTAGAAAACTCATGGTAGGGGTACAGGGATATTCATCATAACACTGTAGCAAGTTAGCACGAATGATTCATTCTCCACATTCGAGAAAAAAAATACTATGAACAAATAAAAACCCGCCTTTATAGTGGGTTTACATTACACTGAAATGTATAAATTAGCAATGTAGGAACGAACTCTAATCTGTCATTTTTGAATTCCGAAAAAAAAGTCCGCGAGAACTAAACTACATTTTGGTAGAATTTGATATAAAATATTCATATCATTAATTGTTAACATAAGTAAAAATCTTCAATCGCGATGTTCATGTTCTTTTCCATTGAGGAATTCCGTCATATGTTCAAAGTCCGTGGTCCTCGTAATCTACAACCATCCAAATCGGATAATAGCTTCCGAAAATTCAGTCAACCATAAGCATCCTAAAAAAACGATTCGAAAATAGATCTGCCTTTTCTATTTTCGATTTCAAGGTCTTGAGATGAAGTGTTTATTCAAGTTTTTTCCCTTTCATAGACCCTATCGATTGATTCAATAAAATAGTGACTCTCTATTTTTGCATTTTTAGTTGGTTCAATTCCCGGCTCAGGTAAGCTTTTTAAAAATGTTTGAATGCGGGTATTCTTATTTTTGATAAAAAGAAAAGAATGTGTACTTTGAGTTATATTTGATATAACCCGTACCATTGAATACATTTTAAAATGGCGGCGCTAATCTTAACCTCTCACTCCCACATTATTCCTATTATCCTATCCTATTTTTGGCCAAATATATTTGTATTTGTTGAATCGATTTTAATCGCGAAGCCCGTATTGAATGAGAATGACTCGAAATTACATTTAGTATATGAACGAATCTTTCGCTTCAGCCACCTTCGGCCAAATTTTTTTTTCTTTTTTACCTGTTACGGATCTGTTTTATGTAATCATTGATACTTTTTTGTGGTGATGTAAAAAATCAAAATCAAAAAGTCATTTATTCAGTTTAGGCCCTAGTAAGGCACTACTTCCAAAATATTATTTTAAGCTATAAGCATACTGTAAGGAAGAAATATTTTTTCTTTCTTTCTTTAATGAATATAAGTTGAGATAAGATCCAAAGAGGTAACTGACCTATAGTTGTACATGACATTACACTAATATTAATGTACATGACATTAATATTAATTTATAGATTTATTTTGTTTGTTCATTGTTCATGTTCATGAATTCGATTAGCCATACCCTTAAACAACCCAATCAACGATCGCATTTTAATAAATCTATTGAAAATTAAACGAAACATCGTATAGTTACCTAAGTTTGAATTGATTATCATGACAATCAAATCCTAAACAACATGCATTTGCTGGCCGTACAATCTATGTTATATATTATGCCTTAATTTTAGATTTCATTGTTTAATGTCACGGGCTATATCTGCAATATTTAATGTACTGTTCCTTCATATCCCATTTGTATTTTCCACCCTGTTTACAGCGGTGGCCATATAATTAAGAATGTTCTATAATGAGGCAGCATTATGAACTCAAATGTTCTGTATAAACACTTTATTTGTTCCTGACAGATATTTTAATCATCTTAATAGAGCGAACATAGTCAGAAAATTAATTGTTTTTTATTTTGATTAATATAATTTGATTTGTTACTAACATTTTGTTTATTTAACAACAGTATGGGGTCGAAATAGAATTAAGAAAGATAAAATATTTTCTAATAAAAATTGTCTGTTTGATAACTTTTTTTTCACGAAACACTATTTATGTTCGAACGGATTAAGATCTGGGGCCCAATTCTCATTCACTCGAATTCATCACTCGTTCCAAATAAAGTTCGAACTCGTACTTTTTTCGAGTGAAAATCAAGTTAGGCTATTCTGACAATTTCGAAGCCGCCATTTTCTCTTATTTTTCGAGGGCTAGCGCTCGAACTGCTTCGACTGGTCGGGACCGTTCGAAACGTATTTCGAATGCGAACTATCAAACGTCAAACAGTTAGGTTGTCATTTGGAAACGTAATGACAGATAAGCCTAAGAATTTCCGTTACGCACAGAAAATATTTTGTCATATTCATTTATAATTATTATATAAAATTGATTAACTTATGAATTCCGGATATATTAGGATATAATAAGAGTAAAACGTTGTTTTAAATATTTTATATTTATTAAAATCTTTTAAATTTTAATTTAAGATATAACATTATCACGTACGTTAACAAAGCGCAATTATCAAGTGGAACGAAACGCATCGTGCAATTTGTATCCATCATAATGGCAACATTTACTCCTTACACTCGAACTTATTAGGTTATTTCGATTAGTGCCGAGAATACAGGAATCGAAAAATAGACTCCGCCCCCTCGAAATTTTACGGTCGAAATAGAACTCGTAATGCAAGTTCGATTCGAAGGCTAGTTCGAGGGAAGTGAGAATTGGGCCCCTGAGAGCCAATTCTCACCCAATCGAAATTGATCGCTTCATCGAACAAAGTACGAATTCGAACTTTTATCGAGTGTAAATCACGTTACGTTAAGCCCATCACAGACGTAGCTATAAAATAATTAATATGCCGTGCTGTAATATAAATTACAGTACAAGTTGGTGAAGTAACGGAAATGTGCTGCGTGTGCTTTCACTCAAAGATTAGTATCGAAAAAATATCGTAATTTGTCTTGCTATGATTTTATTAATATATCAAAATCAAAATCAAAAAGTCATTTATTCAGTTTAGGCCCTAGTAAGGCACTTATGAACGTTACGTTCGGAATACGCTTAAACTGAGAAGACAGAGCTATTATACTGAGAATATTATAGCTACGTCTGTGATGGGCTTTATTCTGGCAATTTCGAGGCCGACATATTTACAAGCTGGTTGTCGAGAAATATAGTCACAGTGTGAGCCGTATGTTTGTGATACCCAAATCACTGGAAGTTTATCATCAGCTTATGGTGGCACGGTCTCTTCTAATATTTGCACGTGTTGGTATTGGTCCATGTTACGCGTATGAGCTTGGTCGGTCCAACTTCGCGTTCAGAAAAGCAAACCCATCGCCACGCAGGCGCGCTGTTTTCGTGTAATGCCATCTGATGATGATGAGATGGCTGTCTGGATCGAAAAGAACAAGCCTTGCGTCATCTTGAGATTTCCTATATTTTCGAATATAAAGAACAATTGTCAGCGTTCTTAATTATGTGGCCAGCTAAAATTCCATTTTATAAATTTATAGTAATTATTATTTTACAAGTTTATGTAGTATATATACATATTCTAGTGTATTTCTTGTAAATATTTTTTAATTAGCCATATTTAGAAAAAGTATTCATCAAAATCTGCCTTATCATAATACTGAGTAACGCTTAAACTTACAATGGCATACAGTAGTACCCAACTAATATGGCTTACCGATGTACCTGCGCAGAAAATACATTTTCAAACGCGGTAAACCGCTATTGGTCGACAGCTGCCGCCAAGTTAGCGCGCGCCGTGCGGAGGGGCGTGACTTGCGAGTGAGACGGAACTAATAGCTGTAATGTATTATGAACCTTATAGTAGTGATCTAAGTTTGATTGTAAGTTTTAAGGATTCTTTCGTTAATCTTCGGGGCCATACTTCTGTGCGAACGAAGATTCACGACGCGCCTTATTAGTTGGGTAATACGGTACGTGTAAATATTTAAAATCGATTAAACAAATTACCGGGTTGTTTCACGAATGGACATCGCGTTTACGTATTTATATAAGAACGTGTACTAAAATCGCAAACGCGATAGTTAAGTTAATTCTTTGCAAACTTTACACTCGGGGTACGATACTTGGCTCTCTTTCGTTCGTCTTTATGTGATGAAACAACGCATTGTGATTAACAGTTAAATTAAATACCGTACGTCATTGTCACAATTTTACGAACATATGTAAGATCAATATCAGCGTCTTAGTGGTTTTAAACACCTCAGTAATTTGGTACACTGCTCTGTATACGAGTGAATAGGCCTGCGTTGTCTTCCTTCCTTTAGGAAACACATTAAGGATTTAACACGTGTTTACAGACAAGCCAGCTCACTGATGATCAGAGGCAGCATGCTCAACGCACTGTTGACCTTACAGCAGATTTGATGCATAGTTTTGCTCATGCATATCACGCGGCCAGCGATATCACCTTCTTGGTGGGCCAGCGCACTCCGCGCCTTACTTCAGAGCCTACTCCAGCGCGTCAGCCCATACCAATGCAGGTAAACTATATGCAACTTTATTATAGTAATTTTTGTCGTCTATGGACATAAGCAATACGAGGGGATTGCCCCATCAGGTCCGTCATGGATCGCAATACTGTTAGTTTGATACAGTAAATCCTAATTTTGTAATTTTTTGTCAGTATCCGCTAGAGGCGCTGTACTTTATTTTAATAAAATACTTTTACTACGTACTCGTAGACGTGTTATACGATACTCAACGGCGAATAGAGCTAAGTTGTGTCAAACCTACATTTAAAATAGATTTTGTTTTTATTTAAAATGTTTTTTATAACTAGGCTCACATCAATGTGGTACAGGCTAACCGCCGGCCGCCGCAGCAGCCGGCTAACAATACAAATGCAAGCTCCGGAACAAACGCTACTGCAACTCAGACAAGCGCCACTGCTGCCAACTCGACTGGCACTAACGCAAACAGTCGCGGGACTCCAGGAGGCCAGGCTACGCCCCAAGCCGGTAGGAATACCACTCAACCCACCGTCAATATAAACATACAGCCAGATCCGGTCACCTATCAAGTAGAAATAGAGACCAGGGTGCCGATCGCGTTCCCTTTAGAGAACGCGCTGCTCAATGGCTTGACAAATGCAGCGGCGGGAAATAACCAGTCGACTGACCAGAGTCAGAATCAGAATGGTCAACAAGGCCAGGCCAACCGCCGTCAAGTGTTGTTCGGTAAGATGATTGTGTTTTTAGAAGGTCCAACTTTTCAAGGCATCGATGTATCTGCGTCACCGGTCGACTATGTTCTAAGTACTTTTTACATGTTGAGTAGATGGTCTGCCAGTGGTTTTGATCTTAGATGTAATATTTTAAATAATAGTAATCATTTTATTTAAATAACGTAAATGGTATCGACAAGACTGTAAAGTTAGTCTGTTTCCTGATTAGTCGGCGACAAAAGCCAAGCCGTGGTCTCTTGCATTGCGTGACATTATTCGGTTTCAGCGAAGCGATCTCAACATGCTTTGCGATGAAAAAAAATATGTTTTTATTTATTGACAAATCTGGAAGCGGGTTAAGACATAGTCTTTAGTGGTAAAGTATATAGATCGTTGGCTTTACAGTTGGCTATATTTGATGTAGTATGGCGAAATATAATAATAATATTTCATGTATTTGCCGTAGATTTTGAGAATTTGTTTAGAGGATTGGGCCAAGCTGGTGGCGTAGAAGTCGTGATGAGCATGGAGGAGATACCGCAAATGGGATCTATGGGTGCCGGAGGTGGCACTACCGGAAATAGTACCCCTCCAGCCCCGGGCAACGTGGGCGCCCAACCAGCTGAAGGCGGAGGCGGAGGTTTGTTACTCTTGCCTTTATTTTACAGCCAATTCAATAGTACTTAGTTAACTAAAAATAATATACAATTTGAAAGTAATTTTCAGTGATTATATTGGCGGAAAAGTACTTTGGTCCACGGAGACATATTGTACTATTTATCCCGGGAACGCGGGTGGAACTGAGGGGGACAGTAATACAATAATTTAGAAAGTTTATGTTGATGTTTGGTATCTCGATGAAGCCGTATTTGAAACTTAACACTTCTCTGAAATAAATGATAGGATATTTATATAGTTAGGGAAGACATACTGATCTCTTGATGACGCGATTAAATAGTAGGTGCTGATAGTAATAAAAAATTGTGCGGACTTTTATGGAGATTAAAAAGTCATAACTGTTAGTTAATTGGTTAAGGAGCAATAACTTAGCAGCATTTCAAAATGGAGCCCGACTAAAACAATATACAAAACATGTAATTTGTTATTTTATGAGGATACGCTTTGGACGGGAAGACGGCATATACTTTGTAATAGGCACCATTTGGGAACGGAACATTTAAAACCAAGCTCCACGAGTCATGTTAAATGTAATGTATTCAGTATCACATTAAAATTTTGTGTGTTCAGTGTACTTGTCTCCAATGGCGTGGGGTGGGCCGCCAAGCGCCGACCTGCTTCAGAACATCGTGTCGTCAGTGATCCGACAGGGCCTCGTGCCCGGAATGGAGGGTGTAGCCATGCACGTCCCCACACAAATGGCCGGCCCATTCTATACCACGTACTTCCCCAATCAGCCGGGTGGTGTGGGGATGCAAAGCCCACAGGCCCCGGGGCAACCGCAAGCCGCCCCTGGTACTCAACCTAACCAGGACCAAAACGGCCAAGAGCCACGTCAACGTATGTTTCTTTTTATTATATCTGTTTGTATGAGTCTGGGCGTAGTTATCTATATTAAGTATACTGTATTTGATCAAAAATAAAGTTGTATATCAGTTATCTGGTTTCTATAGTATAAGGTCTGTTTAGTTTGGAATCACATAGCCGTGTGTAAATAATGCAACAAGATATTAATTTTATGATATCGCCCAGTTTCTTCATCTTAGTTTTAAGTTCGGCAACCAAATCCAAATTAGGACTTATTTCTGCCAGTGTCGAGTTATATTAGAATTTCCAGTCACAATAAATCACTTTCATATATAGTCCTCAGATAAATCCTAACTAATATTATAAATGCGAAAGTAACTCTGTCTGTCTGTTACGCTTTCCCGCTTAAACCGCTGAACCGATCGCGATGAAATTTGGCATGCATATAGCCTATGGTATGGAGAAGGACATAGACTACTTTTTATCCCGGGAACGCGGGTGAAACCGCGCGGGTCAGCTAGTATTCCATATTTATCGTCGACTTTTTGGTATATCTGCTATTCATAGATTTAACAATGTCATGCATATAGTGTGTAATGATTGTTGTTATACAGCGAGCCTTCATCTGCGCCGCGCTACTACAACCACTCGTGCTCAGGCAATGTCCCTGTCGAGTATGATTTATGACAGATTTCTGCATTGCGAGAGCCTCCACGCCCGGCGTCGCTTGCAAAGGCGCAGGTAAATTTGTCTATCTATACATATATAATTACTTGTCCTGACTGATTCATCAACGCAGAGCCTAAACCGCTGGGGCTACATACTTGATATTGTGCACACAGGTTTCTTTTGTAACGTAGGCATCCACTAAGAAGAGGTTTTTAGAAATTCTACCTTTAAGGGGGTGAAAAGGGCGGGTTTTGTTTGTATGAATAATCTTATTCCTTGGGTTTATACATTTGAAACTTAGCACGATTATTTACCTACATAAATAATAACATTTGTAATTATTCGTTTTTTAAAACTATCACTAAAAGGGGGTATTAAGGGGTGTGTAACTTTAAACTCGGTATTGATACTTCGGGTAGAAAGAAAATAAAGAAACACGTATTATTGGGTTTCTCGAAAATCTACCTCTAACGGGAGAAAGAGCGGGTTTTATGTTTTAAGGGGAGGATTTTACTGCGTGTCTCACTTAACTCAAAATTTGGTTACAATAGTTCCTTTTATAGCATATAAGAAAGGATTTTTGTAAATTCCATTCATTAGGGGGTAAAGAAGGGGGCGGAGCAATAATCAAGATACTGACTGGCAGATGCACGCTTAACCGTAGTGTTTAGTTCAAACTCTAAGGAGGTATCCGCGATCAGAAACTTTATATAAAGATCATGTTAAATAATCGAGTGTCACACACAACTCACACAGAATCAGTTTTAGTATGTTTTATACGAGAACTTACTCAGTGACCCGAATAATAAAACGAATGTATGTTTCAGGGAGCTAGTTGTCCAGCAACTAGCTGCTCAACAACGCCTGAGGGCCCAGAGGGCTGCAGCTTTCAACTTGGAGTCCTTGAGGGAGCGTAATGCTAATCTCTCCGCAGTGAGTAAACTATGGACATAATATAATTAAGATATATTACAGTGAAGCTGCCGAGAGAATGCGTTTGTGACACCTGCTAATATTGGGCTAATCTCGGAAACGCATTCTCTCGACGGCCGCACTGTAATGTACGTTTACTTATATTTTGTTGACATCTTTAATTATTTTCCAGGATTACATTGAAACTATGATTCGGCTCCTGGATAGTGAGCCATCACGTGAGACTTGGTTTGCTGCTCTCATGTTGACCATTGTAAGTACAGATTAGTTTTTTTGTGCGTACATTAATGTGATTATTTCAAAGAATCCAAATTATATAAAGCAGTCTAATAAGTTATTAACTTGATTTCTACAAATGGATAACTTTGCCTTTCCACAACTGGAACAATGGTATGAAACATCAACATCACTTTTAATTTATGCGATATAATACCATTAAAATGCTGTTTCTTGCGTAGCCTTGCTTTATATTCTCGTGGCGGTGTGTATTCTTTGGCACAAGGTCATCTTGATTTTGGGCGAGTTTAAACCTCTTGTAGCATTCCCGGTTCAAACACTTAGGTGCAGCGCAGACGACAGACTATCCGTGCGGCACTTTTTAGTCTGTGAAAATTCCTCCTTTGCACAAAAAGTCTGTCGTCAGTGCTGCATTTTAACACAATTAAATAAATCTCCAGATACCTTCGTTACGCTCATGATTCAAAATGGTGTAACGTAAGACCATCGAACAATCAACCCAAAGCGCAATGACGTTCATTTTGTTTGAAATCTAATCCGCCAAATCTCCACCATCGACAATACGCTCCGATTGGCTAAGTCAAGGTCACATGCGCTCTGATTGGCTATGTCAAGGGTATCCTTGACATAGCCAATCAGAGCGCATGTGTTAGTCCTAATGTTTAGTGTGTACTAAACATTAGGATACAGTGATTGGTCAATACTGTTCAAAATCAGTGCAAAATCGCTGACTTGTTGTGGAATTTAATGGTTCGGTATTCCGGCAGCAAACAGCTTCCGTCGAACAATTTACTATAAAGTTTTTTTTTTGTTAGGCTCGTCACCTATTCTTGACGGAGCCGATGCGTGGAGAGTCTCATTCCGGGGAGCCAGTGACGGTCCCCCACGAGTTCCAACCGTTACGCATACTGTTGCGCAACTTCATTCGTGTCCTCCTCATAAGATCCGAAGATGAGGACAATGGCGAGAACGCCTTCCAAGGCGCTGCTGATTATCTCGTCAATCGCCATCTTGCGTTCATCAATACAATGGTAAGTGTTCATAGAATTTTGTGGTTCTTTAAGTAGCATGGGGTTCTTTAAAAAGGGTGTGTAGAGATTTTTGCAGAGTCGGCAACGCGCAAATGATAGATACGCGGTTTTAAAGCGTCCGTAGGGACCGCGTACAATCGGGCGGGCCTTACGCTTGTTTGCCGACATAGTCTTATATCGCGCAAATACTACATACGAGTATGTGCATTATTTATACAGAAGTTATGCCAAAGAAAATATGTGTTAGCAGGGCTGACAATGTGTTTTATTGCGAACTTGGCAATGGTAACCTTGATGTGTATACTATTAATTTAAAGGAAATTAGGAGATGTACACTGTACCTACTTTTTTTATACCACTTAGGTGGCAAACAAGCATACGACCCGCCGGGTGGTAAGCGGTTGCCGTAGCCTATAGAAGCTTGCAACACCAGGGGTATCACGCACCCGTTGCCGACCCTGAAGAAATCTCTTCACACCCTTTTTAAAGAACCCCATGCTGTGCTCCTACTACTAGTACTATTACTACTAATACTAATACTGTTTTGATTTTTCTCCAAGTCATGCAAAAAAAATCGGATATTTGAAGATCTAATAAATAGTTAATAAAGTGTCAATTTGCTGGGTTAAAGGGATTAAAAGACTGAACTAAAGGCAGTAAAAACGAACGCGCTTTCGCATTTATAATTACTGACGTTGATAGGATCCTGATTAGTACGACTATCATCTTTTCTGGTGTAAAGCCATCGGACAATTAAGCCAAAGAAGCGCAATGACATTCATTTTGCTTGAAATCTATTCCGGCAATTTCCCACCACGGACAATGCGCTCTGATTGGCCAAGTTAAGAACACACACTATTTGCGGAATTGCTACTTTCCTCTATGTGTAGAGTAAACATATATTTTTTTTATAGGGCACCATTGCGACTCTCCGTCCGGACGTAGACATCCTGATGTCAATTCGCAACCTGATCCGTTGCCGCTTGCCCGCCGTCATTGCATCGGCCATGTCCGAGAGCCGCGGTGAAATATTCGCGCCACGATTCTACGCAGTATTTGGTCGAGTCTACTCAGACCTGTGTGCCATCATTACGTACTGTTGTGAAGAAGGCGCCGAAGGATTCGAGCGTATTTACGCTTACTTTGTGGTAAACTTTTAATTTTACTTGTTACCTAGTTGTTGTTTGTGTGTTGATGATGTTCATAGCTCAGTGGTTGTGACATCCAAGGGGCTCAAATCCTGTAATGTGCTTGAGCTCTCGGTGAAGGAAGTCATCGTGAGAAAACCATAGTATGGTGTGTTCCTGAACAACTGAATACGCCAGTACCCTTCTAAACGTTGTACTATACCACCCTCAGCCACATCATCAAACATAGCGTGTGTATTTATGGTGAAAATTCTACTGCAGTACTCAGAAACCTCAATTAAGTGTAATGATTCGTTATCTTTAGACCTGTCCCTT
The DNA here is from genome assembly GCA_951394255.1 of Polyploca ridens. Taxonomy (NCBI): domain Eukaryota; kingdom Metazoa; phylum Arthropoda; class Insecta; order Lepidoptera; family Drepanidae; genus Polyploca; species Polyploca ridens. Next base: position 8,625,994 of record OX596244.1, read on the forward strand.
TCTATAGCTATTCAATAAACAAAGATTTACGTTACTTTAATCTGTCATTAAATTCTATTTGATGACTTCGAGTACCGCAGTAAGTCAGCCAATTTGTCCTTTATGTAGCTGTTGGATATCCTGACATAAAAATATAATATGTTATGAATTCTAATTTCTCTGTAATAATATTGTGTAATATTGATATTATCAGGAGGGGCTTGCAGCAACCTTCGAACCAAGCGTCCGCCAACCTCTGGTGATACTGAGCATGGAGAACATGCAAGCTGTCCTTGATACTTTGCCGTACAACCTGGACTCCATACGCCAATATATTCAACAGAGGGAGGACGTTTCTGAGGTATGCACCAATCATTTGCATGTTTTTGTTATTTATTTATTGTACAGGAAGAAGTAAACTGCCGTGCATCCCTTTTAATGAATCATGAGTATAAACAAATCTTAAATTACATGGAAAAATCGTATCATATTATGTTCTCAATTGAATGTACTTAATGATTTTTATTACCCATCTCACTGCATAGAGTTGTTCATATGACCCTGCAAAATTATGATACTGTCACAAATCACTACGTACCTACAGTCCCAAAAACTTATCTGGCCCGGTGAGAGAGTCGCTGAACGTAGAACAACCGATGAACGTAGTGTTTATATTCTCTTTGACCAATGGCGATTGATATATCAAAATGGCGCAGTTTTTTTTTTTTTTTTTTATACCACTAAGGTGGCAAACAAGCATACTGCCCGCCTGATGGTAAGCAGTTACCGTAGCCTATGGACGCTTGCAACACCAGGGGCATCACTCGCGCGTTGCCGACCCTGAAGAAATCTCTTCACACCAGTTCAGTTAGTTCCTCTTTTGTCCACCGGGCCATATATGTTTGTGGGACAATAATAATTTTGTCAAATTAATCGATAAATATGTGACAACTTAAACAGTGTTTTAGTTAAATAGCGTTTAATGTGTAAGTGATATGTTAGAAAGTTTTGACATTATTTAAAAAAAATTGCTTTTTTGACAGTCGTGGTTCCTATTGCAGGCGTCATCTGAATCTTCGGTTCCGAGGGCGACTCCAATGGATGTGTCCCCGCAGATCCCGGTGCGAGAGGAACCGATGCAGACCTCCTCTCCCGGTACTCCCGGAACTCCTGCCACTCCCGGAACTCCCATCGAATCCAGCAGGGTCCTCGATCTCTCATACCTAGAGCCCATGGAGTCAATCGTTGAAGATCCCTGTTTGACTTGCCCCATACACGCATCCACATCATATACCAGGTTTCCCTCTAGCCTGGCAACTAGCCTGCCAACTAACCTGCCAACTAGCCTGCCAACTAGCATGCCGACTAGCCTGCCGTCTAGTCTGCCGACTAGCATACCAACTAGCCGGCCGACTAACCACGCTGTGGACGATCCAGTTCCATCATCGAACAGACCACCCGCCAGGTTAGTACTTGATATTTAGTAGACGAGGTGTGCTGGGTCACATGGAAACTTATATTGAGATTTTGGTGAATTAAAACATCGTGAGGATCATAGGATGATGGCAGTGTAACTGATCCTTTGTACAGTCTGCCCGTGAGTTGAGGATAGAGCCAACATTGTCGCCCCGTAACTGCATACGGTACCAAACAGGACATGTGGTCGGTCTATAGTACCCGCCTGACTGGCTAACACCTTCAAATTAAAGTTTTGTCGGCCAATCACTTGTCACGTTGAGGTTTTAGTCAAGTAAACGGGAACACATAACAAAATATAATGTAAACTCCAGATATTTGACCAAACGCAGACACGCACCAATTGTGTGTTATTTAATTAATAATCTCAAGTTTGATGTCTTATATATATTTAATATTTCGTTATGACTTCTAAGTTATGTTCTTTGTCGATCAGAGTTTTTTACACTACAGGTACTATGTTTATGTATGAATCCTTTCACTACCATAAGATCCGAGTAGTCGATGCTCATTGTGCCTCCTTCGTACAAATCCTGTTCTGTTACCAATACATTATCTCGAATATTTTCCCCCAAGTTTTCTTAAATTGAAAACAAAAATCTATTTCTTTAATTTTAATGATTTTTGAATTTAATTAATGTCCTACGTTTCTATCCTCATAAAGCCCAACCTAAATTTAGGTCGATATAAATTACGACCCAATGTACTTAAAATAGGTTCAAGTAGATGCGGCCCTTGAGTTAGAAAAATTATAATATGATAGCAGTTTTAAATTGGCGGGTTTCATCATCATCATCAACTTATAATGTCCCACTGCTGAGCACAGGCCTCCTTTCACCACCACCACCACGCGTGCCCACTGCGGATTGGTGGAGGTAAGCTAGTGGTCAACCTACTGTTGGAATTTGGACCGCGGTCCCCAGGCATGATGACTCAGCCTTGCGGAAGATATTTCCTTTTAAATAGAGGTGTCACCCACCTTGCACCTCCATAAAGCCTATCGGGGAATTAGCACATTTTGGAAATGGATAAAATAAAACTGAATATGAGGCATCAAACGTACAGTTTATCCATAAATTATTCTTATGCGCTCTAGGATATTAACTTTTTTTAAAGTCTTAGTTTATGAAGTTTATTAAGATTTCTTACTCAGCTCATACCAAGACGCGATGCGGTGCGCAATTTTTAAGATGGTGATACAGTGGTGCCGATTCTGTTGTAAATCGCATTAAACTAATTTTAGTCACATCTCATCTCTTTCTTACGAACATTATTGAAAAAGGATAGAACATATTTTAAGTTGTCAAATTAATCTTTGCCGTCTTATTTTGCTTGTATTTAGGCGTAACCGCGATAGATGGCGACTAAATTCATATTGAAAACAAGCATTGGACTAATTTGACAGGACTAAATTTCTTACATCCTTTTCTTATGTTCTTTGTTAGAAAGAGACATAGTGACATTAAAATTAGTTTAGTTGTGAACAACAGAATCAGGGCTAATATATGACTTTATTTACCACACAAAATTAAAAAAACTGTTGATTATGGTTACACATACAAATAGCCTATCCAAATCATTTTTGCATGTAGCATTGTTTTAAATATTTCCTGACAATATTGTAATTATATTAAATTAGTTTCATATATTAAATAGAGTAATGGAGCTATAAAATTAAGTTTTATTATCCCGCTTTTAGTAGTCCTCCATGCGCAAGTCCGATTTACATATAACCGATTTTTGACACAATATTTTCTAATTTGGTCTAAGGTATTATAGAGGTATTTGGCATAATTTGAGAATAGTGTTTCATATTATTATATCATAACCAAAACCCGTGCAATTGGGTAGTTGTTTTAAGAATATACATACATATACCGAGGATATTTTGAGATGGCGTCTTTTCCAAATCTATGTTAGATTCGTAACTTAGATTTAGAAAATATGCCATTTCAAAGTTTCCATTCAGTATAGCTGATCTTCAATAAAATATTCGATCTCCCCATAATGCAAAAAGTCATGCATTATATTATTTGGTCTAGGTAGGTAGGTAGGTATAGGTTATAGTTTTTCCCGACATTTATCCGTTCCCAGGAAATACGATTCAAATTTTGGATTTCCCTGGAAATCCGATAATCGAGAAATTTTTAAATGTTGTTAATTTTTTTATTTTTAGTTATCAAAAGTAAAACTTAGTACACATTATTTAATTAGTTTATTTGATTTATTTAGCATTTTGTCTCGGAAGATGTAAAAAAAAAAAAAACAATCATCAATCAATAATAAACCAGTATACAATAGACAACTAGTGATTTACTTTTGACATGTAAAATCAAACGTTATAATACAAAAAAAGTAAAAAAGAACCCTTATGGTGCAACTCCGTCTGTCTGTCTGTAATTTGCAATGCTGCCCAAGTTATTGTTGAACAACTACCTTATAAGTATCAACTCGCTCAGGTTTGCTTGTTTGGTTTGTTCATATGAAAATTAGAACCAACGAGCCGTTCAAAGTGGTCCGTTATGAACATGTATTTACTCACAAATGTTACCATACAGGACTCCCAAAACAGAGAAATCAGAAACGACGACTAGCAATGGTGACGATAACGTGCGATTTGTAAGTATTATATAATAAGTTACTTAAAAGATAAAAGCTATTAATTTAATAATTTTACTGATTATATTAGGTTTAGTATTTTATATTTTTTCGACAACTTTTGTATTGAGTGCAATTTTTTTCGCAAATGCTACGCTACGCTGCCAACAGATTTCAAATTAAAATTATGTTTGTCGTTTTATGAATTTATTGTCATATTGTCAGTACAATACTGACCCGTAAAGATAGTGAGTAAGAGTTTATCGCACAGCGTAAATGAGCCGGTAACAATGTCAAATTCTAAAGTCCACGACAAAATGTATGGTTTGTCATGGACATTTTTAGTATTCTTTTTGCCCCTATATAATAATACATTTGACTTATATAACTTACCTTCAGAGACACTGTTGCGTTTTCATGCGTGCTACATTAATTTGCAAATTCATTTTAAACGCATTTAAATTACAACCAGGTGATATAGGGAATATTATAAAAATAATATGATTTTGACATATTTTATACTCCGTTTATGTTGTTTCTTCTATTTTAAGCACACTTCGAAGTTGATTAATATAACAATTGGATAAATATTCATTTAAAAAAGTACAAAGTTAGAGGTAGGTAAAATAATGGTAACTCATATTTATCATCATAACTGTAGTTATTTTATTGTTATAAATGTTCAGTGTAGTAGTTTTGTATCCGTAGTGAATGTAGCATTTCCATTTACTTGTATAACTGTAGAAACCGTAGAAATAGTGCTTTAATAAATGTTAGATTATGTTGTTGACTCTTACCTACGAAGTTCCTGCTAAATAATGGCTTTGAAAAAAAATTATGGCAACTTCATATGTACAGAAATGTCAACTCTAATACTAAGCAGTTCATCAGCCCGCACAGTAATTGCGTGGTCAGAAACTCAAAGCAGGCTATGAGCTATTGGTTAAACACCAGATTAAGCCACAAATTGACAACAGCGTGTAGCGAAACACGCTTAGTTTGAGCTGTGTTGGAATGTCTTTTACTGTTTTATCTTCGTGTAGCTACGCATTAAACATCTGATAATTCCAATTAATGTAAAAGACAGCCAAGGTAAACGAGCCAAAAATGATTTGAAAATTATACTTTGTATGTATCTTAACTAATTAGGTATCTTTGATCGGAGAATTAGACTCAAATTTCCTTTTTTAATTCTACCATTTGATGTATCCGGAGATTTTACCACATAGTTTCAGTAGAAGACATTCCATAAACTTTAACCGCAGCTTATAACAATTCAAAATTATTTTAGAAATTTGTTACCCATAGTAATTCAATACCAACACGAAGCAAAATGATTTTTTATGTTATATGAATAATGTTCAGGTTCCCCCGATGGTGATAATTCAGCATTGGGGCGAGGAGTGGGTGCCCGTGTTCACTCGTGACCAGCAAGCGCAGAGGCCGGACACGCAGGAACCGTATAGCGATGCCTACCTTTCTGGAATGCCGTCTCGGAAACGACGTTGCGTCCGCCAAACCAGGTCACCGACAACCCTTGATGGGTTCTTAAATGGTATGTTACTTACTTTTGTACAACAATGGCACATAAAGATTAGTCTTCGATGACTAGAATGTCTATTTTATGTAGGTATTGTATGTTTGGTTACATAATTAAATTACGTGATTATGCACACAGAGAGTGTCCGCGAGGCGTCTGAACGCGCCAGCACGGTTGACACCAGCGCCATTCGGGTCGCGTTCCGCGAGCACATGCGCAACTTGGCACGAAACCGTGCATCAAGCTCAGATGACTTTGATCCTTTGCAGTACGCCTCTGCAGCGAGGTTCCTAAACCCACCCAAGTAAGTTGCATCATTTGTTTTTATTTTATTTTTTTTGCGTTTGCCTTTCCCCTGCTACTCACATTTGAGGCCAAGGATCAAATAGTTTTGTGCGTAAAATTAATATTTCTTACGTACGCAATCAAAGTTTTTATCCGTTGTTACCGATTTCTGAAAGAGATATAATTCGCCGGGTTTATAAATATTGTAAAAAGATCGAAATTTATATCAAATTCCGTAAAAAAAAATATAGTTCTTATTAGATTTATTTATTATGATGCATCAAACATGTTTTATGTATTCATTGGCACATGATCGGTTGGTACTCGACCGCGCTGTGTCATATTGCGGCTATAGTATACCTACATTTGGTCCCAGTCCCAAATCAGTCTCAACCGTGGACGAAGCGTGGAAAAGATATAACAAAATCCTTATGAGCACTTTAAGAAAAAGTAAGAGATACATAAAAAAGTACGAAGTATGTCATCGAGTAAGAGGCCATGGCGTGCCGGGGGCTTCATTGTTATTAAACATTTTTGCAAATAAAATAGAAAAGTGTTTCTTATTATGTATAGACTTTGTGTCATGTTCTGTAAGCAATTGTGACGTGATAAATAGACCACAAAAATATATGTTTCACAGGTAAATTATGTACTTTTTTAACTGAAAACATTTACATTATTCGTCTCTAAAATAAATTTTGCAACATAATAATTCTATTTCATAGCTAGAAAGAAGTAGATTTGGATATCAATTCGAAAATTCAAAAGTTTTTTACCTACTGTGCGGCCGCCGAGAGAATAAGAACTCAACTGTCTCTAGTAAACATTGTTTACAGTAACCATTTTTTACTTTTTGCCCAGGCTTTATTAAAATCATCGCAAATACTGATACTAAATGATTATTGTTATAAATATGGTCATCTGTATGAATAAATAAATAATTATACCTACATCCATCGAAATAATAAAACTAAAGAAATGTAACTCGAGCTCAAAAATCATTCCACGCAAACTGAACCGCGGTGGGCGTTGCCAAAAAAGAGAGACGCACCGCGCTGACAGTTCGCCGGTATCATTGAGTCGATGCGTTCGTGTCGCGAGGGACTTAGAACTGTGATTATTATTGTGTTTTGCGTTGTTTACATTGTGCAAATATGGCGTCATGTGTTGTTAAGTGGTGTAGAAGCCATACAGATATGAAGAATGCTGGAATCATTTTTCATATGTGAGTAAATAAACATTTTGAAATCCTATACTTGTGACTCTGGAAAGTGTTATGCAACATGAACGCAACATGCGTATTTATTTAACACGTTTTGATATTTCACTTAAACTGTGATGCACTAGTACCTATAATTATAAAGAGGATAGAACCTTTGTGGCATAGCGTGCTAGCCGCCATTTTAGTTTTTTTTTCAATAAAATAACCTTATTCGACTTTTGTCCCGTTTTGACGTCGGATGTCAAAGAAAAACAAAAGTCAAATAAGGTTATAATAATATTGTTTTAAGAGCTTGTGGTTCGCCCTCTGATCTGACCTTAACGCGACCCATCACTTTATAATTCGTATGTAAAAACCATAAACTGATTAAAATACTTCTTAATTTTAGATCCATACAATTATAACACAAAGAAATATTTTAATCCAAAAAGCACATCACAAACTTTTAAATGAATATAATAGAGTGGTATAGTTAAATTACAACTAATTAATACAACTTATATGCATAGTGCAAATATACGATACTTTATCCTCTTACAATCAATGCATAACATCGTCCACGCATCTCGCACTGCAGCAGGCGTACGAACCAATTAGCATTATCTGTCTCGCCGAGAACCAATCATCGCGCTTGCCGGAATACAACGCGTTAGGCAAGCGCAGCTAATTGGCTTATTTGCATGTGTGTTCTTTCGTTCGAATACTAGAGATATTTTGTCAATGTAGTGAAGTGTGGAACCGAATTTCGCGTTGATTTTGTTCACAATTACGCTTCCTTAGTTTTATTATTTCGATGCCTACATCAAAGTTTTTTAATTAATTCATGTTAGTATTCATTTTACATCGATATATTTATGCCATAGGTACATCGATTTATTTCTGGAGATCCATGAAAAATACAACGTGTAACGGGAAAAGGGTATATCCATAAAATAACCAGACTTTGGTACTAGGCGCACGGATCTCGAAAGAGAAAATTTTATAATAATATTAGCAAGGGACGTGAAAAGATAATGACCCTCATTGAGCGGTTCACGTTGGTTATGATTTCAATTCAATAAACTTTGAAGCAAAAATTTGGTACCTATCCATAACTGGGTCAAAACCGGAATACCTTTGAGTTAAGACAAAATCGAAATTAACCACTGCTTTGTATACGTTATAATCACTCATCCGATACAATTAGGCGCAAGCCACACTCTTAGGACGGGAGGTTGACGCGGACGCTTTTGTTGAAGCAATTTCACACTTAGCTTTCTTTTAATACGATACAAATAACGCGTGACGGCAGTGGATGAAAGACATAGGTGCGATCTTTTGTACTTTTGAATCGTATTGAAATGGCAAAAAGATTGAAATTGCTTTGACATGTGCGCCTGTGCCTGCGCTCCGTTCTACGAGTGTGGCTTGCGCCTTTAGTAGACAAAGCAATAATAGTTTTTGCCTATCGATGTACACTGTTAGTTGGTCTTGGATAATGTCACTGGGCTATTATGCTGAATCTATGGTTATTCCCATGAAAAAAAAACTTTGAATATTAATGCTTACAGTCCAGGACCAATTCTCTGATAACTACAGTGCGCTTATTAAATACTTTCGTAGCCTTCTTGACATATAGACCGGGAGATACTGGCACAAATTTCCTGATCATTTGTACCAGTATGGCGACCAGTCAGGGGTCTAATTACGTAATGATGAAAAGGAAAATGATGGTCATAGCGCTGGTACCGCGTGGACGTTAATCGAACGTGTCGGATAAATTACCGAGTGTCGAATTTTTTTTTTTGTATTTTCCGATAGTCGATAAAAAAGAAATAGGCTGCGCGTATTAAAACAAATGTTGTAGACTTAAGCTAGTTATTAAGTTGGTTTCAATAAAGTGTTATTATTATTATATTATTTGTACCAGGCAAATTTTTGCATAGCTCATTAATGCATAATCATTGTCAAGTAGTCATTCATGAAAATCACCATGCCATACTTTTCCGACCAATCTAAATGGCCACTACACCAACGCAAAGGTGCGATTAACGCCCACGCGATTGGGCCGCGCTACCAGCGCTATGACCATCATTTTCCTTTTCGTCATTACGTAATTAGACCCCTGACTGGTCGCCATACTGGTACAAATGACCAGGAAATTTGTGCCAGTATCTCCCGGTCTAATAGCTTACTAATTTAATTTATATACAGCGTTTAATTTACAAGCTTTGTAAATACCTGAGTTTTATTATGCTTTAAATTTGATTCCAACATTCACAGATTTCTTTAATATGTATAAATTTCAGCAATGAAAATACTTGTGAAGATAATTAATTTAGCTCGTCGATTTCCGGCACAAGAAAGGTCAGTACATAGTATGTAAGAGCTCACTATTTATAATTGCACATTGTATGTATGTCTGCATGGCCGAATTTAAGTAAAAATATAATTTTTACTTTGGTTTCTTATATTGTAAATACAGTTTACCAAAAATAAAATGGAATCACGAAAACATTCAAAACATAGCAATATTATTAAAGCTTGTGCGCATAAACGCGCTAGTTATAAGTGCTAGCTTTAATGATTCCATGTTGGTTTTGCAAAATAAGATACTTAATATGTTAAGTGTTCTTCATGCCTTGTTTATTTGCACGAAAGCACGTACGTTCGTCTGGCAGTAAGTAATGCACCACCTCAATTAAATACTAGCAGATCCCAAAATACTTCTATTATTATCCCTACGCTTATAACAATTAGAGACTCGCATGGAGATACATCATTCAGCAATATACGGAGATTTTCTTTATTTCAATCGTCTGGTATTTTCATTTCATCTGGATAGACTTCAGTCACTAGCAACTATTCCGCGAACGTTAATTAAATAAGGATTGTTGTATGTTGGACTATATCAATAAAATTGAACCCAACCATGACATTTTATTACCATTGTCCGCATAGGGCTCTAAGCAACCTGAGGCTGGTAAAAAAGATAATTTTCCATTTACTATCATAAGACTAGCTAAGCAGTTTAAATATTGATAAATAAATTAAGAATCTGTTATGTTTAACCGGGGACCAGTGATCGAACTTTTCACAGTAACAGGTCGAAAACGACCAAAATAAGTGTGGCTATTTTTAGAAATACATATCCTGTTGAAACCTGATTTTGGAGCCGATTAATGATAATATTTACCCGACTGACTCGGAAGGAGGGTTATGTGTGTCGAGTGTATGTATATGTATTTCTATTTCTTTGGCACGCTCTGCAGCCTAAATTGCTTGATGGATTTAAAAATATGAGGTGTTGATAGATTCGTCTGAACTGTGGGAGTGATATAGGGTATAGTATTTTAATATGCTGTCTACGAATAAAAGAAGAGGGGGGTTTTTTTTTTTCATTATTATAACAATATTGGTATCAATTGAAAGCTTTTAAAAATCATTTCCATAGATGTATAATACCTACTTTTATGCCACCATTTTGACAAAAGCTATACAAAAAAAGTACGTTTGCGATACCAACTTGTACGAATGCCTACGATTAGCTCCCTGTCGTTGGCGAGAGTTGCGATGGTTGTTAGCCTTACTTTACCGTAGCACTCATTTACTTACTCTTCACTGAACAACTCGTTCATCAAGAAAACACAAGTCTTAAATAAATTAAATGATTGATTATATGGACGCTTGCAACACCAGGGGTATCTGACCCGGTTTCGGTTATTCGGACGTCGACCCTGAAGTAACCTCTTCACATCCTTGTTGGAGAACCCCATGCTGTACTCCATTAGAAAAACCACGGCGGGGAGCTTATTCCACAGTCTGAGCGGAAGAAAACTTCTTTGAGCCCGCACAGTTCGAAACAATTCTGGTTTCAATGTGTGAGGTTGGACTACGCGTCGATGCGATGGTGGAAGGTAGCCGTGGGCATCAAGTCGAACAATTCCTTAGAACACTCCCCGTTGTACAAGCGGTAGAATACACATAAGGAGGCAAAGTCTCTTCTCAGACTGAGGGGCTCTAAACCGTTTGTGAGCTCGGGATCGTCGAGAATTCTAGCGGCACGTCGCTGAACCGAGTCTAAAGGCTGAATTGTCAAGAAGCTGAAAAGTCTAAATTTGAATTTGACGATTTTTAAAACTATCTCTGAATTTATGAACGAGACAACATAGGTACCTAAAATTACTTGCAAATCTTGCAATGGTTACTGTAGGCGATTGGAGAGAAATTAAAAGCAATATAGAATTACAGAAAAATGCAGAAAAACAATAACTTGACAACTGAATAAAATTTTTAGAACATTCGAATTTGAGCGGCAAAGAGGTTATGGTCTTTACTTTTTTTTAATAGTTTTAATTTTAATAGGTCGCATCGCAGTGCAACTAAATCTAATGAGGTTTTACTTATTTTTTTGCATGTAAATCTAATAATCTAATCTAATCTAATCTAATCTAATAATATATATAAAATGCTTTTGTGGGTACGTAAATACGCAGTTTTCTCAATCACCACCAACCCCAATCAACTTCCCGTTGGGGTGGTAAATACCCCTTGGTCTCCAGGTGGTAGTAAGGGAGTTTGATCGCGGTGGGTGGAAGGGGGTGGTTGTGGGTGGCGAAAATGTTAAAACATATATAGCTGTCCTTTTCTAACGCATGAGGACTTCTGAAAAGATCTCAACATTTCTGGAATGGAAAGTTCCAAAATGTGTAAAATGGTTATAATCGATCTGGAGTGTTCTAGAAAGTTCAACAAATATCTGGAATGATCTAGAAAATTCTAGAGTGAATGCAAACTATTATAATCGATATAGCATGTTTTGAGAAAGTTCTACAAATTTCTGGCTTCATCTAGAAAGTTCCAAAATGTTCAAAACTGTTACTATCGAGTTAGGCTGTTCGAGAACGTTCTAGAAATTTCCCGAATGATTTGGAAAGTTCCAAAATGAGTGCAATTGATAATGATCGATTTAGAATGATCGGAAAATTTCTAGATCTTTTTCGATCATTCTAAATCGATCATAATGATCTGGAAAGTTCCAAAATGAGTGAAGCGGTTATAATTGATCTGGAATGTTGTAGAAAGTTCTAGAAATATCTGGAATTATCCAAAAAAATTAGAATGAATGCAAACTATTATAATCGATATAGAATGTTTGAGAAAGTTCTACAAATTTCTGGCTTCATCTAGAAAGTTCCAAAATGTCCAAAACTGTCATTATCGAGTTAGAATGTTCAAGAACGTTCAAGAAATTTCCCGAATGATCTGGAAAGTTCCAAAATGGGTGCAATTTATTATGATTAATTTAGAATGTTCGAGAAGGTTTTAGAAATTTCTAGAATGATCTATAAAGTTCCAAAATGAGTGATATATTTAGAATGTTCGAGAAAGTTCTAGAAAATTCTAAAATGAGTACAATAAGCGATTTAAAACGTTCGAGAAAGTTCTAGGAATTTCTAGAATGATCTAGAAAATTCTAAAAAAGAGGACTTCTGGAAAAAGATCTTAAAATTTCTGGAATGGTCTAGACAGTTCCAAAATGTGTAAATATCTGGAATGATCTAGAAAATTCTAGAATGAATTCAAACTATTATAATCGATATAGAATGTTTGAGAAAGTTCTAAAAATTTTCTGGCTTCATCTAGAAAGTTCCAAAATGTCCAAAACTGTTATAATCGAGTTAGAATGTTCGAGAACGTTCTAGAAATGTCCCAAATGATCTGGAAAGTTCCAAAATTAGTGCAATTTATTATGATCGATTTAGAATGATTGAGAAAGATCTAGAAAATTCTAATATGAGTGCAATTTATAATAAGCGATTTAAAATATTCGAGAAAGTTCTTGAATAATCTAGAAAATTCTAAAATGAGTGCAATTTATTGTAAACGATTTAAAATGTTCGAGAAAGTTCATTTTTTTTTTGGATTGATCTGTAAAGTTCCAAAATGTGTATGAGTGTTATTATTGATCTAACTAAAAGAACCAAATCGAAATCGAAAATAGAAATCTATAATATTATCTGTTAAAAAATGTATCCTTATATATTTTTTATACCACTAAACATGCGATGTATTTTAACCCGAGCAACGCCGGGTTTCGCTGCTAGTATTTAATAAATTTATTTTATAATATTTCGGGTATTTATGCTTAGCACTACTATCTCTGTCGCACTCCTATGATACTAAAAAATATACAGTTATGAGTATACCTAACTAAACAACTAACGCAACCTGCGCAGGCCAACTGAGTACTCGCACTGTCTCGCACACACGCACAGGTATACCGTACGGTGTCAATCGAAAGAATTGATTTCCGATATTGTACCGGTGTCACACACGCTCACCAGTTCTATTGCCACCATACAGGTCTACCTGCGCAGGTATACCTGTATGGTACACCGGAGCGTCTGTGGCCGCCATTATAAAGTTGCAGCCTTTGCCCCGATGTGAAGTACTGCCTCGCTCTGTTGAGCACTCCAAGCTTTTTGGACGCAAGCTTAACTTTGTCTTCCAAGTGACTTCGGAACAAAACGTCGCTAGAAATGTCGACGCCAAGGATGCCGATGCTTTGACTGATGTTCAAGGATGTGTTCTGGAATTGTGGAGCCACAGACCATGGGGTTTTCTTAGAGGTGAACGTGCACGCTTGAATCTTGGTGGGGTTGAAATGGACTAGGTTTAGTCGACCCCAATCGGAGACACTAGATAGTGTACTCTCGATTTCAGACAACAGCCGTTCGCGGCATTCCTCCACCTCGGAACGAGGGATATTTGCACGGCCCGCATAGCAATGAATGCCGTCAATAGACAGCATATCATTGATATGCAGAAGGAACAGTGTTGGGGACAGCACAGAGCCTTGCCGACGACTTGGGACGCCGGCATTTATGTCCATGCTATTGGAGCAGCTACCGTCGACGACGGCTCTTATGCATCTGCTTGACAGAAAGCTGGTAACCCAATGGGTGGCTGGCAACCATAATCCCTCGGGAAGCCCGTATGCTGGTAATTTCGAGAGAAGACCCCTGTGCTAGGCCCGATCGAACGCCTTCGCCACATCTAGGCTCAGTGCCAATGCCTCACCTTGACTCTCGATGGCGAGTGACCAACGCTGCGTGAGATACACAAGGAGGTCACCAGCTGAGCGACTCGTGATCCTCCAGGTATCTCAAAAGCTGCGTGTTGATCACACGCTCCATTACTTTGGAGAGAAAGGAGGTGATCGCGATAGGCCTGTAATTCGTCGGGTATCTGTCGCCATTTTTAGGCACTGGGTGCACGTTCGCGCTTTTTTACACTAAAATTCCCTGACTATAAGACTGCCCAGTCTTCCACGAAGACGGAAATTTTAGTGAAAAAATTGCGAAAAGACGCAATTCAGGAGCACACCGCTTAGCACCACTGCCGGTATGCCGTCTGGCTCACTCGACTTATGGATGTTCACAGAAAGAAATTCCCGCCGCACCTCTCGTTGGGTACTGCTTATCTCCGGCATGGAGCTGGCACACCGCGGAATGGTAGGCGGAGTGGTAGGCAACAAATATCCTGCCTGACGTATATACATACCCCGCCCGCCACGACGCACAAAGTTGTGCACCAACCCGGGGTAGTGTAGATAGGATGTATCATCAGAGCAGGATATTTGCGTCTATGTAAGGAATAACAGGGTCGGCTGTGCAGTGAGTGAAGTCCCCTGATGTTGCAGAAGTCCACAGAGAATGTGGACGGGGTGGCCGCTGAAAAACATTAATTCCTTTTTTTTTGGCCATTTTTAAAAGAGAGTTGATGAGGAGGTTGACAGAAGTGTATGTGCCGGCGGCGGAAGGGACAAAACGCAGTGTAATTTCACCGGAGTGCTGCACAGGTTATGCGGTTTGCTGGTGCGGCAGCCGGAAGGGCCCCCGGTCCTCCCCTGACACAGTTGGCCGTGTCCACTCCGGTCTCCTTCTCCGGCACGACCAAATGCACCAGGGATTATGCGCTAGGTGGCGGGCCAGCCTCCTAGGGCGGAGATTAAGTGATCCCTGGGTTCGGGACCCCAACAACCTGCTGGCAGCTTTTTCACCGGGTCTCCCTGGCCGCCGCAACAACACGCTACGCCTGTACAAACCTGCGGTAGTTTCACACCACTGGTCTCGACACCCTGCCAGCACAGCACCTCCTCATGGAGCTCTGGCGACCTTAATCACCGCAGGAACACAATACCACATTAAAGTGATGTTATTTGGCTGCGATCTTCTGTAAGGTGGAGGTACTTTCCCAGTTAGGCTGCTCCGAATTTCGAACGAGTAATTATGCCGGTTTGCCCGAGACAAGTTTCATTGAAAAAAGACGTCACAATTCAAGTCACTTTGAGAATAGATATAAGATAATAATGCATACAACGCAAATGTATGTTATATGATAATTACGTCTCTAAAAATAATTCTAAAGATTACCTACAGAGCTTGCTTTTTTTTAAGTTGTCTCTACATAGTTGTAAACTGTACATATACGAAAATGACGATGTAATAATAATTATGTAATTACTACCGATGTGCGGAAGGTATTTGGATGATAAATCCATGAAAATTGTAATATGGTTAGCTTTGTGGGTGAAAATTTATGATAACTTATGATTGTTAGACAGGTCTGTGCATGCTAGAGAAGTAGTACTTATCTATTTATAAAGTTGAGTTCGATAGTTACTACAATTGACATCAGAGCTTTCATATTTCGTATATGTTGTATGAGGTAATACAATATCAATATGTTTTTAAACCCCGTCCTCAATATTGTTACCTATTGTGCCCTGCGAATATTATACAGGGTTATTGGTAAAACACTAACAACGAAACTGTTAACACAAATAAAGGACTGTATTATTAACATCATAAACATGAATTTTTGTTCTATGACTTTTAATAATTCATCAGACTTTCATACAAAGATAAAAGTTTATATTTCATAAAATAATAAAACGAAACTTTAGCTTTTCCATATCTAGGAATATAATTGACTTTAAATATTTATTTATTAAATGAATCCTTTATTATATGGCGGTGGAAGGTCAATGACTTCTAATGCGGTGGCTAAGGTTGGGGGTACAAATCCAACAATGAGCTTGAGCTCCCGGTGAAAGAAACACCGTGAGGAAATCATAGCACTGTTACGCATACACGCTTTTATTACCCTCAAGTTGAAAAATATGTCGCTATGCACTTATTATACCGTGGTGTTCCGTTTGTTGCTCTTGAGAGGCATTTCCACTTTAGGCTTTGTTGCGACACGGTTAGATAGTGGTCCATCTACAGTAATAAATATTTGTATATCCATATAGTACCTAATTTTGCTAACAATCAAAAAATAATTTTACAAATTTTTCGCCATTTTGGAAAATTTAAGGTGATCTCGAGCCGCTCTGCGCGTCATCGATCGCAGCGTCTGGTAATTAGGCGTGTACCTTAACACAATCATTTAGTAACCAAGTTCAACCAAACTGGATGGTAACGTTATAACCAAAACATACGTTTTTCTTTGACAGAAGTAAAATAAGAGCAAAGTATACGTACATTAAATAGAAAAAAACCATGTATTGCAATTTAATAAGTTTCACGTGAAGTATTTTTTGATAACTTTATAAATAACATTCCTCACACACTTATTTTGATCATGATAATATGTAGCTATCTTCAGGTGGCGTTTTTGTCACCTACATAAATTGCATTCTAAAAGAGTGCTTCTGATTAAATCAGTACCCCACTGTAATTAATGTTCAAATTCCTTTGTTACAGGCGGAATAATCAACAACAGCCTGAAAATGGAAGTGACCGAGATGATGCTTAAATTGGTAATAAGTTTTTAATTTTCAATCAATTTTACTATTAATGCAAATGTGCAAAATATTTTAACTTTATATAACCATTGTGTATAGTGGTATATTACATATTATGAAGTAATTATACAGTAATACATACTGCTTAAGCTACTGACACAGAGGGCGAGCCTTTTTCGCGACGCCTGCTATGTCTACGACATGCTCGATGACTCAGCGTGACCGGCTGGGCTATTGTATATCTTTGGTGGTAATCGTAACGAACACCATTAATTATTTCATCCAATGTCGCGGTACGACGAAGACCATTGTTGGGCCCGTATTGAATGTCATTCATTAATGGTGTTCGTTACGATTACCACCAAGGATATGCGGGAGAGCCCTCGACTATATCCTCGTAAAGCAACCAATCTTCTTTGACCCCCTCGCTTTGTATTTTGCTTAAAATGTATGACTACCGTAGATGTATCAATTAAGAACTCTGATTTCACTTCGCCTCGCGAGTGCAAGCATCCTTCACTTTATCATGTACTTTTGTAAATATGTTCGCCACATAATACTTAGATAAACATGTGAAGTGTATATCCTTAATCAAAATCCTTGTAAGGACTCCAAGACTCCATCATGGTGAGCCGTTTTGAGTTGTATTGACCTAACCACATTATCGAATCCATGCAATCAGCGGTCGACGGTAAACATTATTACATACTTTCCCACAGATTTTGATTAATAAATTCTTTTTATGTTTTTGCAATTCTTTATTTGGATTTGTAATGTATAAGCCTATAGCTGGAAAATTTTATCGAATTAAAATATATAGATACTAGATGTTTCTAACGTATATGATATAAGGTATATATTATAATTATACACATGAAATTTTAATTTATTTAATTGCAAATGAAAGTGGACTTTCTTCAAACAAAGTCACGTATTTATAAAATTCATCCATTTGGGTTGCTGCACCTTTTTCTTAACAACTAATATACTTTTAATATTTTAATAAATAACTATGCAGTTGCAATTTCAAATTGATGTAAAAATTATTATCTAAATGAATTATTATCTTACACGTGAAATTTTATTTTATTTATTTGCAAATGAATGTGGACTTTCTACAAACAAGAAACGTATTTATAAAATTCATCCATTTGGGTTGTTGCACTTCTTTCTTAACAATGAACTAATACACTTTTTAATATTTAAATAACTATGCAGTTGCAATTTCAAATTGATGTAAAAATTTATATCTATGATATGATACGTATATCGTAGTATTTTATTCAGTGTAGGCCTATATAAAATTATAAAATATTGATTTTATGTAGTTTTATCATTTTTTTCTTGGATGTAAGTAGGTATAGTTAAGTGTCTGGACCTAAGTATCTATTGATGTATCAGTATAACTATAATAAATGTTGTTTAAAAATTATGAAACATGTGTCTGGGTACCCTACTTATAGGTACGTTTTTATTAGCAGTCATGGTTAAAAATATTATCACAATCGAATTTAATTAATTGTTGTGGTTTAAAAATTAAGTCAGAAAATGGGGTAATTTTTTATATGTATTAAATTCGAATACATAATATTTTTAGAAATTCATCAGCTCTTGAATTATATTGAAAATAAAATTATTTCTCTTGGTGGTGTATCTTTTCTTTTTACACAGAACAGATAATTCTGTTTTACCTGTAGTTTATTAGTAATAAATTAATTGTTAAGAATATACGATATCAATATAAACAAGCATAAGTAACTGGTAGATAATAATACTGATTGATGTATACAATATGTAGCTGTTTTGGGAATAAATAAAGAATTGATGTTTACTTGTTGTTTTATTTCTCATACCTGACTGAAAAGTAACGCTAACGTGACTTAGCTGTAAAGATTTGTTCCCTTAGAATAAGAACTAGCTTGGTCCTGTAGCTGTCCCGTGCGGGGGTAGGGGAGAGTGAGAGCATTTGATGGATATTCTAGGATAATTTTCATGAGATATTTTTGAGTTTGTAGACAAGTTCAGTTTTGTTTGAAAAGTTAAACATCTAGCAAAATTTGTTCCGTAATGTTCTCTTCAGTTGCGATCACAAAGTAGGTAGAAGTCGACCTACAATATGATATAAGTCTACGGTAGTAGAAAATTCTAAATCTATGGATATAAGCAATAATACGGACTATGGTAATTTTGCTAGAAGTAGAATTCAGCAAAAAGTATTTTCTTAGGGTTTCGTAGAACGCAACCGGCTGCAAACTTAAAACTAAGTGTAAAAGGCTAATACAAGTTACCAGTGAGTTCGCAACTAGTACCACACATTTTGACTAGGAGATAAAGGCGAAAAATCACCTATTTAAGTTTAGGTATGTTCCGTATGTTGCAACCGGTTCAAATTGCTTGAGAATGTAGGTAATGGTTCTCTAAAGACATGGTATTGTCGCAACTAGTACCTACCACAATTTTTGTTTAGGAATTATAAAATATCAGTTTTTCTCAATTTTCACCATTTTCCTTACTTCCAAATAGGTTGCGAATTTCAGGTTTTGTTTAGGCATTTTCTGGGTCAGCGTGCTAAATAGGTACGTACCCGGCCTCATAGCTCCTGGGATGAGAAATGAAAGACCATTTAACATAAAAAAATATTTACCTATCATATTTATGGCACAAAGTCAAAAATAGTTTTTACTCGTCATTCCTATTTTGGAAATATGCACTATCACTTCCAGTGTACACTAAAACTGATGTTTAGAACGCTATCATTTACGAACAAACGACCGATATTCAGGCCATTTCAGACAGGCCGTTTTATTTTAGACTGCCCGGGGCGTTTCGAGTATTCGTTCAAAATAATTTATTCAAACAGATCTTCGCAGGCACTTATGAAAAGTCTGACTGTAATACCGGTTCAGAAGGTTGCATTTGCTGAGAAGAGCCGGCAATTAATTCAGCAATTACTCTTTTCAAAACAAGCTTAGATTTTTTATATAATATTTACATTCTAATCGCACTGACAACAATTGCGTGCCCCCGCGGCGCGGCGGGGGTACGCAATTGTGGGGGTACAAAGTAGACTGAATAAATATTTAATAAGTAAGTAAATAAATAGCAAACTTAAACAGTTTGACACCTCGATACCCAATACCCATGTACGGTGATGCCACAATGTCGGAAATTTCACTAATATAATTAAACTGGGAATGGGCCAATAATGCGTCCACGCTTCCGGTTCCAACTGAGATATTTTATACCTGTAAATGAAGTACTTTAGACCTGAAACTATTTGAAGTAGCTGTTATCAGTGGTCATCTATTATGTTGGCTACATCCTCGAACGATAAATTGCCTGAGATGCAGTGAACTGTTTCCACTAGGAAGGTTGATGTTCCACATGGCTCTCAAAAAAACCTCGCTGCTAGGTTTTTTAAAAGGTACAAATATTATGACAATTTCCTGTCTACAAACTTGACTTGGGCGCACTTGGACTCTAACATAAAATATCACTTTAGCGCAAACGGGCCCTGAATCGAAAAGTGGTTTTCACACACCCGCAATATTTTTGAATTACTTTTCCAACTACACAAAATAGGATAGAGAAGAAAAAAAAACAATGAAAGTGTAGTACCTACATACAAAAAATACGAGATTTTATTTTACCACTTCGTCGGCGTCTTAATATGTACATCCAAATTACAGCTTTCTAGTACTAATAAATAGTCTTTGAGCCAAGGGGGGCACAGATAGATAACGGACAAGGTGAACCTGTGAGGATTTCTTGTTGACTATCGAACCCTAAAAACTCTGTTAGTTAAACGACGTAAAAAAGACTTTTTCATTAAGTCCTTTCAACATATTCGTTTTTCAATTGAACCTTATTTTGTTGTCCGGTAACACTAACGTAATGAAATAACGTATATATTTACATGTGTTCTGAAAGGGTCACCTACACGGATTTTTCTGAGTGGATCAAAAAACGCTACTTTGTCAAACAACTTACAGATTCACAGTTATAAGGGTTCGTAGAGTCACCTCTGTATCGACTATAAAGGTGGGTTTACGCTACGTGAGTGGAGCACGAGCCTAACCACTGCGCGTTGTCCCTCGCGGCGCCAAGTGTGGACTTACAACGAGGCTAGCCTTACGACACCGCAATCGACGACGCGCAGAGCGGCTCGGCTCGTGCTCGGCTCGAGTGCTGGACGGACCTCGAAGTGTTGGTTGGGCGGGCGGGCAACTTGTTGCGTTCTCGTTGAGTTCAGCCAGAGACCGTATTACTCAGTCGGCATTATTAATACTGTATTACAGAGTGGATAATTGCACCGTCGTTATCTGTCTACCTACTTTTACGTGGCCTATTTTAATGCACTACGTAGAGTTGGATGAATTAGTTAGTATAATTAAAACAAAAGGTCACACTCTGGGTAGGATTTTGTACACCTTCATAATGAAACAAAACTCTTGTGTATATTATTTATTTATTTTATTATTTCTCTACATGAATCACGTAAGTATACATATAAATCTAATATTGAAGGGCAACGAAATATACTTTTCCTTAAATATGTCACCGTAATTTTGTGAACACCGTTAGTTTATAATCTATCTAGCGAGATTATAAACTGTCGAAAAATTGTGATATCATTTTCGATAGTTTATAATCTATCGATTACAAACCGTCATATTATGAACTGGCATCATACTTGAATACGTCGGAACGCACCTTGCGCGCCGATTGGTTGAACGTCATGTGTCCCGCGCCGCCATCTTTGGCCATTCGTACATAACGTAGTTAATTGTTTCATAAAAAAATATATTGATTGACATATATAATTTTAATCTCAAACAATTCAATGTGTTAATTCTTTTATTTAGGTAACTCCTATGTTCCTCCTATGTAACTCCCAGAACGAACTACTGCCAAGACTGACCAATCAGGGACGGTTCACTCACAATATGACGGTTTGACATGGATAGATTATAAACTATCGAAAATTAATACGTTATGTTGTAAGCAGTATGGTACAATTCACAATTTATCGACAGTTTACAATATCGCTAGGTAGATTATAAACTAACGGTGTTCACAAAAATACGGTGACATATATGTATATAAGAGCAAAACAATGTTATCTAAATTGCGATGAATACTCCGAATATTTGGTTATAATCTATTACACTTAGATAAATCTCGTGGGTTCGAACGTCAGTCCATTTCCGTATTTTTTTATATAAATTACAATACCCTCACCTTGCGATAAATAAATCTCTCATTTCAAAAATATACGTTTGAACCCGATTAAACACTGAAAACATTATTATTAGTTATTTTCTAATACAATTTGATTGGATTAATAATCTAACAATTATAAACATTTCAAAATGTTCTTGCTATAATATGGAGAATACAATTAATGTGTTTGAATCTACTAACAGATGTAGGTACTTCCATTAACAATTATATATTGGATATTTGATATAGTATGCATGGTACATCGTCCAACACTTATTATAGTAACATCAAACGTGTAATAATCTAAGGATAGATAAACCGACTGACAGATTTGTGATATGTGAATAGTAGGAGTAGATACAAGTACATCATAATAAAATAGTAAAAGATGAAGGAATGTTATGTTATAGGCTTCACCTCTCATCATAACAGGAATAGAATAGTACAAAATACATAACATTATATACAAGAGTCAACCAGATAAGCTCAACCACGATAATTATATCTTATCAACTATAAATTAATGAAGAATTTCATATCGTCTCGAAAAGCGAGAAGTACCTACAAGGGATGTTACAAAAGTATTGTCAAACATTATTCTTGCCTTAGAAAAAAGCCGTCAAGGTTACGGAAATAAGTCTATTCATAGAACGAGATCACAAGATAGCACAATATTACGATATAATTAATACTTTCTAAAGATTTATCATATTATATATAAATAAATATAATATAAATACTTGTAATCACATTGATTATATTTAAAATGTGAATTTTTATATATAATATAAATTATTATATTATTAGGGCACACATCAAACTTATCACAACATATGCCCAAACACTGAGCAAACACCACAACCGTTAGAAGATTAATAAATGGTTTAAAATAATTTATGATCCGACGACTTATTAATTTATTACTAAGCCATCAGACGTGACCACTGATATGACGAAAGTATGGTCAGTTCAGGAGAGTTTAATCAGAAATAGGCACACACATTGGATAGGACCATTTATTACATATAATCAGGTATTAGAGTAGATATTTCCCTATCTAATAAAGATGCGGAATTAGGCAAAATCACATATTTTGATATATCTTACACTAGATAGGTACATCACAATTATTATATTCATAGATAAAAATACATTTAATACGATGATAAGATTTTGTTTTTTTTAAGGAAATGTATGTGAACTAATAAAACGCGACCTTAATAAATTTTTACAAAAAGAAATCATATTTAAAATTATGTATTATATATGCTTTCTCTTTATTTCCAGCTATACGTGTACCATACAGTCGGTATAATGTTACTGTCAATAGTTCATAATGTTCATGAATGCAATTTCAATAGATTTTTAAGCCTAAAAAGATTTTAAATGGATTTTCTTTAGTATACTGCCTTTTTATTTTCGCTAATTTAGTTAGTATATAACCTCTTAAATAATAACAGTAAAAGGTTCTGGTACCTTAACAAATTGTTAAAAAGAAGTAACAAGTACAGCTCAACCCTGACTACCTTCATGAAATTCTTACGTAAATTAAAGTATTGTTAATTTTTTTTCATCTTACAGTCTCACAATCCCATACTAGTAAATGCCCATAGCGTCACAAAAGCAAATATTTATCCATTTATATCGTGAAATTGCATATGAAATTGTTATTTATAATTTTTATATTTGAGTTTTACTGATTTTAAATTGTCTGCGTTCCTTCTTAAGACCATGTTATTATATTTTAAACAGTGGGCACAAGTTGGGCCCCTACATCATCCCTTTACAATTTGAGCAATTCAGTTTTGAAAACAATTTGGCATTTCCAACCAACTCGACTTACTCGATACCTACTATACTTGCAATGATCTTTACACAAAAGTGCTTTATAAAGGTCATCGCTCACTATATCAGCACGGCTACGCCTCGGCATTTACCTTCCCATGCAAGTGAGGCCTTTAAATCTTATGCGTTATAGTAAATTTTACAATGACTAGATAAAATAGTTGACGCCTCGCGGCCAGCGCGCTTGCCGCTACAAGCCACTAGTCCTGCTGACCACACGCTTCCAGCGAGCGGTCCGCTCCCTTGTTGCGTGATGCCAGCAAGCGGTATCTTTCAAAGCCACGCCACCAATTTCACCGGCGCCGCTCTGCTCGCGAGCTGCCACCTCACAGGCGGCGCGCTGGCAGCTAGTGGTTGGATT